>VZRR01009035.1:253127-451419 GCA_013398015.1 Oreocharis arfaki | reverse complement strand
ATGGGATGGGATGGGATGGGATGGGATGGGATGGGATGGGATGGGATGGGATGGGATGGGCAGGCTCCGCAGCGCTGATTGCCCGCGCGGAGCCCCCGCCAGCCGAGCGTCGCGCTTTGATCCGCACTTAGGAAGGCACGGACGCATTAACGCTGTGAGTAATATTCTATCATGTGTTATTGAGGAACACTCGAAACCAGCAGAAAGATGAAACATCTGCTTCATCGGAGAGTGAGAGAGCTCTGTGCAAAGCAGCTGTTTAATTATCCAGCACCGTGCCATGTAACAACTTACGCACCATACCCTTAATCCCCAATCGGATCAAGAGGGGAGCTGCTTTTAGGAACCAGGAAATAGAATGAGCACAGACATGTCATGAATTGCCAGCTTCAACATTAAAAAAAAAAATAAACAAGTGTAAAAATCTAAATAACACCTGTGTTTGCCTCCTACCTTCCAAGATACTCACCCTGAGAACTCCAACACACAGCATTTTTACTTGGGTTAGCCAAGCCAAAGTAGCAACATCTTTGGGATACAAACTTGAAGTGAATGCATTTATCAAAACTTAATGAAGGCTACAGCATTCAACTACCCTTTTCAAAGTTCATAACAGCAATTGCACTAGCCCTGGGTACAAGCTTCTGAACTGATGATGAAAAGGCTTGATGAAGCATGACTCCAGAATGCATTTATAGTTTTTTGAATAGTCTGGTACAGGGAAGTAACAATAATTGATTAATGATCCAAGGAATTTCCAAGAAGAGATAAGTATGAAGAATCAAAACGTTTGTATCATTTTTCAAAATATTTTCTTAACTTTCAGTAACAATAAACAGGAAAATAGGTCCATACATCAGTGTTTATGCGGCTGACATAAATGCAAAACAGGTATTTTTCAAGTTCTGAAATATTGCATAGAGTCAGTTAGGATCAGAAATTGACGTGACAAAATATTATTGTTGAAAATCATGGCCAGTGAGTGAGTTCAAAATATTTCATGTGGAAGATTTCTAGATGGACAGACTTGTGGGATCCAAACCAGCCAAAAGGGGGTTCTGCACCTCTATGGCATCCCAGTCAAAAGGAGTATCCTGGAAATGCAGCAACACAGCTCAGGTCTGGTGCCTGGGAATGGGCCTTGGCACCATTTAATTTATTCATAGGAAAGCAGCCTGTGAGTCCAAGAACAGTCACACACAGGACTCTGATTTCCCAGGTTACTCATCAACACTCAGAGGCTGCCATTCATCCCGTATTCGACCCAAGGGAGGTAAAAATTGGTCTGGCTGATAAATCATGCAGTAATTTGAAACACAACAGCTTTGGGCTGCTGTGGAGTCGTAGGAGCTCACTGAAATGAAGCCTTAACCAGGAGGCTGCAAAGCAGTGACCCATAAGAAAACCTAATGGGCTTCAGCCTCTCCTTGCAGCCTTCGCAGCCTGCTCACACCAAGGCGTGTCAGATGCAGAACCAGGTTTACAAAAATAACACAGGACACAGAGCCAAGCCTCTGAGCATCGTGTTTACCATAGTGCCTTAAAAATACCTGCCTGGCTTTGTCTGATGGTGCAGGATTTTGCAATTTCTACAAATTTATGGACTATTTTTCCCTTCAGGATGCTGCTTTGTCGCCCAAATGTATTCACCCTCCAGACCCTACAGTCTTCTCAGTTCAGCCCCTTTTTTTCCTCTCCCATCCTCCTCTGCAATTACTCTTATTCCCCTTACTGTCACTTGTATCCTTCTTATCTAAATCCATGTGAAAATAGCATGGAACCAATATATTTGCCTAAAACTATTTGCTACAAATATACCAAAAGGATCATATTCCCTCCTCTGTCTGTTCCCTTGAGGAAATGTACTCATTAATTTGATTTCCAGCTTTCATTTTTTTTAAAGGGAACAAATGACAATTATTGTTTACTTTGAAGTGTGATCTTTAGCATGAATAATTCCCGAAAAGGAACATCTGCTTTACAGATGAGTTGTGACAGCAGACAATGTGCTTCCATATTTCGTATATTCACATCTGAGTGGCAAGAGTTGGTACTGAAACTGACTTTCCAGCTTCACACTGCAGTCCCAAGAGGCCAAGATCACTTCTCAGGAGTCTTTCCTGGCCTTTTGGGGTGTTTCGTGGCATTTCAGGTGTTTCTAAGTGTGACACAGTATCTTTGTGCCTCAAGGTGTGCTTGTGCCCATGTCAGCTACCAAATGCTACTTGGCCTTCTGGGTGTTGCCCAGCCCTGAGGTGACCTGTTTGTATGTCCAGGGTCCCTGGACATCAATGTTTTGTCTTCCATGCACTTCTATTCAGCACGTGGCACAGGTTTCTGCCTGTGCCCAGCAAAGCTTGGCTGGCAGCCCATCTCTCCAGCTTGTTAAAGCCACTGCACACCAGAATGGTTTTTAGCAACAGCTGGACCCAGGCCAAAGCCTGTCAACTAAATTCAAGTCCAAACCTCTCCAAACTTTCAGGCCTTTTATCATCCATGGCTGACACTTTCTGAGCTGGCTGGTGGATTCAGATTGTTTTCATATCCTTAGGAGTACACACAATGCACTGCAAAATAAACATCAAACAGAAAAAGATCAAGTGTGCTTAACTGTGAGCTCTTTATGAAATCAAGGAAAGAACAGTCTTTTCCCTTTGTATGTCAAATAGGTTGAGTAGAATAAAGAGAAGATTCAAGATACATATCAAGAAAATTATTTCATGGAAAGGGATATGAAAGAAATAGATTACCTGGAGGCAGAGTGGTCTCCATCACTGGGGAGCTCTGAAGACAGATTAGACAGACAGCTGTCAGGACTGGTGCAGTTATCCCATTTGGAGGAGGAGGAGTGGGTTTCCTCTCAAGCCTGGAATTCTCTGCTTTTATCTTTCCTACCAGCTGCTTACCCTGTGCTGGCCCTGGAGGGAGAAGCTTGTACTGGAAGCATCCTCCTGCAAAGAGGCTCCACACCTTTCCTTCCTTTTGCTTTACCATAAATCCACCGCTGACCCTTGGGATCAAAGAATCATGGAACATCTTGAGCTGGAAGGGACTCACAGGGATCATCAAAGTCCAGCTCCTGGCCCTGCAAAGGACAGTCATTGCTATCTCATGGCTGAACAGATAAGGAAGGTTTGTCTCCATCCAGTTTAGAAGCGAGATTTGACCTGTGGCACTTCCAGCAGCCTACCAGCCCCCAAGGCACATAGCCTTCCCATTCCAGCCTGAAAGGGGCCTGGCAGGGAAACACAGATTTCAGTTTGAGAGGGGGAGAGGATAGATGGCATCTATCATAGCTCTTTCCTTTTCATTCATACCCTTCTTCCAAAAGACAGCTATGGTTGTTTTACTTAAATACTGAGCTGAGCTTTGAGCTCGTGGATGCTTAGACCACCTCAATGCAAAGTGTTGCAGTTGGGAGTTCAGATTCCTTGTAAATCCATTTTCCTTGAGATTTCCCAGCACTCCACACACAACTGTCAGCAGCCACAGCACATCTCCAGGACGGTGCAGTGCAGGAGCCACAGGCTTTGCTGAGAATGAGAGAGAGCTGGAAAGCCCTCAGCCTCCATGAAATGGGAATGGGAGCTGGCAACACAATCTCCTTCACCACAAAATACTCAGTATTTTAATACCTCTTATTTTTCTCCTCTCTGTTACTGAGAAGTGGCTTTTTACATCATATTACTTATGAAAAATAACAACACTTAAAGGTAAAAAGGAAATAAAATGAGTCATACAATATACACATGGACACTCTTACATTATTATATGATATTAACAGAACAGAAACTGCTTAGGAAATATTCCTTATTGCCCACTACAGGGTGCAAATCTTCCAAATTTGCTTGGCTGTATTTAATCTCATTTTATTTTTTTTAAGAGACTAGGAAGAAAATTTAAATCTTAGTGATTTTCAAAATGCTCTAGCAAATCAGGAAATTGCAATGCTACTTGAAAGAAACAAGAGAAATTAGAAAGCTGTTGAACATACAGACAAGAAAATGTCTTCTTTGTAATATTCCCCACGATCCACAAAAGCCCATTTTCAATCCAAAGCTGCCACTGATGAGGCATTTCAGCACATTGAAATAGCATTGCTGGAAGGTGTGTCATGGACCTGAATGTTCTTTATTAAAGTATGAAAACGATCCTCTCAGAAAACACAAGCAGCACAAGAAAAACACAGACCATGTTTACAACCTGACAGCAGAGCACTTTATGAGATTTATCTTTATGAGATTTTGAAATTCAAACAGCTAAACTGTTGGGCTGTCTGAATATTTGGTGTTACAGGCAGATGCTTCAGGAATAGATCCTCATTTTCTGTAGCTGGTGTAACTCTACAGACTCTAGCACACTTATTTACCAGCTGAGTTGTTTGCTTACACTCAGCTGAGGATCTCAGAAGCTGGTAGAGAAGGTGACTAGCACAGTTCACATACAAACAGAGTGATTTCCTACTGATTTCCCTAGGAACTGAATCAGAAACAACAGGAAAACCTCTCTGTCCATATCATCATCTCCTTACGAATCCATCGTACAGGTTGTTCTTTTCTTTTGTTAAGCTTATTTTGCATAGGTTTATTTATTTATTTAGTCATTTAGTACACACTCAAAATAGGCATGAGATTACACTGAAAATATTTTGTATCTAACTGCTTGCAAGGGGTTTACACATGGTTAAAGTTAGCCCAAACTGCTCACTGATGTGCACCCAACAACAAAGACCTGATCCAAGGCCCAGGGAAATCACTGGGGATCTTCCTAATGCCTTTGCAAGGTTCATATCTGGCTGTGTAGGAGCTACACTGACCTCTGCATCCTATCTCATTTTGATCACAAGAGAAAGAAAAGGATAATCTCAGCTATCAGAACATGTTTGTATAAATATGCACATTTTGTATCCATATGTCCTTCTCAACCATATGTCCTCCATTTTTATCTGTAAGAGGAATTTAACTTTGTATTTACTACACATTTTGATAAAATCTAAGATGGAAGATTGCAGAGAATTAATGTTCTTTAAGGACATTTGTGGTTTACAAGAAATAGAGAAACTGTTTTTGAAATGCAACTAAACCCAAGCTTTTGAGAGTGCTATAGATACAGTGAGCCAGAACAGCCTCCCAGAACCTAATGGCAGCAAAAACATCTATGACAAATTCCACTGGGTCTCAGGGGGAAAAATAGCATTTATAACTGATAGAAAGTACTGGGACACTCCATGCCTTTAAGCAAATTAATCACTTAAAAACCAGAAGGAACCTGCAGTGAGATCAGCAATCACATCTTTACCAGTGATAAATCTAGTAAGAATCAGACCATCTTCCAGGGTGTTCTGAGCTCAAGGCATGACTGCCAAGTAATTGTGATGAGGAGCTGCACTTGAGTCCTTACACACTCAGTTTATTGTTCTATCTACCCACTATGCAAAAACCAGCAAGGCTCTGTCACAGAATATATTGCCTGTGATTAAAGATGTGCTGCAGAAAGCAGGACAGAAAAGCTTCAGAGCCAACTGGATAAAGAATTAGCATGGACCAGCTCCAGTTTTATAAATGACAGTACCATGGGAAAAACAGATCTGGGGTAATTCATTTTATCTTTTTGTGTTTCAGTTTTCTGATCTGTAAAATTGAAGGTAGTGATACTCATCTCTGCATTGCAGATCCCTGGCTCCTGGACGAGAGCTGCCTTGGGACCGGCCAGCTCCGTCCACAACAGGAGCAAATGTGAAGGTGTGCATCTGTCTCCTGCCTCTGCCAGGAGAACCAGGCATTTGTGCCTTTGCTACAAAACAATTAAGCTACTTCTTCAGTTATAGTATGGATCTTTGCAGCTCTTTTGGGATTTACTTGTTCACTCTTTTTCTGGAGTGAAGTATATGACCAGTAGCTTTCAGGTATTTTCTAGGGACTGCAATAGTGCCACAATGGTCTGTGGACAGCTGTGAGCCAATTTTTAAGCAGCCAGCTCTAGTACCCATTACAGGCTGAAGAGGCACAGGGAGCTCAGCAACTTCATATCACGTACACTCAATTTTGCCTTTTGAGCAGCTTCTGTCACTCACATTGAACTGCATGCAACCATGGCTCCAATTATCCAACCTAGCTAATTAATAGCACATTGCTGCGATGCCGAGTTACCCCGTGGGAGCTGCAGACTAAAGATCATTAAAAACCTCTCGCTCGTGTTTTAAACAGAAACAGCAACTCTTCTCCCTCTCCTGGTCTTTCTAATTCTCCAAGGCAGTGTTTGAAAAATATTTAAGGAAAACTGGTCACTTGGTAAATGGGGCATTCTCAAATTTATGAGCAGAACCTCAGATAAAACTGTCCTGGTGGTTTGTTACCGGCTTTGAATTAGTTCTCACAAACAAAGTAACTTGCTCGTGGCAGTGACACATTTGGAAATGCGGTCAGAGCTGACTTATAAAAAAGGTTATAAAAGTCTTTGCTAATGATTATATGCCACAACTGCTTTTGGCTCTTGTTCCCATAGCATATTTCCAGCAAAATCAAATGTAGACTCCTAGGAGCATAAGTTGGAAATCATCCCGCCTCAGTGAGCCTGAACCTCTCAAGTAGGACAGGACTCTGCTGAGACCTCGTGCCTGGAAATGACTGTGGGCAATACTTTCAAAGAACCTTCAGAGATTAACTTGTATAGTTAGAGTCTCTTAAGAGAGATGAAGTTAATTGCTGCAATCGCTTTATTTATGAATTTTAGAATTAATCCAGGCTTTTAACAAGTGTTCAAGGCATTTTATTTTATGGTTCCAGGTCTTGAGCCCTAGAGAAAAGGATCTATTTTTAATTCCTGTCATTTCAATCATGTTACAATCTGAACATTACAATTTAAACAGGCAATTGGTGGAAGTAATAGTTAACAAGTCACAGTAAATCCCAGCAGCACTTACTGAAAAACAAGTGATGCAACAAGCAAAGACAAGGCTAGTCAGGTAAATAAACATGACTCGAAATTAGCTCTGTTGGAGAGAAAAAGCGCTTTAGTAGAATTAAGTTGCAGTGCTTTGAAAGAATTAAAGTGCAGTTTATCATAAAAGAGTGAACTGATTTACCTCATTACTGGTAGTGAATAGTAGTGCAACTTTGTGAGGGACCAAGTTCTGTCCTCTAGCATCAAAGTTGTAATAAGGAGTTTTAATGGTCATTCACCAGGGGTTTTAACTATTTTTACTATGTTAATATTGGAAGAACTAAAAAGGTGAAGACCAAAAAAATCTGAAAGGGTGAAATTTTTTGCAATTTTGAAAAGTGGGATGTATTGAAGCTTTAATAGCTTTTATTATTGTTGTCCTCTGCAAAAATCTTCTTTCAATAACAGACTGATGTAATCAGTCTCTCCAATCAGCTCTAACACAGAGTATCCACAGACACTAACCAGCAAGCAAAATGCAAAGGAGAGAAACTGTGTACATTGGTATCTCCCCACGGGGCCTCCTTTCCTCCAGCCATACACTCATTTTCCATGCAACAGCCAGGAATTAACCACCCTGAGCCAGCTGGACCTCAGATCCATCCATCCCTGACCTCTGCACCTCGATTTGCACACGCAGCTCTTATGAAGAGTATTGACCCTGTCATTTAAGAATTTAATTCTTTGTGAAGCCTGTTGTTCTGGAGTTTTTAAGCCATACCATACATTCAAATTAAATTATGATAAAGAACAATGAGATGAGTGAGAGGAAGAAGGACAGAGAATTATTTGGGAAAGTGCTGGCAGATGTGGCAAGGGACTGCCAATGAGGTCCTTGGTGGGATGGGGGACAGGGACAAGAGAAGAAGAGTAGCAGCCCTGTGCTCAGACAAGGGAATGTGCTGCAGGTCAAGGGAATTTGCCAGTGTCAAGTGGGATTAAGAGACTGCCTCTGTGTGAGGCAAATCCCTGTAGACAGGAAGAACTATGTGGCATTTTTCAGGTGAGATTAAGTTATGTGAAACAGGTGACAAGATAGGAAGCCATAGAGGACTGAGAATATGTAAGTGGAAGATATGATCAGAGCAGCAAGGAAGATAATTTGAGCTGGGGAGATGAAAAGCACAGAGCTGACAACTGGCTCTCACTTCATTCTGTGCTTAAAATTAAATCCATGCTTAAGTGCCTCAGTGAACTGAGGCTGCTGGAAGGGCAATCTCCTAAATAACCAATAAGGAACATTGAACTCCCTTCTATTGTATATACACACAGTCCCACAAGGATAAAGAAACTAACATTTCTTTGCAAGACTGATTTTATTCTGCTCTTGGACATTTCAGTGAAGTTGTTACAGCTGTCCTGCCCAAGCCACAGAAAAAGGGAAGGCCAACAAAGGGCCAGGGCATTAATGTGCAAAGGGCTTTAGCAGACACAGAGATAAGTCCTGTCTGTCAGAGAAAGGGCAACTTTTGACCTGCAGGTAAGCCTCAGAGGCCAAGAATCTTGTAGGAAGATGAGAAGCTCTTTCACTGCAACTAAATCTTTTAAACATTTTCTCCTTTTCTTTTATATTTTTCAGGCATTATTAATTGTGTTTTGATAGCCTCAGATGTTGTTTGGAGCATATCACATCCTGTTCATGTCAGAACAAGAATGAAAAGGAAGTCACACATGGAAGTGATGCTGTACAAAAAGTCAAAAGTGACTAGTCAATTAAATGGAATCCAAATAAAGAAATTTGGGTGCCAGCTCTTGCTCTGGCACAACCTTTCAGAGATGATATAACCTAAGTAGGAGGAGGAATTTAGCCAACACAAACCTGTACCTGTGAAGTGTAGGATGAGGATATATTACAGGTGGCACAGAAGCAGAATCACACAGGGAGCCTGCACACGCCTGGCACAGGCTGCACTGGCTGTGCCACTCACAGAGAGCACAGGGCTGCTCCTCCTGGGCTCACCAGCCTCGTCTTAGGGACAGCCTAGTGAAATATTGTATTTACACACTGTTCCTTGCAGCACAACCTCCCAGAGCATCTCAGGACTGGCTCTTCAGTAGCTGTCAGTAACAGGCAAGAACAGTAATTCCCTTTTCCCACAGCCACACGTGTCCCTTGCACTGAGCCTGCAGGGCAGCTGTCACCATCCCTGCCAGCACAGGGGACCCAGTGCCAGACCTGGGCACAGGCTGATTGTTGAGCACTTGTCCTCACGGTGCCTCCTGAGCAGGGGACTCAGCCTGGGGCACACCTGTCCCACCCACTGACTGGGGTATTTCTGTATGATTTGGAAACAGCTCTGTTAACTCTTCCCCAGAGATATCACTCCAATAACCTACTTTGTACTTCTTTCTGCCTGACCTCCAGTCTTGAGCAACTCAATGATTCATTCAAATCTTTTTGCATCCCCACTGAGGGCACTTTTAAATTAACCTGCCATTGTATTTAGAGTACTTGGGTTGATTTATAAAGATGCCTACAAAATAAATGTCCTTGCAGATGGACAAGCCTTTAAACACTTTTTCATATGTGGAAAAAATGAATTGTGATACTTTAGAAAACACAGCAGTAAAACTCCAATCAAAAGAAATCACGGAGGGTAAAATAAGAGACCCACTTACCAGACATCTTAGATGTGCAGAAGATTTACTTTTGTAGATTAAAAATGTAGATGAAGCTGTGAATTCGAGGCTTTCTAAACTGTAAAACCTTGTGATGTTAGCAAAAAAAGGACTTTTAAAAACCTTTCAAGATCTGAGACAGTCTGGAAGAGAGAGCTTATTTGTTCACTTTGGGGAAGGTCTCACTCAGATTAGACAGGTTGATTCTCAGAGAGCCACCATTTTCTGCAAATGTAAAAAAAATAGAGAAATGCCAAAATGAGTGTGATTTTAGAGAACTGACTACCATAACATCACCCAGTTCTTATGAATGACAGCACTGTAGAACTGACATTTCATGTGCTTCTCCAAAGCATGCTACATTTCTATTTAGGGCCCCTCTAGAAGTTAGCGATGGAGGAAAAGATCCAGAAACTATTCCCAGTCCACCCTGACTCCCTTCAGAATGGATACACCAGAGCACAGAATCAGGTTTCACAAATGAGCTGAAGTGAACAGGATTGCATGGGCAGAATGTCAAAGTGTTCCTAATGATTCACCCACTAACATTGTATACAGAGGAGGGTTCAAACCACTTCTCTCAGATCCCCACTCAAATTTCCCCAAAGTTAGAGAATTAGTTTCTCTCAACTCCAATGTACAACATGCACTATCTTCCCTTTAATAGCCTGCCATATATTAACAGGTAAATAGCATAATCACCAAAATCCCCTCCCCTCTTGCTGCAAATTACCACAGCTTCCCAGCCCTCACTCTCTTAATCCATGTATATCCATTGGATATTTCTTTATATACTGAGGGTAGGGTCAGTCCCAGATGAGCCTTTGGCTCACCTGAATGTATCACCCTCTCTCAGGGCCTTTAATCAGTCTGACACCTGGTGAAACACCAGGAAAGGAAGAGAAAAAGGAGCACCCAGACCTCTCCTGTTATTTTTCACTGACACTATAATATCAGAAATTAAACGCAAGGAATTCATAGCCAGGCCAGCCTTATCCGGGCTATCCATGGGCCAATCCCATTCTGGACTTAAAAAACATGAAGCACTAACAGTGTGGTTAGTGCCCAGCATACTGAAATGCATCTGTTCATGTGTGGTGAATCCATAGTAACCGTTCCCTCCTCTCAGCAGGAGACAGGAGGGTTGAGCATTTTTGGAAGTCAAGCAGCTGCTTTAAGGAATCTGATCTACATCGGGAGTGAGGGGTGAGAGAAGGAGAGAAATCAGCAGAGACAAAAGGAGCCATTGCTGGGTTCTCCCCTGCAGTAACTCCTGCAACCCTCCCTGCCCCGCTTTGCAGAGGCTGCTCTTTGTGAGAGCAACGTTCTCTGTCAGTGCCTGCTCACAACATCCCTTCATAAAGAGAGACAAATGCTTACTCCATGTGAAAGGAACTCTCACACTACACTGGGGCACACAAGGACTTGGCTGGGGCTCCCTCCTTCATCAGGTGTTTCACAGGAGACCCCGATGGCATTCAAGCTATAGCTCCCTGCACAGTTGTTTTCTGAGGTTGTCCCAGCCTGGCTCATTCTCCAGATTTTGTCTTCCAAGAGTGCTCTGCAGAAAACTTGAGATTGAAGGTTTCTATTAAAAGCAACTCTCTTCAGTTCAGTTTATAGCTCTGCTGCCATTTTTTTTTGCTAAGAACTCATGTTCAGAACAATCAGGAAGTCTGCTGTGGCTTGATATAAGAAGATACTTTTTGAAAAAAACAAAGTCCCTACAACAGATAGGACTGAAATACCAAAATATTCAAATATGTATGTGTGTAAGTAATGAGCAGTATAATACGTCTTACATTCTTCTCCTACAGCAGCTGAACCACTGGAAGAGATTAAATAGAAGCCAGGTAACTTAAACCAGCAATGAAATCTTTCATCAAAAGTAGATATCAAGTAGACATTCGGTAGGTTTTTTATATTGGTGGACCACAAACCAATTATTGACCCAAAACAATGCTTTGGTGGATAAAAGCTGTCCTTCCTGCTTCATTAGGAACACCTAAGTAAACATTAATGTTCCAGTTAAGGACCACTGTCTGAGTAAGAGTGGGTACTAATACAAAAATTCAGGCACGGGGATGAAAGTGATCCACAAACAGATTGAGTTTTAAGGAAACACAGCAGGAAGCATCCAATCTCACAAAATTGTACTGTTTCCTGGGAAATACTTTCTACCATGGGCTCATGGATACGCCTGTCTCTGTGACATCTTTTCACAAATTCTCTGTACAGATTTCCCAAATCACACATTTCACCTCATCCTGAGGGAGGAAACAGAGACCTCATGCATACCTTAAGTACTCTCAGACACCACTACATGGACTGTTACATTCTAACATACAATTTGTGGTATTACTAGGCATTTTAAAAAATTATACAGCTCTGTCAGAGCCCAAACACTCCATCATTAGCTGCTCACCACACCAAGATAGTGCACATTAGAGCAAATAGTGAGTTTAAATGTGTATAATGCATCTCAGTCCATGCTTCTAACTTGTAAAGGAATGTGTAGAAGAAAATGTCTCTGTCACACTCCTTGGCAAGAACATACTTGAATGAGTCCCATTTTGAGAGTGACAGAAAGTCTCCAACACAAAGTGTCTTAAAGTATAAGCACTCCCTGGTACTTACTCAATAGCCCAGAAATATCAATCCTTTACCTTAAACCCACAGATTAAAGGAGAGTTTTGGTAATGACCAGCACCTGGCAGTTTAATTTAATTGTAAGTTGGGTACCTTGGAAGAAGAAAAACCCCTTGCTGACTTGCAAGCTTGCAAAATTCATGTTCCAAATAGCTCTAAAAGCTTGTAAGCTCAGGGCAGATATAATTAATGCAGCGAGTTTAGCTGGAGCATCAGTGTGGCTGCACAGACAAATTGATTGTTTGGGACAAGTGAGCAGGACCAAACGTTGGGTCTGTCCCTGGGTTTGCATGGAGGAGCAGCTCCCTCAGCATGCACAGGCTGCTCACCCTGACACTCAGCCCACGCAGAACCCACGGACAGGGCTCCTGGTGATGGTAGATCATCACATATTTGTCTGTTTAGCATGAGACAAATGTCATGGACTATGCATCCTACTCTGACCCCAGGAATGTTTAAAAGCAGCTCTGTGGAGAGCCAAAGTACAAATCATGCTAAGAGTGATTAAACAGATATTTTTTAGGTCTATAACTATTTAAAGGCTGGGAAAGTCTGTAGCCCAAAAGCTGTACTTGGTGTGATTTCCCTGAAAACTCAATCAACCAACAAAATATCTGTATTAAAAATCAGCAGAGAGTATCACACTTCAGAAGCCTTTATCCTCCCAGCAGCTGCTTTCAGCCACCAGGAGGGACCACCCAGTTCAACGTCAGCCAGATCTCACTCTGAGCCAATACATGGGACACAGATTCTGCTTCTGCTCTCAGCATCAGATGACTTTTTAAAATCCATTTTCCACCTTAAAGGAAAAAAAAAAAAAAGAGAGAGAGTAAGCAGTAGATATATATTGAAGAGAAAGGAAATCTGGGGCAAAGATACCAAGTAAAAGTTAAACACCTGTAAATATCAAAACATCTTTCACTTGAAACCTTTATTAAACTTGAAATTCTGAAGATGCCATTAATGGTACAAACAAGATGCTGGATGGTAAAACAGGAATTGTGCATATCTCAGTCCTAAACTGGCATGTAGTATAAAATCCTCATCAAGTCCATCTTCCCGTCACATCTAAAAACATAAATGAAAGCACCTAATTTACCACTCCCAAAGAAATCAAGACTTCTTCAAGCCCAATAGTGTGCCTCAGGCACAGAACACAGAACACTATGAAGAAATCACCTCTGATCTATGCAATAAGTGAGCTTTATGTAAGGGAAATTGGAAAACAGTTTACTGGATAAAAAGATATATTCATTTTAATTCAATTCAATGTAAGTATTTCTGTTGCCATCATAAATGAGGTAGAGAAAAAAGCATACAGCATTGTTCATTTACTTCCTCATTTTAGCAACTTTCTACATTATTATCTCCTTAATAAAACCTACTCTCTCATTTTACAGCTTTTTTACTGTTCTTTTACATCTCCTGATCCAGCAAATAGACTTAAGTGGTCCTCAACCATATGACACCTTATGACTCTTGCAATGATTTTGAACACATCCTCATGAGCAAGCATTTTAAAACTCTTTCCTCTGATTTTCATTGCTTTGGATTTGCCTGCCATGTTTCCATCTACCATCCAAAGAGATGCATTTGCTGTCTAAAGCCTGCAGGAACCTGCACCCTCCACACTCCAGTTCAGCCCAGCCTCAGCATGTTCTGTTTTACAGGGGCTGCATTGGTATTTCTACTCTACGAGCAGGCAGCAGGGTGTGCATGCTATTCCTGTTCCCAAAAAAGTATTAGTTTTCTAATTTCACCCATTAACCACTATTCTGCAACACTTACAGCCTCTGTGCTTTCTCTACAGAGCTGGTCATGGTCTATTATTAAGCTTTTCATTAGAACTGAATATCTAAACTGATAAAAGCTAGGGATTGTCAAAACATTTCATGCTACCCTGTTTAAAATATAACACCAAAATGTAATTTCCTTCACACCCTTCTTTCCCCAAATGTCACTTCATGCCAGGATAGCTTTCACCCATACCATGATCAAAATTTCAAATCAAATGTTTTTAAAATTCAGGAACTTGAATAATTCAATTAACCCATTTCATAAATATTATTGGGTTTAAAAAGCCTCTCAAAATTTCAATTCTCAGACATTAGAAAATAATATATAAATCAAAGTACAGGAATCTTTTTTCCACTGCTCATTTCCCCTTAACTTCAAGTTTCTTCAACATCTTCACACATTTTCAGTTGCTCCTGCATGTTCAGAACAGGTTGTAGTTAAGAGTTTCACACAGATCTCCTGGATCTTACTTGAAAGCAGATGTTTTCAGGCTTTCATATTGTGTTGATGTTCTCAGGTGCAGACCCATCTCCGAATACAGGGTTTTCAGAGCTGTTTCTCCCCTTTCTCTGGAGATCTTCTGCCTGGCTTGTAATTCACAGAAACCTGACAGATTTGTATTTGAACAGCCTCCATTAGGATTACTGCATTTTGGTAGATTGTCTGTGAAACGATGAAGCACAGAATGCAGAATTATGGGATGGAAGCAACCTCCAAAAAATACCTAGGCCCTCCCCAAATCCAAATCAACTCTACCTAGCCATTCCCAACAGAAATTTCTCTTGCCTTTCTTCTTTAAAAAGAACTGTAATCTCTTCCAGAAAATTCTTCACTGTTTCAATACCATCACTGAAAGACAGACAGTCTTCTTGTCCAACCCGAATTTCTACTCTAGTTTTTTAGGGGTAACCCTGAGCAATGCAGGTGTACCCACAAGTGCTGGCGTTTGATTTCTCGCAAGGGAGGCTGTGTGCTGTCTTGCAGCAGTGTCCATAGGGGCACCCAGGAAGAGGCTGCAGGATGTCCCTCTGTGGGATTTGTTTCATACTCATCACACCCACATTGAGGACTCACTACAAAAATGGGGAACATTTCAAACAGGTGAGAGTGATATGACAGATTAACTTCAGCAAAGGCACACTTTGATAATGGCTCTAAGGCTTTTTATCACAGAAAGAACTTCATCTTCATGGCGTTAAAAAACAACCAACCATGGGATGGTAAGAAAATGAAACACGAATGAATGACAAGAAGAATGTGTAAGAAAGCCCCAGCTCAGCAGGCTGAACCACAAACAAGCACATCTCAAGCACTGCCAGGCATTTATGGGGCAGTAGCTTCACACAGTTCAATGTATCACATTCAGTTAGAAATGATAACATTAAACCACACAGATTTGCTACCTAAAAATAATATTGCTCTTAAGAAGTTTTGTCTAATATCGTGTGTTTAAGGTGACATACAGCATGGATAAAAACAGCAGACAGAGCAGGATGAGGATCACACCCACAGTACAGTGTGTGTGTGAAAGATGTGCAGCAAAAGTGTGAATTTCTGGCAAATCTGGCTTGTCAGTAAAATGATGCAACAGAGACATGAGAGCATCTGGTGCAAAATGACCCCAGAGTTAGGAAAGGCTCAGACTGGAGGCTTTGACAGCATTAAGTCCTTACCTGTCTGAGGCTCCCCAGAGCTTCAAACAATAGGATAACACAGTGCCCACTCCAAGAGCCAAAGTGAAAATTAGAACATCCCTTTCTCTGAAGTGTTTCTGTCCTCAGTTTACAGCCACTGTGACTGTGAATAGCCAGGCACAGCCCTTTCCTGGTGGGGACAGTGCCTGCTGAGACTCCCCAGGGCTCTGCCCTGAGTCAGCTCCTCCAGGCAGCCCCTCATGCTCCCACTGCTTGTGGTCCCCAGTCCTTCCTCTGCCCTGCTCTCATTTCACAGCCCAGCACACGCGTCCAGGCTCTGCAGTACCACATACGGACCCACTCCTGCCAGTTCAGCCCTCAGAGTGTTAAATTTGGGCTCTTCAGCAGTTCTTTCACCACCTTTTCTTGCTCCCACTTTCAGCACTGCTCAACAGCCCTTCGTGCTGTATTTCTTGGCACAGTAGAGAAGCCAGTGCTCTTGTGGGGACAGCAAGTGCAAGGTCCCACAGGAGCTTGTGTCAGTAGTGCTGTGCAGTCTCCAGTAATTTGAATGTCTTGTTCTCTGTGATGGTGTTTGAGCTACACAAGGTACCTAAGAGTGCACAGAGAATGGGAACAAGAGTTTTCCTCAGTTGCAAGTGAAGCCACTTCAGTAACAAAGAACATACTGCAGGAAAAACACTTCTGAGGCATTCAGATTTTCATATTGGCTGGGCCTTGGACGTCAGCCACTACAGAAGCACATGCAATTCCCCTCCCTATATCACTTATGCTGATACTTGTTAGGGGTGGAGTTGTTGAGTCACTGAAATGTGTAGTAGCACAGAATGTTTAAATATGTGTAATAACTGGGAATACAAAGCACTGGCTTTCCCAAGTATCTTGATAGTATTAGATTTATAACTATAATTACACATCTGTACAACACTGAAATGAGCGAGATAAGCTTAGAAAACTACTGAAAAGAGCAATTGTTTATGGTTAATGCAATTAAAATAAAGATGAATAGAAAGGTAAGTTGGTCGTGCAGTCCATGAGGACTTTGCCTAAGCACTTAGAAGGCAAGGTTTACTCCCAGCCCAGCTTCCACTTCTCTTTTGTGGGAAATACCTATGAACAGGCACAAGCACTGCACATCCAACACACCCCTGTGCAAGTTATCTTTGATTGTGGAGACCAAGGGATCTGCTGTAGTTGTTTGAATATTTGAATGGCAGCATACTAGCTGGTTGTTCCATCAGCAATGCCTCACACAAAATAAACACGTTTGGCTTTCTAAAAACAAGTTTTCCAAACATTTTTCCAGTGCTCTTTATATAGGAAGAAGATTATTTATTCCATATTCTGCCACATAAGCATGATGTCTGACAGCAGAAATAGATCCTTTCAGCAATGATAAATTTATAATAGCATACAAGAGTTTTGACTGCTTATGAAGTTCCCTAATTAATTCTTACATAGAGTTCCATTGGCAACAAAATTTATGTTTTGAGATAATCTAAAGCTCAGAGGAGTTAGTGAGTGTGCTGTTCCTTCCTGCACATCTAATGTATAATGTCATGTATTGTTAATCTCTTTGTTCACTGAGGGGGGTATTGTTTATCACTCTGCTAACACAAACTCGCTTTTATTATCGAAGGAAGAACCCTCAATAAGGCTTAAGGTGCTAAGTGGCTGCACACACTTCAGGTGTGTCCTGAGGCAGTAACCTAAATGTCATTTACCCAACCCAAATCGTAATTTAGGAATTTCCCACTTTGTAGATTTTCTTTAACCTCCTTTGAAACCGGCCTTGAAAATATGTTGGCCTTGATTTTGCAGCAGATAGAGCTCTAGTACAGACTGAATTGCGTGTAATTCCTGATAATTCTTTATAAATCAAGACAACAAACATTTTGGTCTGTACTATTTCAGGAGGGAAGAGACCCAATTGCACTCTGTAAATAAAAGGTCTAACACTGCCCTTCAACAAGGCTTGCTGTGGTGACTCCAGTAACACCTGCACTACCCTGAAATGCAAATCAACAGTTTAAAATTTTAAAAGATTCTTAAAGAGGTATTTTAAGCATTTCACCTGATCTATAGAAATTTTGCCTTTCCTAACTTTCTCCCCGTTGGTGTCCCAGTCTCTTTGCTCAAGGAAATTCTAGGTAAGATTGACATATTAAAAAAAAAAGATATTCATATCATGCACATTTAGTAGGAATTGTATCCTGCAACAATCAAAGCTATTTTTGGTGCAAAGAGATTAAAAGCTTGACAGGTTTTTAGTGTTCAGCTGCAAGACAGAAAAAAAAGCATCCATGGCCACTAATTCATGAGAGGGTAGCAAATGCAAAGTCTTGACTCTGCAATGGCAAACTCATCAAAGGAGGGTGTTGCTGGAAAGGAAATGGTCAGACTAGAACGTCCCTCCTGAAGGGTTACTGTTCTTCTCTAAGTTTTTTAGCAATTTGAGCATTTCCAACCCCAGCTCTATCAAATTAACATTTGGAAAACAAATTCTGGACCTGACAGCAGTGTCACACTTCAGTGAGGATTTTCCGAATGACTACTCCATCTTATTTTTCAAAGCTCAATCTCCTTTCAGCAAAGTGAGCATTTGGTTTAAAACACGTAAGTAAAAAACTTTGCAAATTTAAATTGGCTGGGAACTTCAGACTGATCCAAACTACACTGAAATCCCAGTGATTGAAAGGAGACACAATCACACCAGACAGTCCCTCTTCCCCGGCTTTCAGAAACAGCTCCTGAATCTGGGACCTGGCTTGAAGAACAGGAGGTTCCTCCAAACACAGAGCAGGGAGAGGCAGAAAGGCTTGGGGGAGAAGAAGAAAGGCTTGGGAAGAAGACTAGCAATTTCTTGGTTAGCTCGGGTTAGCTTCTTTGGAAGAAGACTAGCAATTTCTTGGTTTGCCTTTCATTTTTGATGAGTGACTTTACCCACGGTCTGGAAGTGTTTCAGCAGAAACTGGTACAGACAAAACCGGTGCCAGTGCTGGCAACCAACTCTGACAGAAAGAAAAAACATCATAATTCAACCCCTTGACACCCACCCACAGTCCAGCAGCCTGCAGATAAGCCTTCTGGGACCAGAAATGATGTGTTTAAAGTTTTGAAACCTGTGTAAAATTCGGCATCTACAAAGGATGGGGCAACAAGTGTTCTCAGAGGCATTAAATAGAAAGTTTTAGAGCAGAAAGGTAAATAGCTGAAGTCATCAGAAATGTTGTTATATGACCTCTAATGCTAAATTTAAATGTCCACATTCTCCCTAAATTTCTTTTTTTAAAAAGTGGAAATGTGATGACTGAAGCAATGAAGACAAAGATGAAATCCAGCAGAATGCCAAGTTCCACATAAGATGGTGATGCAAATATCAAGATAACCTTCCTTTTATACTATTTTATCCTCATTGGCTGTCATATTCACCCTGCTTAACCCAGCCTACAAAATCTGCCCAAAATATCTACATATACATATATATTTACATATAAAAGTTAAGGAAGAACTAATACAAGAACAGGTGGTACAGACAATTCTCTGACTTCAGCCTGAGCTTTTTGGGTTTTTTTGTTTTTGGTGGGGTTGTTGTTGTTTTTTTTTTGGTGGGGTTTTACATTTCTTCTATCCAAAAAATTGAGGTCAGTTCTAAACTTTTCCTGCAGCTGTATGAGAGAACAGCAGAGCTAATGAATTTACATTACCTATAGGGCTTGACCTCTCTCAATTTATTTTGTCATTTTTGTGCCACAGTTTGCCCCGTCCCTTCTGATTACAATGTCCTCTAGTGTTTCTAGTTGTCTCGTGTTCTTGCCCCAGCAGCAATGCTGCCATCTGCTCAGCACACCCCCAGCTACCAGCCAGGCAATCCTGCATTCCCAGCTCCATATATGCACTGACCAGCTGGATGTGCTTGTTTGCCTATTAACCAGCTGGAGAGTGATCCAAGCTATTTGAATATTCCAAGACATTTAAGAAAACCTCAACCAAACAAGCCTTTTCCCCCAAGAAGCTGTAATTTTCAGACAGAAAATAGTGAGGAGAGAAAGAAAGGTGCCTTCAAAGGAAACCTCTCTCCCCCAGGCCAGGCACTGCTCCTAAGCACATCCCATTTTCAGCCTGAGAAAGAAGACTGCTGCCACATGCTGCTGGAGAATCAGCTTTCCACGGGGCCTTCCCTGAAACCTACACTGAGCTGAAGCCTCTCATTGTAGCCAGTAAGACCAGCAACAGCTCCTTACTGCAAAAGAGACACAACATTTCACAAAACCTGTTCAAGACTGATTCCCCAGCGATGGACAAGATGAAAGACAAACAACACAGTCACAAAACTCTCCCACTTATTGCAGCATGTCCTTGGGAAGTTCCTCCAGACTTGTCCTTCAATTTCCTTGTGCCTCAGAAGTAGAAAGATATTCACATTTCCTTGCAAGGTACATTAACATCTCTACATGGAAAACATTTTACAGGTGATAACTATATTATGCAGCCACACGCCTTTACCTGCCATTTATCAGCTGAAATGCATTTGCTGTTAACCAGCTTTCTGTAAATGGAGATTGTCCCATTGGCTCTCCTCACTGCTAAAGGCTCACTGGCAGTGTTTATATTATAAGTGCAATTTGAAGGATTTTTCTCATCTTGTTAAGTTGCCTGGAAAATGGGAGCAGAGATGAGACTAATTGAATGGTTATAACGGGGAAAATGAGGTTTGCTTTTCAATGTAGGAGATCTTACAGGCATTTGCTGCAACAAAAACCCCAGCAGACAAAAATAGTATAACTTCTCCAAATTCTGCTTTCCCTAACAACGCAGTTATCACACCAAATTGTAAAATATAAGCTCACATTAGTCCTTCTTACAACTCCTAATACTTTTCTACAACAAGTATGTCAAAAATATAGCCCATGAGCCAGACTGATCCTTCCAAGTACTTTAATCTGGCCTGCAAAATCCACAGAGCATTGTAATCCGGATCTGGTCTGCCAGTCAGCTCTGAGGTCTCCCTGTGTGTGCAACTTCACGGAGAGTCACACAAGCAAGTGGGAGTAGGGAGAGGATCAGGGTTTATTTCAAAGGAGTGAGAACCCATGGGAGCAGCACACAGTGCACCATGGCACTGTCTCTGAGCAGCTTTGGGACCCTCAGACCTCAGAGGCTTCTCCCAAAGGGCTTTCCGAAGGAGCCCTGCTGCCCAGCACCCCTGATTCCACAGGGAGGGGCAGGGGAACAGCTTTCCTGTGACATGTGGCAGCCCAGCCTCCTTCACCATACAGCTTTACTGTGGAACACCTGACAAGTAAACCACTAAAAAATAAAAGGAACTCCAATGCTTTACAAAAACTCCTCACTTGATACAGATTTTACAGCTCCTGATGAAGTCCAGTACTCCATGAACATACCAGTATGAACAGAAGCTGCACTGTGCAATAATATCATCACTGCAGGAATAAGCATTTCCACCCTTGAATGGGTGTCACTTCACAATGTTAATTGCCATTGGTACTTCTCTAAATTAGTGGACTATTAATAGATAGCTGCTGAAGACAGTTACACTGGAAAAGCTTTGAAAGGAATCCTTGTGCCTACTGGCTGTTTAGAGTCAGCATTCCCACTTCAGACACCTAAATCTGCAATTTCTCATGCAGTCTCAGCAGATATAAGGCCCTGGTGAACGGGCAGGTCTGCCCTCCCTCCACCACACAGCAGGAGCCTGCAGAGCATCACCTCTTCCCCAGCATGGGGTAAGCAACCACTGAAAATAAGCACAAAGCACAGGTTTAGCTTCAGCCAGATCGCTGAGCTGCTCTGACTTAGTTCAGAATAATGTGGCCACTAAAGCAACGCAGATGACAGAACAGGAGAGCAATCAGCACAGAGCTGTGGCAGACCATCCCCTTCCACAGCTGAGTGTGTTTAGATTGACTTCAGCTGACTGGCAAATCCTGCTCCAAGTTAGAAGCTGACATGGGACCACACACCTATCCCTCCCAAGAGGGCACAGTGTTGATGGAAGCAACCCTCAACCCTTCAGCTCTCCCCAGAGGTCGAGGTTCTGCATGCACATCTAAAATGCAGCAGGAAGTTTCTGGATCTAGCACTGCCATCTTTCTACTTCCCCAAGTACTTAAGCAGCATTATTCAACCTTTCCTCCCCTCCCTTATTTAGAGAATGTAAAGCTAGGATTGAAAAGTAAGGCAGAAGTAAGTGAAGTCATCTATCAGCCCTTGATTTCATAAAATATCTCAGTGAGAGAGCAGGTTATAACTAACAATAGATTTTTTTTTCCTCCCTAAAGAAGTCTCAAGAGACGTCATTTGAAGGTGGTTAAAAGAAATAAAATAGGTTGTCTCTCCACGGGCAAAGTAGGAAAAGTAGGTTTTCATGTGGGGGTGCTGCAAAAAGAACAAAGGCAGAATATCTGCTGAATCACCACAGTCTATCCACGACACTCAAACAGCTCTAATTCTCCAGCATTTGCAGTACCCAGCAATCAAGCAATAGTGCTGCTGAGAGGAATTTTAACCAGCACTACAGCGATCAAACAAAAGCAACACCACTGCAAACTACTTTTAGATGACATCTACTGCTACGATGCAGCCCCACATACATTTGTTGGCATGCAATAACGGTAACACAATTCTGCTGAAAGTCAGCCCAGGGGTCTTCCTCCTGGGGGAGTCAAACAATTAATTCCACCATAATCACTGTGGAGAGTCACTTGAGAGCTGTGTCAGTCAAGGGAGACTTCCTTGGTCAGCATTTTTAAGAAGATACAAAATTATTACCAATAATGAGTGTGGTCAGGAAAACAACTGTGATGGGGAAAAGAGAAAACAGAGGGACTACAGGAAGAGATTTGCCATTACTTACAGGTAATGCTTTGGGTATCAGCCAGGTCAGCCATGACCTCTGCAAAGCATCAAGGCACCTCCCGAGTTTCCATCCAGCCTGGCAAACTGAGTTACTCTTTATATAAACTTTATAATGGTACAAAACCCAAGACTGACAAAAACTTCCAAATTATTTTATTAGCTTTCAGGATTAGGAATGTTTTTCTGCAGTATTTAAATACATATTTTACTTCTCTCTGGCTACAGAGTGACATACATCAAGGACTTCGGTGATTTTCTTTTAAAGGATGATATCGGTAATTACTGACTTCCTCCTTTTTAATAAGAGGAGAAAGTCTTGCATGCACCATGAGCAAGCACCCACATAATAAAGTTTATACTTTTTTAAAATAATCACTGCCAATTCCTTGCACCTTGTCAAGGTCTGTCTTGCAAAGCACCAGCTGACTGTAACTTTCACTGCCTTGGTGAGTACAGGGTTATGCTCAGCACCACACAAGTAGAAAATTTAATCACAAACCAGAAATAACATACAGGTAATAGACTGCCTAAAGTAATCATGTGAGAGAATCTCATTCTTGGGAATTACCAGATTCACCTATGCCAGGATGTCAGATTTACACCTCCCTGCCCCGGACTCAGCAGCAGACACACCTGTTCTCAACTCTGCTCCTTTTCAGAGCTGTCACCACTGCCTGTGTCCAGCCAGAGCCACGTGGACACGCAGCTGTCACTGCTTGCACTTTCCATGCTACAGTCAGACTGATGTGCAGGCACACTGAGGCTGACTTTATCCAAACTGGGTAACGATGGCAAGAAGTTCAGCCTTTATAAGGGTGTTTGGGCCTTAGATACAGATTCATTCTTCCACCTTGAAACATCTGAGCAGAATACCTAATTTAGGAGACTAGTCATTTTGTACTCCCTCAATAGTAAATGCAGATAGGCAGACACCTCCAGAAAATTAGCAGATTGGAGTCTGAGTCACACTCCGGGGGTGTTTGTCTCTCCAGTGACATAAAGGAACCCGAGGGTTTCGCTCCTGACTGGCAGGGCAGTGACTCCCTGAGCAATCCCTCCAGCGAGGCAGGACGGGCGTGGGCTGCCACACAGAGGCTTGGGATGAACTCCTCCTGCAGCTGGGAGAGGCTGAACTCTGTTCCGGGATTTAACTGCTGTTGGTGGCTGAGATATCAGCACGAGCTTGCCCCGGGTGGGTCTGTTCCAACCCGGGGATGCTTTCTCACAGAGACAAACAGCATGAAAAGTGACATTTTCATTGCATCCCTGTGAAGGAGTTTCAGAGACGATTAAGCAGACTGCAAATGAGGGAAATTACTTTGTGAGAAAATCTTCATTGTTTTTAGCTCCTACCTTCAGCAACACTTACATTTGTTTTCTTAGAATTTTACTTGCCTGTTGTATAGGATTGTGCCAAACTTACTGTACACGGGAAACGATGTAGCTGTGAGCAGTGATAAGGAAACACAACTTTATCTTAAGGTACCAATCCCAACACGGTAGAAACTGGAACAGCTGTTGTGATGTGTTTGTGAAGAAGTTGAATTCTGCCTTTCAGTTCTCCACAGGGAGGTTTCCACCAGAGCTGGCCAAGAAACAGCCTAAACCTCAAACCCACCTCCTCACATCTGGAGTCAGACACGCTGCTGAGGGATCCTTGCGTCATGGTTTCTGTGGGTTTTGATAACAGCAGAGTGGCAGGATTCACTTGTCCTAATTTCCATTTTCTTCCTGTTGCTGTTGTATCCTGTATCCTGTTGGATACAGAAAACATCTTTTGATGTTACAACAGCAGGGCCATTCCCAACACACATGGATACCCCACACAAAGGGAATTTTTAGTGACTACACATCGTGTTGGTGATACGACACGGATTTTAATGGAGTCAAAAGGTCCCCTCTGAGTGCTGCACCTTCCAAAACAGCACTGAAAAAAATGAGACTGCCAAAGAAAGAAAACACTGCCAACTGTACCCTCATTCCAGCTCTACTAGGACCAATTCTTGGGCTTTCACAGAACAACAAAGAACAAAAAAGAACAACAATCCCTGTAGGAAAATAAAAAAGGCTCTTTTCCTAACAATCTTTGTTCAGTACCAAGGACTGAACATTTTCTTCCCTAGAAGGAAAAATCAGATAACACAGAGATTGAAGTCTCTCTTTTACATTTCCAACCTTCTCCCCAGTCATTGTCCAGAAGAGTGTGAGCATGTCCAATAGCCTGCTCCTGCCAGGCATGGACATGCACACAACAGTGTTTTCGTAACAGCTGGGATAAAAAACTTTTTATACCACCCAGCTGGCAACTTGACACAGGGAAAACAAAACAAAACAAAAAAAAAAAAGAAAAAGCCATTTTTTACATAATCTCCTCCTTGTTTAAACGAGCTACCACTACAGCCATGGAAGTGGTGCAAGTATAGATCACGAATAATTAATAATACATCACAAATAATTGGTGATGCAGTAAAACAGCAGCACAAGTCCATGGGGATCTGAAGTACTGCTAACAAAGCAATACATTTTGTGATTCAGCAAGCAGGAATTTTAATGCCTTCAAGCCTGAAATAGAAATGTGGTCAGCTGGCACTAAGAAAAGTTTCCCTCTTTTAGTATAATGGCAAAGTCTCTATAAATGCACATAAATTTCAAAAGTATAGAACTTCTAAACTTTTCAGAAGTTTTAAACTTTTGTCAATTTTACTGAAAATTATACACATTAGATTACAAATAGATCCCAAGCTAGTGCCAGGCTTCCATTCACAGAAGCAGTCTTGAGATATTTGTGAAACCATTAAAGTCAATGGAAACCAGAGAGAATTATTTGCCATGTATATTGGAATGGTCTCTTTCTTTAGGATTTTACACACTGTAAGAATACAAATAGTAAATAATAATAATAATAATCTCAGCTTGATTTACATAGACTCAGTTTTCCTCGAACTTATACTTTAAAAATTAACCAAAGAGTTACAATGACAACTTTAAACTTTGCATTTCCAGATTTTGAAAATTCATAACTCTATTACTAGATTAAACACTATTTTCCACTTGGTATTTTCAGAAGATGTATAATAGATTTGTGGCATCATTTAGGAAATAAATTCATTATGCTTTTCATTAAACTGCACTAAGGGGAAGAGGCAACCTTTCTCTATTATTGATTCTCGTGGGCAGTCTAGGGTGAAATTTTTGATGTAGTTTTTCTGAGGATTAAAAAGGTGAGCATAAAAAATGTATTATTGATTGCGCACAGCAAAGTACAGTATACTGCTCATCCAACTCATATATTATTGATTAAAACTCTCAACAGTTCTAACCTTTCACTTGGTTGCTCCAAGGTAATTTTTTTTTTGTGAGGATGTCAAGATAGTGTGCTTACAGACTGTACTTCCCGGGGAGTTGGGAAAACTCATGGAGCAGCTACCGGAGCTCTTTGAAAAGTCTTAGTTGGTAATTTTAGAGTCCCTACAAATTCAAAGAAGGGGCTGGTTGGGACAGAAGGACACCTTGCATCTCGTGTGGGAGGTGTAGCTGATGGAGCACCCAACCCAAATTAGCCAAGGAAAACTTCATAACGGGTCAGGGACACAGGCATGGGGCTGCAAACACCAGTCTGCATGCTAAATACGAAAGCAAAAGGTGCCTGAATTTGACACCTCTATGCCTGGAACAAGAGTAGAATGGAAAGGGGATTTATACTTCAGGAAGTACCTCCTTTCCCTCCTTTCCCAAAAGTCTGGAACAAGTGATGTACCAGCAATTTATCAGAACTGAAACACAAATTATGACCAGAACAAGTGAGGTCAGAGCCTGTGGTTGCCTCCATATTGCTGGATTCTTACACCTTCCACCTTCCACTATCCCAGGTTGCTCCAAGCCCCTCCCCTAGCCTGGCCTTGGACCCTTCCAGGGATAGGGCAGCCACAGATTCTCTGGGCACCCTGTGCCAGGGCCTCCCCACCCTCACAGGGAAGAATTTTCTCTTAATATCTCATCTAACCCTGCCCTCTGGCAGTGGGAAGCCATTCCCCTGTCACTGAAGGCCGTTACCAAAAGTCCCTCTCCAGCTCTCTTGGAGCCCCTTTAGGCATCAGAAGGGGTCTAAGGTCTCCTCAGAATCTTCTCTACTTGAGGCTGAACAGCCCCAGCTCTCTCAGCCTGGCTCCAGAGCAGAGGTGCTCCAGCTCTCTGAGCATCTTCATGGCCTCCCCCAGACCTGTTTCCACAGCTCCACATCCTTCTTGTGGGGGGGGCCCAGGGCTGGAGGCAGCTCTGCAGGTGGGGTCTCAGGAGAGTGGAGCAGAGGGAGACAGTCACCTCTCTCAACCTCCTGGTCACACTTCTTTATATGCAGCCAGGATATATTTAGCAAAAACTCCTTCCCACAATGACTAACACCTCACAGAAATACTATTGGAATATTAGAGTCTGCTATCATAATAAATATCTAGCTCTACATAAGGATAGAAGTGACAAAAATAGCATCATCAGGGTGATGGCTACTTGACAGATTTCACAGAATGATTAATCCAATGAAAAAACCTGAACCTTGCAGAACTGTTGAAGAATTGATTGAGTGTATCAATTCAAAAATGTCTCTAAATAACACAGGCTACCAGCCCACTCATGAAAAGCCTATAGAATGTTTGTCATCATGTACTTCATGAATGATGTGAACATACTTTAAAATAAATTGGAAACTATTGTTTTCAATTCATCGGCCTTCATAAGAATTCAAAGATAGATATATCACAAAAACCAAGTTAGAAATCCTTAAAACACAACTTTGGAAAGGTCATTTGCCTACATTTGGCATCATGATTTCTATGTTGGTTGAATAAAGCCAAGATGAAAAACCAGAACAAAAAAATTACCCAAGTACCAGGCCAGCACCACAAACCACTTCGTCACAGACTCAGCATGGGGCTGGACTCGACTGGATTGCTCTGCCATTCAGAAGAGATTACTCAGGCCCAAACAGCAAACCAGTCTGCTGATACAGTATGAGGTAAAATTAGAAAATTCATTGAAGGTAATCTGCTCCATGGCCTGGCTACAGAACTGCCACAACCAATTGCACATTTGGCAATGATTTTGGAGCGAGAGCTCTGGCATTCAGTAATCCCTCCTCT
Organism: Oreocharis arfaki; assembly: GCA_013398015.1. NCBI lineage: Eukaryota > Metazoa > Chordata > Aves > Passeriformes > Paramythiidae > Oreocharis > Oreocharis arfaki. Next base: position 423,743 of record VZRR01009035.1, on the reverse strand, counting down.
CTGCTCAGCACTGGTGAGGCACATCTGCACTGCTGGGCCCATTTCTGGACTTCTCCATACAAGAGATACTCAAGTGAGTCCAGCCAAGGGTCACCAAGGCAATGAGAAGAGTGCAGCACTGCTCATGTGAGGAAAGCCTGAGAGCTGGGACCTGTCAGCCTGGGGAGAGAAAGGTTCATGACTGTCTCATTAATGTGAGCAAGAGCTGATGTGAGAGCGTAAAGATGACTGAGCCTGACCCTGATATTGGTGGTGTCCAGTGAGGGGACAAGAAGAAATGGGCACAAACTGAAACACAGGAGGTTCTGGTCAAACACAAGAAAAAATCCTTTTCACTCCGAAGGTTATCAAGCACTGGAACAGGTTGCCCAGACATGTTGTGGAATCTCCATCCTTGGAGACACTCGACACCCGACTGGACCTCGCCCTGAGTAGCCTCAAAGTTTTTGTTATCCTGTGACTTCACAGTTTGAGCAAGCAGCTCTGAAGATGCCAAGAAGGGCAGAATGGAATGAGAGGGACAAAAGGGCACCAGACAATGAAAACTGAACATGTAAGAGTCCATTTCTTCCTTCACACTGCTGTAAAACAGGATGACCCCAGCGAGCACAGGGTGGCTGTGCAGCTGCAGCAAGCAGAGCAGATGAAAGCTCTGAAAGATTACCCAGCTCCCAGAGCAGCACTTTAATATCTCTATGACTGATGTGCAATTTCTGCTTGTTTCAGGCATCAGGCACCCAAAAACCCACATTTCTTTAGACTCTGTGTTCCTAGACATGCCTGGAGAGGCGGTGAAGTCACCTGAACAGAGAACACAGTGATCCGAGGCGTGGGCAACCTCCTGCCTACTGCATGAGTAGTTCAGCTATGAGAGGCTGCATTAAGTGCTGAGTGCAGAGGCACCCAAGGAGGTTACTGTCTCATCCAGCCAATTATACCTGTCTTTTTCCACCTCTCAGGTTCTCATTTCTTTTTGCCCAAAATTATGCTTAAGAACCCCTCTGTGTCCCACTTGGAAGCACGTCCTTGTAGTCAAACAAGGAACGTACATCGCCACTGCTGCTGGGCTTTGACCAAACCCCTGTGTTAAAGAGAGGAGGGAATTCTGCCAAGTGATGATCAGGACTGGCTCTCCACCCCTCTGCTCCTCAGGTGTCAGAGATGCACTGACAGCAGCAGGGTAGCACAGGTTGCCATAGGACAGGTAAGAAGTCACTGCTCACAGCTTGCAGCCTGACACAGAGGAAAGCTGAATGACACAACAGTCAGAGACAGGCAATAGCGGGGCTGCTCTGGCAGCTGCAGGAAGGAGGAGACCCCAGACATTTCCATAAGGTGGTTTTCTGGTTACTTCTGTCTTCCAAGCTCTCACACACAGGGAAGCAGCAGGGGAAGGGCAAACTTCTCCTGTCACTGGACCTGCCTGATTCACTGGGCTCAGCATCTGTGTGAAAATCAAGATGATGTAGCTGGACTGGCAGGGTGTGTGGACACCCCATCTGACAGGGGGCTGCTCTCTTCAGTTCCAGCCAAGCTAGAGGGAAACAGGAGCTGCATGCACCTGGATCACCTGGGACTGGGTGCTCATGGCACATCTCCAAAACATCCAAGAAGGCCTCTGTGAAACGTGTGTTGTACAACAAACAAAGCTACCTAGAGTATGATTTCCTGTAGTGAGCTCAGACCATCCTCCCACTCCCTTTCCTCTCAGCCTCAATAAAGAGATGTCAGATTTACAGGATCATCTCTCCTGCCTCTGCGTCAGTGGAACTGTACTAGATTTTGCAAGTGAATCTCCCAGATAAGAAATGCAAATCAATTTGTCTCTTTTTTCTTTATTGTGCCAGTACCAAAAATATGTTCTCTGGGATTAAGCAAAGGATTGTCAGGCTGCACGAAGGCTGCGGGGGAGAAGGGAGGGGGCAGAAAGGGTGAAGTGAGGGGTAGAGAGAGAAATCTGTAAACCCAAAGCAGTTTGTGGGAATGAACTGTGCTTCATTTCTTCACAAAGTCTTGGAATTGAGATGAAAAAGCAACGACTAGATGAGCACTGACAGCAGCATAAAGCAGCAGGCACCACCTGAAAAACCCAGGTGGCATTTGCACTGCTCTTCGTTTACTTTCCAATAGTGAAATCTCCTCTTTTTGGTACATTACTGTTCTTTGGTGTTTGAAAAGTATTTTCACCCTAACAGTCACCAAGAAAATCTTCCACAAAAAGAAAGAGAACAGGATCCAAAGGAGAAGCAGAGCAAGGAGATTCACATATACTTCCAGATTATTTTTTTCTAAAGATATATATTACAAACAAAACCAAACCCAAACCACTTATCTCCTCCAAAACAGTTCCTGCTTCCTGCCCATTTGTCTTGCAAAACAGCAGGAAACCTTCATCTTACTGAAGGGGTTTAGTGGCTCCAAACACCTCAAAACTCAGATGTGATGTACCAACCCAGAGCACTGCTTTGCCTGTTGTGCAACCTGGCATGGCCAAAGAAATGACATCACCTCACACAAACTAAAATTCAGCTAAACAAGGTCAGAGTGATGCTTCAGTTGAACTGCAAAAGGCACTCGTGGTCTCCTCCTCACCAGCCCTTTCTTCTGGAACAAACCAGAACCCACTGGGATCCTAAAAGCCTTATTTATCAATCAGTAATTCACTGCTGTTGTACTGTGGCATCGAGAATTAACAGTCCAGGGAGTTATTTCATTACAACCTCGTATAAGTGCATTACAAGAGAAACAATAGAGCTGGAATCCAATAACAAAACAATATTGGAATAGTTTTGTTCATTATGAAAAGTAATAGGCAAAGGTTTTGTCTCAGAAGAGGCTGGTAGAAGAAAAGGAAAGCAATGGCATAGTTTCCAGTTTGCAGTGTATAACAGTCCTACGCACACCTTATCTTTTCCCTATTTTTACTCTCTGTGAGAATCCTATAGCTTCTCCCTCTTTTGAAAACCTGTGCTCTGAGGACATGACAGGAACTCCCAGTAAATGTGAAGCACACACAAACAGCTTAGAAATTATTGCTAGGAAAAATACAGGCATAAAACGGTTTTTAGCATCCTTTGCTTCTTTCAGCAAAAGGAAATCCACAGAGTTCTCATTGACATCAGCCTGAATGGTATGGATCTGGAATGGTGATTTTCATCCACTCATGAAACCAGATTTACACCTACAATCCCAGCAGAATTTTGTCATACTAAAGATGTTACTCAACCCATCTCCTCACCCTTCTGAAATACCTGCTTTAGTGAGCAGTTCAGACTCCTGGATTAGCTTGACTGCCTTAGTTTGCATTTCTAACTGGTTTCCCATCATATCTAAATGCTTGGGGAGAGGAAGAAAAAGCCAAAATGAAGCACCAGAACTGCTTAGGCCAGCATTAGCATCCCAACTGTCTTGGTGGTGTAATAGAAAACTCTGAGGTTATGGCAAGGTATCCACACCCTCCAGAGGCACAGCTGCAGTGATGAGGGGCTCACTTCCACCCTGTGCTCTAATTTTGGGGAAACTGAACAGCAGGACAACTGGAAGCTCCTCTTTTATTTCCACCACTGGGTACTGATGTCTGCTGGCTGGGTTTGACAGGTGACCACTGCAGAGGTGGCAGCCTGGGTGCTGGCTGGGCAGGGTGAAGAGAGCAAAGGAAACAGACTGATCTGCCTGAAAGACCATCAGCATTAAATATGATCTGCCCTTGCACTTACTGGCAAACTCATTACGTGACTCCTCGAGCCCAGCTAAAGAGCAGCTGCTGATTTGCATGCACCACCACTCAGGCCATGATTACTGCTGACATGACATGAGCTGTATAAAGGGCTCTTTCAGAAGGGATTGTGTAAGCTGAATAAAGGCAGTTAGCTTTCATCCTAAGGAAAATGCTATGCATCAACTCTATTAGATTTGCATTGCACAAGAATTACTCCAAATAATGGATGAATCTTTAATGCTGCTACTGAAAAAAACCAAATTTCTACCAAACAGGAAGGTAAGGCCAAGTGAGAGGGTAATGGAGATTTATTTTTATTAATAAGGATTCAGAGGGCAAACCAAAGGTTTTACTAAAATGCTATTTATTAAAACGATTTTCCACTTGAATGGTTCATTGTATTTACCCAGCATTGCAAAGGTGCCTGCTAAGTCAGCCCAGCCTGGAAAAGAGGTGCTTTTAAACTGCTAACTACTCCAGGCTGTCAAAAAAAGGCTTTGCACCTAATTTAACCTGCCATGAAATAAAAGGGGACAATCCTGAGCCCACTGGAGAGGACAGCAAACCTGTTAACCATTCTGGGTCAGGATTTTTGTCTCTTTTTAAACTCTGTGTAAGCAAATATTCCTGTCAGATTCCTCCAGAGAAGCAGCAAGGATGAGCAGAGCTCACTCTACAGTGCAACATGCAGTGGAGACAGCCCCAAGCTCTAAGCAAGGAAAGAGTGAAGCAAGACACCCAATGGCTGGCTCTTAAGCAGTCAAAATAAATAATGCAGACTTTGGGCTTATTTGGCAAAATCCCTAGACTCTAAAAACCCCTATGGGAACTTTGAATTTGGAAGGGTTCTTGATGCAGTTTATAGGCAAGAGAGACATATAAAAATCTTCCTGACCTTTTGGATGGGCAACTTAACCACTCAGCAAAGCAAAACTCTCACTGTTGTATTACAGGCTGCTGTGCACTTCAGTGACATTGTTTGTGCAGGTACCTGAGATAAAAGAACCTGCACCCCAGAAGGGTGGACAGGGATGTCTGTGCTTGCTGAGACGTTCTCTTATGCAGAGGAGGTGAGACTGAGGGTGAAGGAGTGAAGCCACTGCAGTCAATTCATCTCTGACAAAAGCCAGGTAGGAAGCACAGAACAGACACCCTGCTCAGAAGTGGCTGAATAAACCTTCCACAAGAGACAACTTGCAAAATATCAGTCTGACTTTTGGCTGCTTGCTTTGCTGTAGTGTCCACTCAGAAACCCCTAAGAATATGGACTTTCAAGATGGAACAGAGGAAAGAAGGATAGAGTCAGTATTTTAACTTGTTTTAATTTCAAGCCAGTGCTCTCCAGACACAAATTTCAACCAACTCTAAATGCTTAAAAATCAGCATAAAATGTTGCATTTAACCTAAACAAATGAATCACTATCAGGGATTAATTGGGATGCTTCTCTGACTCCACTGACTGGTGAAATACTCTACAGTAATATAGATGCTATGAATAATAATAACAATGTAGTTTAAACAAATGGCCCTCCAAGTCCTACTAGCAGAACTTGCTGGGAAGGGAAACCAGCAGCCACCATCAGCACTGCCACCAAGAAAAGCATCAGCAGATCTGTGGCCTCAGATCAGCCACTTCCAAAAGCATCAAGAGGAAACAGTTTCTGTTATCACAGCTCCCCAAGGCCTTTCCTGGCAAGATTTGGTGGTGTTGACTGTGGGAAGGCTGATATGGTGCTGGTAGAGAAATGAGCCTCCTGACCACCAGTGCATTGTCCTAACTGTCCTTTTTATAGGATAGCTTAACAAACAAAAAATAAACCCAACCAAATCCAGAGATATGCAAATCTTTAAATTATCATCAATTCAGTGGTGGCATTTAAAATAAAAACCACAGAATTTCCTGTGTTCCTTTCTCCCCAGAATTTTAATTATTCATGCCCAACATCAGAGAATAGGGGACAGCTAAAGATTCAGAAGCTGAAAAGGTCAACAGGGACAGTAGCCTGCAGGAAAATTAAAGGTATTTCTTGCTCTCCTCCAGCTGGAAATACAGACACTCGGACCCTATCCAACAGGAAGGGCATCTGGGCTAAAGAGAATAGGCACATGGATTGATCTGTGCCAGAATGGGCACTGCCAGCAGTGGAAAACAGCTCAAGAGAAGGCAGGAGGTCACTGCTGTGTTTGTAACAGTCCATGGAGATGTACACCAGGAAACTCTTGGGGTTTAGCAGTTTCCTCTCCCAACACAGAAAGTATGGAAACACAGGAACTTTTTGGCACACATGGGAGGCTTATGGTTCAGGGGGTCTTGATACCTTCAGTGAAAGTGAGCTCAGAAAACCTGAGGAAAGCAAGGTGGGGACATCCAGCACAGAGGCCTCAAGCTTGGCTGCTCTGCCAGAACTCACCCAAATTAAATAGAAGGAGAATTAAGACAATATTCCCAGCAGTTCAATCTTTTCAACTCTTCCCCTTCTGCCTATTTTTTCCAATTCTAAAAGGAAAAATTCTTAACTTAGAAAAAAAGAAGCCCTTGTTCAATGCTGCTTCCCACTCTGCTAATGCATGCCACCTCCTGCACCCTCCTGAGAGTCTGTTCCGCAACTCAGACAAGTGTCTGCTGGCAATCCCAGCACTCACAAAAATCATGAGTCAGGCATTAAAATCTATCAGAGTTTTAATATCCTATATTAATAGATTTCTATTTGCCCTTGGGATATGAATTAGCTTTATTTCAGCTGTTAAACTGCTTAAAAAACATACCTTCAAGTTCATTGCCTTAAATAGGAGATGAAAAACTGACCCACCATTCGATATCAAGGTTGATCAGACTAGGAAAAGACCCATAAGACTCAAGGGAAGTCCTGGCAGTGGGCCATGGAGGTTGCTCTGGGTAAGGGGTGCTCAGTCACCAGCAGCTGGGCACTCCAGGTCTAACTTAGAGCAGATTTTAGGGTGTAATGTGCCTGTGCCTTTTGTCAAACAACTTTCCTGCCTGTCTCAGCATAAAGATAATGAAAAGTTATATGTAGCCCATCAATTACTTATGCATTCTCTATTAATATTTCAAGGTTTGTGTGCATAAATAAACAAAATTAATTAGAAATTTGCAATCTTTTTCTTCCCCTCAATATTTTCCTTTGACACCAGTCCTACTTAGAGAGCCTCACACATACATCTTGATTTGTCTGCCATAAACCATTCAATGTGATGTTTCAGCAAATAGAAGAGTTTTCTCCTTACATCCAGTGGTATCAAACACACACACTGGGAAATCAGCCCCAGACACTTGACTCGGCAGAGCTGCCAGTGCAGTACCTGAACTTTGGCAGGGAAAATTCATCCCTTGGTCACCAATGCCCAAAACAAAGCCCAGGAGTGTTTCCAGTTATACTAAATACCACAATGGAGAGCAGATGCAAAGGGATGGCTGTAGGACACTGGCATCTCTTTAGTAATTACATACTTCTATGTATCTTATATATACAGCACTATTCGAATTAAAGCACAATCTGCCAGCAAAGAAAGAGCAAGTGAGTCACACAAGTGAAGGTATTTATGTTGCTACCTTCTCTCTGCACTAACTATATGTCTGCCTGTTGCTTTTTTTATTCTCAAATAAAATTGGTTTTATTCTCTTACTGCATTCCTCTGCTCCCCCACACTCAATTTTTCTTCTAATCTCCTTTTTCTCTTCTTACATCTCGTATATGTAAGTATCAGTACAGATCAGTGTCCAGCCATGCAGAGCACACTGAGTACTCTAAGCCAAAGTGATAGGACTGGTTTGGACCCAGCACCCGCTCCATCATTCTCCTCCATAAGCCTACTGGGAATTACTTGAGCAGTTCCACACATCATGCTCTGGTCAGTTCCCATACAGTCTTTTGCTGAGCAGAAATACACAGTTACTGTTGTTTCAGAATGAATTTCCAGTCTTCTTCCTATTTCTGTTTCCACAAGCCTTAAGCACTGAGGGTCCTGTCTCAGTCCTTGGAGAGATCCTCCCTGGGGACATCAGTTGCTGCTTTCCATTTTCTTTTTCCCCAGCAGCTGAGCATTTTAGCTTTTTTTCATTTCCTCTTAGCACCTATGGCTATCCTACCTATTCAGGCGGGAATGAGACTCTTCTCCTTCTCATTTCCATTTCTTTACACCCTTCAAACCATCCTAGCTGACCCCTGTTCTGGCAGGCCACCTTTGCTGGGGAGTAGCAGGAGAGGGATACCCCAAGGATGCCCTGAGCAGACACAGCAGGAGAAAGAAACGATCTTGGGTCAATCCAGGAATCCCAAAGAGTCTCTCAGGAGAGGAGGCTGGAGACACAAATCCCAGGGCAGCGCACGGACCAAGCCTGAGCCCAGCTGGAGCACACCCAGGCCAGGACCAGGGAGGGGCAGATCCAGGTGAGGCTGCTCAGGGCAAAGAAAGCACATTAATGCCCTCAGGGCCCTGAGAGTCTCCTCCCCTTCTACAAAGCAACCAAAGTTTATTTGGAATCATTTTTGACAACATTATACATAAGTACCACATCCACTGCAGTGACACCTCTGAGCTATGCAGCCTGGGAAGAATTCATTTCTAAATTACAACCATTGATCACCAGCTGGAATGTTTTCTATTGAAAATTTAATCAATAAAAGGAGGAAGTATAAAGTTTGATTAAATTGGGTCAATAAAGACTTTCATTAAACCCTCCATAAAGAGTGAAGTTTTTCAGAGTATTATCTTTTCAGAAGGTTTGCCAAACAATTATTCTTTTTGACAACACATTTCAAAAGCTGCATTACAAAAATGTACAGAAATACTTTACCCTAGCACTCTTTGAAGAGAACATAAGTAGTCCCCTCTGGTGAGCCCTGTGACTGAGAGTACATAAATTTTAAAGCCTACAGACCATCTTCATGAGCATTCAGCCTACACAAATGCCTGTCCAAGCTTTGTTTTTTTCCTTGCACAGGCTTTTGTTGGGGCAACTGATTGAGGAGAGCCAGAGATGCCAGTCTGGCTAGCTAGAATGCTGAGTAGAGCATTTCTGACATCTCTAAGACCTCGTCGATGTCACTGTGCTATTCTCTGTAGCTCTGGACAACTGCTATTAAATTATATCAACTCTCTAATCGATCATCCTTTCTGGAAATTTATTAAATAACATCTAATTTTTACAATATTTTTTTACAATTAACTTTTTGTAATAAATTCCCCAATCCTATTAATCCACTATAAGGGGGAAAAACGCCTAAGTTTCTCAAGCCTTAGTCCTTGCTCTCTACCTTTTCTGCTTGCAGGTTTACCCATTGATATCCAGTGAAGAGTTCTCCATTTTTTTTCCTATCTGACCCCTTGAAATGGTTTCCTTTTCCTTCTTTATAATCTAACTGCTCATGAATTCCATGCTCCTTTCCTCTTAGCCTGTTCCTACCAGCTGCAAACTCCTTCTTCATGGTTTTGCCTCTCTCTTTACCCTCTTTCCCAACCACAAAGCTCCCCTCCCTGCCCCTCATATTCCCTGACTTCCCTCTCCCTCCCCTCTCTCTTGCCCCTGCACCCCTGGAGAGGCATCAGCTCCCATGAAATCTTTCCCAGAGGGTAATCTAAGGCAGGACACAAGTAGAATGGTGGTTAACAGTACTCTTCACCATTACAAACACTAAAAATAAGACGTAAAACCTTGTGAAGATGGTGCATACAGCTTTGTTTATCAGTAGCAAATATTTTTACCCCAAGAGGTTTGGTCATTCTCTGCAGAAAAATGTTCTGCAGTTCTCACGTTCAGAATATATCAGTGTTTAGTAACACTGCACAGGAATGAATATGAAATGAAGTTTTAATGGTTCTCTGCAGATTTTAGCAGTTTCAAGCTAGAATAATTGGGTAAATGGAGTTATGAAAGTGAAATGCAGAGTTTATGACTTTGCAGGAGAAAGACATTTTTTAACTTTTAAATATGCATCCTAAGGCCCTCCACTTTGCTTCATTTTCTTTTTAAGTAATTTACATCTATGAGTTCTATATTCTGCCTCCAAAATATTTCACTGACATTGTGTTGCTTTTGTTTGAGCAGGAATAAGGTGAGTGTGATGCACAATTATAACTCTGCACTTTGCCTGAGCTAGGAGACTAAAATGTAAGGATCAAAAATCAGTGTGGAAAGATATTGGCTATAACTACATCAGGTAGTTATAAATTATTGTTCCCGTTTTCAGGCACTTAATGGACAAATTTATAAGAAAAAAAGGGTGTAAGTAGATGGTTCTCTTATGGTGCTGTGCAAGGGCATCTCTGTGATTGATAATCAGTTGCATACCTTTGAATTCCTTCTTTTCCTCTTGCAATCCCAGCTGCATCCCAGTGGAGACCACAGCTTCTCCATGACAGCATATTTAGCAAGAAGTTATAAACAGAGCTCAGCAGAAAAGTTTCTTCTGACCTGTGTCTCTGTAAAATTCCTGATTTGTTAAATCAAAAGGAACAAACTGAGACACTACATCAAAATATTTAAAGCACATGCCCCTCAAGATTTAGATTATTTGGCCCTGAACATCAGTCTCAAGTGGGAAAGTAGATATTTTAAAAACAGAATTGGCGAGAATCTACCTAAGGAAAAGAGGTCTGTCAGTTAAAAAGAATATGATTGACTAAGTATCATTAATTTCTTTGTAGCCTTCTGTTTAAATATCAGTGGTTGCCTTTGCTCACAAGAAAAAAAACAAGAAATTTACATAGATGTCCTAATGCAGACTTTCAGAATTTATTAAATATGAATGAGAAAGGGAATGTCTAAAAAAAAATCTTCTCAAGCATTATAGAAATTAATTTACTAGGATTTACACTGCTATAGCAGTAAAACATTGAAATTAACCGCTGCATGGATTATCCCAGTGTAAGTTCTGAAATGCTAATTCAGCTAGGGCAACCTCAGCCATCAGAAAATGAAAATTCTCATTCTCAATTTTTTTTACTGCTTTCTCCAACTACTGGTAGACCTGTTATGCATGCTAACAACACTCAGTCTCTTGTAGGGAGCAAGGCACTTGTATTCAGTGTGCAGGGTTTTGCAGTATAACTCAAATGAAGGATCTCAAAGTTACTGAAGTTCCCAACGTCTTTCACCCTTCAGCTTCTGAGGTGGTTCCCCTTTAATTGTCTGCACTCCTTTGGAAGGAAAAAATTGCAAATTCGAAGCAGGCTGTTGTCACTGCATGGTGTAAGGGACCACGATTTGTAAAGAATTATTAATTCCTGCTACTGAAGGAGAGAAACTCTCGGTGCCGTGGTGAACGCCCTGCCAAGGATCCCACGGGCACCGAGGCCCCAGCTCCCCGGGAGGTGCCACGCTGTCCCAGCAGCTGGCAGCCACCACCCCGTCACCCGCGCCCCATCCGCGGCATCGCCACCGCGAGCTGCTGCTGGCATCTCCCCCCGCCAGCCTCTGATTCCCGCCCAGCCCACGCAAGGACTGGCTGATGAGCCAGATCAGGCTTATTTTTATCCTGGATCCTTTCCCCAGCCTCATCCACCACGTGGCCCTGCAAATGGCTGTGCCGGCAGAGCGCAGCAGCCGGAGCAGGGGGCGGCTTTGGGGCCACGCCGGTGCCCAAGCCAGGCCAGCGCTGTCTGCAGCCGCTGCCCAGGGCTGACGGGAGGCAGGGTGGGAATCCTGATCCCACTGAGGTGTCCCTTGAGCTTCCTGCTGCAGCTCCCTCTGCCCCAGAGGTGTTGGCAGCCACTAGAGAGAGGGCAGCTCAGGGCTTGGGTGACCATTCAGTGTTCCATACACCCGATGCTGGCAGCATCAGGCCCCACCTGGGACTGTTCCTCCATGGAAATGGGGTAGGAAGAGGCCACAAGCAGAGAATGAAGCTGGTGCTTGTGACTCCTACCACTGCCAGGCTCAAAACTGGTGTCCTGGGCTCTCACAGAGACCATATCCATGCCCCTGTGCCCCCCAGCCCTGGCCTGGCTGACCTGCCTGCACACAGAGCTGGTGCCACTGCCCCCAGCCCGGACCTATCCTGCTCCTGCTGGGAAAGGTGCTCTGGCCGTCTGTGCTGTTCTTGCCCACAGGGGAGGAGACAGCCAGGCAAGGGACAGAGGAAGAGAATCATCCAGAGGAAAACAAACAGGGATCTTAGACTTCAGTTAGATATAAGTTAGACATATTATAATGGAACAGAGAAAGAGGGCATTTACAGCCTCATTAACTGAACTGTGTAATTTGAGTACCTTGAAGTGGATCAATAATAACAGGGCTGGTTTATTCCCCTTCCTTTTTTTTGTTCTTACTTACAAACAAACTTTTCAGTATTGCAAAGGAGTTTAGAACTGAATATTTTTGTCCTTATAAATTTGGGGTGTTTGATAAATTAATAAATACACTAGAACCACCAGAGTCTAAAATTCAAACCCACAAAGTTTGCTCAACATGTTACTTCAAATGTTGCTGTTTTACAATTCTGTGAATCAATAACACCAGAGACAACCACAGTGAAGCCCATCAGCTCTTTGAGCATATGGTACCTGTTTATAGCCAAAAATGAGGAGATGTCATTTGAACTGAACAGAGGAAACAGAAATAATGAACAGTAACCTTCAGCAGATTTAGAAAGAATGGCTGTTGAGCAGTCCACAAATACCTGGTACTCAACACCTGTACGCTCCTATATCTCAGAATATATTTAATATAGAGACTTTGAACCTTTAGTTGTTTTTATGAGGTCATTAATTAAACACGAATTGAGTGTGAATTCCTGCAAGCATTCAGTTGCAGTGTTCCACATTAAGTGATATCTATTTACAGTTACCAGCAAGCCAAGGGTTTTTTGGGGTTTTTTGACTGGCTCAGCTAGATTTTATTTTTGTAACAAAATGCCAGCTCAAGCTGGAAACATTTCAAATAAAAACGAAAGGACCTGGCTCAGTACTGTACTATTTCCAAAATACAGCAAGATAACAGTATGAGCTAGATCCCTGCCTTAGCAGATGCACCTTCATCACATGCATATTTATTCTGGCATTCCTACAAGGTAAAATGGCTCTTGGTGAGATTCAAAACACACAGTTCTCTAGATGGAGGGATCCTACGGTGATGACTGCACAGCAAAGATCAGACATTTTAATAAAACAGTCCCACCTTACTCCCTCATGTTCTCACCTCTCCTGCGGTCCATCATGCATCATTAAATGGGAGTGGAAGGCAGCTGTTGGTGAAAAGCTGGGTTTGCCTTCTGTTTCCCTGTGGGAGACTCCCAGCACAGAAAACATCCACAGGTGCCCATGGCAGACTGTTTTAAGGGATCATCCCCCAGCTCCTGCAGAGCCCAGCCAGAGCACACTGCAACTCAGCCTTCTTCCTCTGATTTTAGACAAGGCAGACAATTTTAGCAGATGATCCTTCCAATGTGCAAGGATCAGAGGTGTCTGGTGAACACAGGGGATCCATAGGTCTTGGAAAAGCTTTGATCCCACAGAATGAAGAGTCAATGGGATTGAAGCACTACACAGCACCTGGCACCTCAGGAATCTGCTCCTAAGCCCACTTAAACAAGTGTTACACAGACAAAGCCAGCATGCAGCTTGAGGACAATATTATGAACATTCTTTCCACTGCTCTACAAACAAAATGAAACAAGTAGTGAAAATGAGAAAAATCACAAATGTTTTGATGGCAAGACATCAGGGAGTGTGTGAGTATTCATTATTTAACAGTTTCTGTTTTTACGTAAGTTTGGCCTGTTTACATTCGTCATCTCAATATTCAGGTATAAAATATTGCTGACAGCAGCCTTTCCAGAAAGGAAATGCAGCTGTTGTATCAATGGAAAATTACATAGCCTAGATTTCACATTTCCATGTGTACCATTTTCCCTTAAAAGTGCTATTATACCCAATAAAGAAATGAAAACAACTACACAATTTTTAAACAGTGACAGCCATTCAGTTTGAAACTTGGTCTTCAGAATAAGTCTTTTTCCAATCAATGACAACTAAATCAGATAAGAGCTTGAATTTTTACTATTTCCACACAAAAATTTATGCAGAAACCATATTACCTGAATACATTTAATGTAAAAACCTAGTTTTCCTAAAACTGTGCCATGTTTATGCCCATTCAGCCAGAAAAAAATTAAAAAGGATCAAAATCCACCACATAAAAATGTAATACATCATGGTTTAACCCCAACTGGCATCTAAGTACCACGCAGTCACTCACTCAAACCTGAAGGTTTACAAGGGGTTTTTTTTAGAATTCCTATGAATAGAAGCTGTTAAATGCAAACAACTTCCCATGGAGTTCCCAGACAGATTCATCAGTTAAACATACAGTTCCTTTCCTAAATTTTCCTTTTGCTGGCAAAATATGCTCAAGCCTTACAAAATCCACATGGAGAAGTGATGTACATTTGTATGTCTTTGAACCTTTGACACCTTCCAAATGAGAAAATGTGTATTTAATTTATGTTCTTGATTTTGTGAGATAATTTTTAAGAGCCTAAAATAGCAATGGCCCCGATTGACTTCTGCCTGCCAAATCTGTGAATTGCTCTCATTGCCAATGATAAAAATAGAAAACAGAAGGATCAAAAAAATACCCCATAAAATTCCAATTTGTCTCCCACATGCTACCTCAAGTAAAGGTGTGGGAAAAGATCCCTTTCTGGGGGGGAGGTTTAGCCTTACATTCACTGTGACAATCAGTTCCTTTGGTCTAAAACCTGCTCCCTAGCTCAAAAAATAAAATAATGCAACATACCATGAAGAGAATACAGAGATGGTTCTCTCTGGCCCTGAATGCAGTTTTCAGTGAGGTGCTACCCATACGTTCTGGCATCTCGTGTGCGTTACTGCCATGATCTCTCTCTGCTACAACGCACTGCTCCTGGAAGCAGAGCCAAGTGCATCCCATGCATCCACACTGATGGCTGGGGGGGATTTGTAGCTGATGTGTCAGGGCCCATCCCCAACCCCAGGGAGATGGGGTTCACTACACTTCCATCTGCAGTGTGGACACCCTGCCTGGTCATTGCAGCTCTTGGAGAAAAATCTCTGCTCTGGGGAGAAATTCTACACTCATTCAAGACATGCACCTTTAGATGGGATGTGTGATTGTGTAGAAGACGAGCAAATTTCCTTCTGTCAGCTGGAAAATTTGTAGCTCCTAAACTGATTGTCTTGTGGAGACATTATCCATCCACCACGGGACATTGCTGCAAGGACAAGTGGCGTGTCCCTGCCCATTCACACGCAGTGCTTGCTGCAGTGCTGGGCTTTCCAGTCTCTCACACTGAATTTTCTGAACACTGGCACTTTTTTCATGGGGCTTTGGGGCCTTTCTGCTTCCTCTTGCTGTTCCCACAGTTATCAACATTTTGAAAGACTATAGATGGTTTTTCCACTTTCTTGTTTTTGAAATCACTTTTACCTTTACACTACTTAAAGCAACATCAGCATGGAAATATTTTTCTTTGGAGTCCTTTTCCTGTATTTGTTACTTGTAGGCAAGAGATAATTTATTCAAAACCTTTTCAGACTTCCTCCCTCAGGCACTCCAGATATATAAAATCAGTAGTCCAGAGCTCGGATTGCAGTGGAGTACAGCTCACAGCAGAACCCACCTGGCAATTCTCAAATGCTTTAGAAACATCCTTCCGTGTCTCTTCCCTTTTCACCAGATATTAGGCCTGAATTCAAAACCAGTGCCTCTTCCCTTTAAAGCTTACACATGATCCAAGAAAGGGATTTGACTTCTGGCCAGAAAAGCAGATATTTCTATTTCCCTTATGAATTCACAGCTGGCATTTGCCAGCGTTCATCTCCTAATGCACGCAACAAACGATTTACAGTTTCTGCTGGGCATTACAGTGACAAAATCTGCTTGTTCGCATCAAGATGTTCCAATCAGTTTCTGTCTAGCCATTTCTTTAATGAAATCCAATGCTCAGAGAGGAGACCTGAATTACAGCCTCAGCCTCCAGTGTCGTCAGCAGCTGAGCACAGATCCCCAGTGAGCCCCAGGCTGAGCTCCCAAGGGCTCAGACAGAAGGCTCCAGGCTGAATCATGCCCTTGGGGAGCCCCTGGGGTTCTAGTTGTTGTTTAAATTTCAGGAGGCTGAAAGAAGCACAAGGCAAGGGAATATTTGCTGATCAAAGCCAGAATCCTGATCATCTAATTACTCTTATATCTTTTAAATAATAATATTCTTAAACTGTTTTGCCCTGAATTCAAAAGGCAGAAGGATTATTTTCCTTTCTACTGACTCTTGCAGATTCACATCGGGCTGCATGGGGGTGTGGGCCGAGGGTGTTTTACAGACTAGCCAAAAAGAGAAATTG
Source organism: Oreocharis arfaki (assembly GCA_013398015.1). Lineage (NCBI taxonomy): Eukaryota > Metazoa > Chordata > Aves > Passeriformes > Paramythiidae > Oreocharis > Oreocharis arfaki. The sequence continues at coordinate 407,689 of VZRR01009035.1, read as the reverse complement.
TTCCAAGTGTCAGCCAACAGGGCTTGATTTTCAGCTAAACAGCACTAGTGGATGGCTGCTGCCTCAGGAACACAGGGGAGCTGCTTCCATAACAATCTCCCCAGTGGATTCCTAACACCCACAAACCTTGCAGCAATAATCATCAAGGAAAACAACAATAAAACAATGAACTATTGAGCAGGAAAATTCTTTTAGTAATAGTGAGGGTGTTTCTACTTCTAATGGATGAAATAATTTATGGCAACCACCCTCACTGGGTTTTGGCTTTTTTTAATCTGTAATCATTTCCTTCCTCTGTCCTTTCCTAAGCTCTTTCAGAGCTTCTTGACAACAAAACCTCATTGGGAAACAACAGTAGCTTTTATTCACTGCAGTACTATGCTTTTCCTGCCACAGTTCCACTATTTTGAAAGAAATGTCAGGCTCTGAAGCCACCAGACCATGAAAGAAGAGATAAGCAAGTCCCATTTAAACTTATACAGCCGTAATTTAGAGTGTTTTATTGAAATATTTAACTGTATTCAAAAGTCTACATGTTTTTCAACTGTGAATTGCATTGTAATCCATAAAATCCAAATGGAACAATATATTTTACCTGGTTTATTTCTGAGAAACATAAATGCTTACTTCTGTATTTATTTCCCAGTTTAATGACTGCTCTTTCTTTGCTGACTTACATTTCAGTTTGCAATCGAGTGTAGGGTAGTGCATGATTCTCGTGTGCTAATTCAGTGCAAAATTCAAATGTAGGTTTAAAGGGTCCATGTTATAGAAGGATAGGGACATAGCCCCTGCTTCCAGGATCCTGCCCATTTAAAAAGCTAAGTGAAGGGAACAGTGAATGCAGAGAGAAAAATCTCATTTACCCAGAGCTGCACAGCAAGATTGTAGCAGAGATATAAAAAGGACCACCTTTTCTATGACCTTGTTCCTTATGCTACAGAGCATTCTCAGATTTTTGTTTTTAATTCTGTCATAAAAACAAACAAACAAAGTCAGTAGGCAGGGTCTGTAGTTGGTGTATGATGTGTGAAAAGAGACAGATTAAACTCTGTAATCCATAATCTTCCTGCCGTGGCCTCCAGCAGGGCCCTCAGCTCCCTCCTGCAAAGAACTCAGCTTCTGCAAATGCTGGAGGAGCACTTAAACTATTCTGTCACTTTCCAAAATTGTCAATGGCAGGTAACAAATACCACACAGAGTGTGAATAAAATCATAGCATTAAATTAGATCCAAGTCCTACGCTCACAGAAGTTCCTTGGAAACCTTATTTTGTCCTATAACCTAATTAGCCTTATCTATACAAGGCCAAAAAAGAGAAATTACAGCAATCAGCATTACTGTCCCTAACCTATTTGCAGTTCTAGCTCAAAGAGCTCAGTCCAAATACCACTACAAATACAAATAAATACACGTTTGGCAAATGCTACAACCTTTGCAGTTAAGCACTGGCCACAATTCCTCCCTTGTCCCTCAGCCCTCGTGCCCCGAGGGCCAGTGGTGTGCTGAACCAGGTCATCTCTTGTGCTCATCTCCCTACACCTGGAGATGTTTGACTGACTGTTTACCTCTGGCTGAAGCTCTCAGAAATTTTCATTATTATTAGTCAGCCCACACAGGGATTGCCCAGGAGGCTGTGCTTTTGAGATGCAGGTTACAGCTTCTTAACTAAATGAGCTTAATTATATTCAGAGTAGGTGTTTTTTATACACTGGCTGACCCTCTAAAAGCTTCTGGATTCACATCGGTGCAGCTGCTGCAGGTGCTCCTCTGTGAGACAGACCATTCACCCCAGAGGGATGCAGGGAGCAAGCACAGGAGGAGCAAAGCAAGCCCTGCAAGTCTCTGTGACCCAGGATAACCCTGCTCTGATGCTGTCCTTGAGGAGCACACTCGTGCCCACTCTTTGGCAAAGCATGGCAAGGACTGAGGTATGAGTTTGAAAACAACCATATGTCTCGAGCACACTTTTGATTCCCTCATCATCAGTGAATCTAAACAACTCGTCTTGGAAAACAAGATAGTTCTGTGCAAGAAAATCTGTTAAAATACTGATTTAGGCTTTAGGTAAAGACTCTTATAATTGGTACTACAAATAAACTGAACAATAAAATCCACACTTGGAGGAAAAATATCAGTGATAAGAAGTAATAAGGTAAAAACAATGACCAGCTCATCAGTTTAAAATAAGCAAGGTTCAGAATTTTGAACAGTGACTTTAAGGTAAAGGTAATGGATTATTTTCACCTGCATGTGATTCTCCCAAGCAATGTTTAATATTTAATGTTTTTCTGGTGTTGACAACACAGAAATCTCAAGTCTTTGGGATAGACAACACAGAAATCCCAAGAAATTTTGATGCAGAAAATTTCATCATACTGAGATGTGACAATCCTTACATCTTTGGGAAACATTTCCAATTCTGAAATACTTGGTGCAGCTTGGCTTAAAATTCTTGGGTTCTCTTTCGTGAAGTTTAGATTTTAGCAAAAGCATTTTACAAAACAGTTGAGTAATAAGAAATTAATATAGATACAGGCATGCACATACCCTTTTGGCAATGCCCCTTTCTTCATGGCTGAGATGAGGGACTGGCAGATGAGGTCCCTTACGACTTGTTGGAGAGGGAAGGATGATTTCATAGATGTAATTTCCTCCTTGGAATTCCCATGATGATCTTTAATAGTAGGACTCCCTCTGACCTGCAATTCACCCAAGGCCCTGCACATCCCCTTCCCCAGAGCACCTGCCCACCCTGCTGTTCCCCAGCCAGGCACAGATAATCACTCATACCCAAGTCTAGCTCTTTTTATTTAGCCTTACAGAATTTCAAACTAGTTCTTGCACTCTTCAAGCTTTTTCTAAATGTTAAATCTTCTTCATACAGGCACTCATATTAATATCACCTGCAGATGTAATGAACAGACTCTGCCTTTGCTGCAGGCTGCTAAAGAGAACATTGAGAAGTACCTGGGCAGCTCACCGGGGCACTTGCATGTTCCAGCCTTCCCATCCTGACAATCATTTATAATTGTTCTCTGAGACTCATTTCACAATAAGTCTTGACCTCATTTCACTTATTGTTATCAAACTGTATTCCTCTATCTTGCTTACAAGAACTCATGGGAGAGACTATCAAAAAACTTAAGATATGTGACATCTCCTGTCTTGTTAGTATAGAAAATTAAACAGGTTTGCAGACCCATTGTTCTGGGAATATCTAATGTTGACTTTTACTCAAGTTCTCAGTGACTTTCCTGTGCTTTTCAAGTAGTTAATGCTCTCCTTTCAAATAAAATATTTTGTAAGCATCTGGGGTCACTACAGAGCTATGTACTGAACCACTTCCATTTTTATGCTGTGCATTAGAAAACACAGCTGAGATGCCCTCCAAAGCCATGAAATAGCTGTCCTCAAAAAGAAAAGCTTTGCAGGTGCAGTCTGGCAGCCATCTCCTGCAGTCAGAGATGAATTCTTTGAACTTCCAATACAACATTATCAATAACAGATCTATTTGCCATTACTGTTAATTCTCTCCATTCATACCTCTCATATTTTCACACAGTGGTCCTCTTGCCCCGCCCCTGAATATTAACAATTTTCTAGCAGTGAAGAACAGGAAAATAACTAAAGACTTTGTTTCATTTTAATCAAATAAATGTCAGCTTCTAAAACAGGTTGTAGCTAGCTCTGTTAATATAATTCTTGCAATAGTAAAACACTGCAAGTTTGCCATCAAAAAGAAAAAAAAGTGTTATAATTGCTTGTGCCACTGTGTCTTTCACTGGGCTGATGTTCTTCACAAGGCAGGATGATGACTTTCACAGGAAAGTCTCATATTAACAAACCAAATCCTTCAAAGAGCTGTGGGGTAATGTTACAAATCACAATATTCAGGCTGGGTAGATAATACAGCATCATACCAATCTCAATGGTTTTGGCATTAAGAAAGAGGACATCCAATTGTTACAGAAGAGAGCACCAGTGGCAACCAGAAGAAAGGAGATCCTCACTTACATGAAGAGCAACTGTGAGAAAGTGAAGGCTAAGAAGGTGATAGCAGCCAGAGGAAAATACTGTCAGAGGAGCAAAGGACTGCAGTAATTTAGATTGGACACCTGAAATAGGTTTCCAGCCAGCAGGATTGCACAGCTTTAGAAATAGTGACAGTGGGGAAAAAAAACAGCTTAGGATGGAGCTTGAGAGATTTGTTACCAGTTAGATCTGTCAAGAATCTGTAAAAGCTGGTAATAGAAACACTCCATGTCCACACTCCTCACACCCAGCTCTCTCTCCTTAGGATATATATTTGGTTTCCGTGGATTTACACTAATTTATACAAGCCCACGATCCAGAACATAAAGGATTGTTATGAAGAGCAGGTAGTATTTTTAAGTCATGTTGACAACTTAGGCCAAATTTCCACAAACAGAATTTCAGCTCTGTTAACCTCACGGAGTTTATAACAAATGAAAATGATGCTCTTTATCCTGAAATAGTTACTTGGCATCAGTTGGACATACTAGTTACAATCAAGCAGCTAAGTGCCTGAACACCTATTTGCATACAACTATGCCTAATTTATATCACACTGAATTTAATTAATTTGACAGTTATATCATTTGATAATATTTTTACACTACAGCTACCACTGTATTCTGCCTTTGCTCATTACGTTTAACAACTTTTATAAATCATTCAGTACACAAAACCAGCAACTTTACCCCTTCATGACCCAGCACACATAGGATCTTACCTTATAGCAGAAACAAAAATAACTGCTTCAGAACAGAGGGATGAAGAGGAAGCCATGGCAATTCAAACTTCAAGAACAAAATTATTCTTCATGTTAACTGTTTCAGCAGCATTTGTTTTCTAAATATATAAAAACAGTTAATGGAGATGAGATAAACAGGTTATGGGTTTAGATCATGTGGCAAAGTTCTTGTATTTAAATATGAGTGTGGACACATGGCCTGTACAACCCCTTTGCCAACGTCACAGGCACACTCTGCTCATCCACTTGCTCCCTACAACAGCAGTAGTGCAAACGTTAATCCTACCATCCTCTTAAATAACACTTTCAGCTCCAGCAAAACATAACATTGCTGTAGGAATGGGAGGCAGAATATGTAATGTTCTTGAATATATTTTTCTTTTTGGTACAAATCATAATAGGAATAAAGGTCCAGCCTTCAGATGCTAAAGGGAGATGAACTAAGAACCTGCATAAACAGAATTTCTTCATGAAGTCACTAAACAAATTGCACAAAATATTTCCTTGGGACACATCCAAGCATTTATTTACTAACAGGAACCTGAGTGAACAATAGCTCTGAGAGACAATCAACCTCAGCAGATGTGTTTCACTGAAATCAGAATTATGCCTTCTTTTTCTGAGAAATGAGAAAAATTTTAAGACAATAATCAAACTAGAGAAAACAGCGTTTCTTTAAGCAGTATTCTCCATGCAAAGAGCTAACATTGCACTTCTCAGGCTGATGTTTAAAATCAGCTGCAATGCAAGCCTGAAACTTTATTTCCTTGCCATTTGCAATTACTCCTTCTCAGCAGTAATCAGTGGAGTATAGTCAAAGACTACCAAACACTGTTTGAGATGCTGGCACGATCTAAGTAAAAGTAAAGTGCTGATCAGCTTTTGTTTCAGTGCAACTTACAGGCTTGAAGGAGTTGAACAAGGCTGTATTGCTGCCTACAAAGTGTATGAGCTCATTTCTGAAATCCCCAGGTGCCTGGGAGGTGGAAGAGAAGCATCACTTTCAATAGCTGAATAAATGCAAGCACACTGTTCAAGTGTGCCCCTGCTCTCCCTGGTGTCAGGTACTGCTGCAGTTGAGGCAGACACGACACACACAGGTTCCAGCAGCGAGTGTGGGCAGAAACTCTTTATTCCAAAAAGCCAGTGTCATATATACACACTTTTGTATGCTTATCATTTATGTTACTCATCCGTTGATTGCTTAACTACTACAGTAGATTCATTGGCTATTTTAACTACACCATACTATTATTTGTTATCTACCACATAGGCATCTCAAGAATCCAAACGAAAGTCAGCTGCAGATGTGTTGCCCTTCACTCCCTTTATTGTTTTGAATTTCTTGCTTCTCTTGATTAAGTTTCTCACACGGATTGTGCTGAGATCAATGTCAGATTCAGATTCAGACAGGCTTGCTGACCTGCTGTTAATCTCCACAAAGTACCAGCCAGTGCCATGAAACACAGGAGATGCAGCCAGGGGTGAGAACTTTGTTTAAAGGAAGAACTGCTGTTAGAAACACTTGAGCTCCAAATCGTGGTAAAAACACAAATTCAAAGCATAATCATCATTTTATGACTAATTTCAGGAGGGGAAAAAAAAGTTCTTTGTATATATACATATGTGTATTTTTATATATACAAATACACATTTTTGAGGAAAAGAGGCTGCTGGAGTTTTTCTCAGACCACATTTTAAATACTGCTGAAGGGAAGATGGGCGGTATCCCAGGGAAAAAAGTTTCTGCTGATAGAATACTGAAAGGCACACCGTGTGACTGCCCATCCTCTCCCCGCTTAACTGCTTTGGAGGAGCACGGCTCAGTGTCAGCTGGAGGGTCAGTGCTGCTGTTTTCAGAGAAATATTTTCACATTTATCCTGCCTATTTTCCCCGGAAGATTTAAAGGGGTACACAACATCTCTCTCACTTCTACCTGACTGCTGGAAGGGTGAACGGGGGCTGCAGCTACAGCCAGCCCTGCAGGGAGGGCAATATCCCTCCAACACCCTGCACTGTTGGGAAGGACATACAAAACCTCCGGTCACTTTGGGGGGGTGAGCTGCCCTCCCTGCACCCCCACACTGCGGCTGACCCCGGCTCCACGGCTCCTCTCCGAGGAATATTCCTCCTTGCCAGGGCAGCTGTTTTTACAGATCTGCTGTTTCTGTAATTTGTCCAGAGTATATATGGTAGGTTTTCAATGGGATTTGAGCTGCTAATGCGCTTAGACTCCCTGGAAAATTCCAGTCCAATGTCTTGACATTTACAAAATTGATTTCATGCCATGACTGTTTTAGTGCCCAGGGTGTTGGGGATTTTTTCCCTTTTTTTTTCCTCAGGAAAAACATGATATATGCTAAACTAGCAGAATAATTTTTATGCACTTTGCCTCATTACAGTTTGCAGGAATGGCTGGAGCAGACCCTGTACCCTGCAATGCTGTATCCCAGAGTAACAGAGCCAGGAGCTAAGAGGAATTTTACGGTCTACAATTAAAACTTCCCAAGTGCTATCAATTCAGTAGGTGAAATTGCTGCTACTAAGCTCATCTCTTTCGACAAAAATTGAATCCGTGCTAAGTGAGCATGGCACCTTTCTTTTGAAAGACTCATTTACTCTTCTGGGTGTTTGTTGAGACTTGTGTACCATGAAAATAGTCATTTGAAGCATTTTATTGAAATAGCCCTTTAGAACATTTAATAGAAATGAACACAGATGTACCCAGCTCAGACTGCACTCTGCTAATTATCAGCTTTTTTCCACAAAATTGCAGATGGTGGGAACTATCCTTGTGTTTTTTTCCATTTTGCCTATTTGTCCAGGATGCAAACATGATGTAAATAACATCATGTTTTTTCTCGTGACATTATCACTATCCTTGCAGCACCAGCTTTAATCTACTTTCATTAATTAAGTAAGGGACCAAATTTTCTGCCTAGTAACATGTTTGGAATTCTGTGATCAAAAAACCATGATGACTTAAAAGATCGGAGGGAAAGCTTACAACTCACACTTCTGCATACAAACACAATTTTAAATTGCCGTAGGAAGCCTCTCGTGGTAGGAACCACAAGACTCACTTTGCTCTTTCTGAGATTTATGCATTTGCTTTATTTCTGTCCAAGGCTGATTATTAAATCTTGGCATGTCTGGTCATCAGGGACATTTCTTAGTGGAAGCAAACCAGAAAGGTTTTGGAATTGAATGCCACACGTTGCAGGCAGCCTGAGGATGGGAGCCAGTGTCCATATGAATTTCAATAAACCTCCCTACGAGACAAGCCTTCCTAGGCACTAACAGCACTCAGAGCTTATAGATATTTAATTGATTGGACTCACATAAGATGACACCCTTGATACCAATCTTCAGACTTACTGTTTCAAGCAGGTTTAAAAGTGAATGCATTTTCACTGACACGTTTTAGTAAGTTCAAATAGTTTTTAAATAACTGGTCTCCAAATAATAAATTATTTTTCAACCACTTCCTTCACATATCAGTGTGCTGATGACCAAAGTGTCAGGTCAGGGTGGTTTCTGTACATTTACTAAAGTCTCAGCTGACGCAATGAGACGACTGACACAAATTCTGAGTTTGCCCGTGCCGATCACCATTTTCTACTTGAAGTGCAATACTTAGAGGTGCTAAATTTGTTGTTTGGCTATTTACAGACTAAATCCTTCAAACCAAAGGTTAGTGCTATATGTCTTGTACAAAACACCTCTTAGCTCGCTCTCTTAGAACAATTAATAAATAAGTTGGATATGCCAACCTTCCCAACACTTGTTACTCACCTTGTGCCAGCTATGCCACGTGCTGCCTGGAAATGGTGAGTTCTTAGTGGCTCTCCTGCACTTTGCCCATGGGATTTAGCCTCACACTTTATTTGTGCCATAGGCTATGCAAAAGATGTCCTTTCCCAGTCACATGAGCCAGAAGTGGCTCTGTACCCCCTCTTTAAATTCACTGTCTCTGACATTTCCATGTCCTTTACTACAGTTTTCACAGGGAAAATATTCTCCCTGGAACATGGTCTGAAATTTATTTTATTTTATATCTTTGCATTGAAAACTGCTGGTAGACTCAGTGTGAAGTGGTATCCAACCATGACAAATGCACCACAGTACTAATTTGTATTCCAAGAATATCCAGTAATGTCACTTTACAGTACAAAAATTCCAAGGCCAGAGGACATAGTCTGTTAAACTGATCAGCTCTTTCTCCTCCCAGACAAGTTCCAGACAAGTTAGTCTGCAGAGCCTCCTTGCAAATTAAATCCAAAACTAACCATTCTGATTTGGGGCACATGAGAAAAAAAGAAGAAATCCTTACCATTTTCTCTAGTCTGCTCTGACCCCATCAGGAGCCACAGGGATACACACAGGGGGAGATGACAAATCCTAAATCCACTGACACCAATGTTAAAATTCACTTTTTCACAGCATCACAATCTGTAATGCAGAGGTTCTGCAGGACAGAAAGTCATTTTGGCAGGACACAGTTGCTCTTTTCACAGTACTTCTTGCATCTTTCTCACTTGCCATCCCACTCTGAGGAGAGCATCTCACCACCTCGACTCCACGCTTGTTTGTCCATTCATTAGGTTACCTTCATCTGCCAGGGGATTTTATGGGGAAAGGCTTACAGCAGACAAAAACCCCCATCCTGCCCAGTGCCACCTAACCCCACCTCTTCTCACAGTGTAACCTTTGCCACGAACGGTCACCGTCTCTCCTTTCAGGTCTTCTGCATCTCACCACCTCTCTGTGGCTAACTCTGAATTTAGCTGCCTGAAATTACCATATTTGAAAAGCTGGCCCTAGAGGGAAAATATTTCAGTTCAAGGTAATGCTTTTAATTCCCTTTTGGTGCATGTAAATTATTAGAAAAGGGACATTTAAAATATCATTAATAAAATCACAGAGATATCGTACAAAAAGTAAAACAAAATCCCTTAATTAGATATTAGATTAACAACTCTTAATAAACTTACATAAAGTTAGTCAATCAATACTGTTCTCTCTCAGTATCCCCAGAGCAATTAAAATTCAGCGCTCTGCAAGATCCATTTAATGATTTGGCAAGGTCTGTTTTGGAAGCATGTGGACAGTATAAGCAGCAGAACAGCCTGTATACATCGTACAAGATTCCTACTGCAGCAGGTTTGTGGGTCCTTCAAACAAAATGACTCACCCAGAGACCCATCTATTACATCTCAAGTGTTAATTGTAGGTATCACCAGTGGCTTTGAGGCCACTCCATATAATTGGCATTACGTGACCAAGTTCATTAGAGTATCCATCAACTGCACGATCAGTCTGACAGCATGGATCTTGCAAGAAATGTGGCTGTGAAGATCAAAATAGGCACAACTTTGCTTGCAGATACCTCCTCAGAGGTCACAGGACTGAAACATATCATTTTTCCTTACCAAATAGGAAAAAATAATTCACAAGCATCCCTATTTTACCTACCCCCCCAGCAGCTGCTGTACATATACAGCAATCATTTTTCAATGTGAAAGTGCTCATGGCAGAATTCAGCAGGCACACATTGGTCCTTTTTAAAGCAGGTTTGAAGTATATAAGTTCTTGAATTTGATATAAAGCCATAATTAAAAACAAACTGAAAGGCTAAAGTAGTTATAGGAAAAGACCTCATTCTTGCTAGGATGTGCACTTGCATAGAGTCGTTTGCTGTGACCCGGTGACAGTAAATATATTTTGTAATTTTGTCGGTAGTCATTTACTTCCTAAGGACCCAGCAATTATTAAAGAAAACACAGGATGCTCATCTGAAGAGCATCCAACCTGTCAGCTCAGCTCACAGGAGCCTGTGAAGCTCTGTGGTGGTTTGTGACAAAGGCACACTTTCCTAGAAGGCCAGAGTCGAAAGATGATCTGTATTCCATGAACCTACGCTTTAAAATTTGTTCCTCCCTGTCAGGAGGACAGAATTACCAGGAAATTCACTGCCTAAAAAAAAAAAAAAAATTGAAAAACAGTGAAGTGCATGACAATCCTTAATGTGCCAGTATGAAAGATGCTGGATGCATAATTAGTGTTGTCCATGTCCCAGTGCCACTGCTGCTCCCTCGGTTCTGGAGTAGGAAAGGAAGGGTGCCATGGATATGAACATTTATTTACCACAGTGATAATGACACTGAACTGAAAAATCAGGAGAGAAACATAAAAATAGTTCATCTTCCTCCTTAATAACATATGGGGTTGTTTGGGTTTAGGGTGCTTGGTGGGTTTTGTTTTCCACTTAAACAGCAGAGACAGCTGACGGTATCTGAGGGCTTTCTGCAGTTCTGCCTTATTGAACCTTATTAAACCAATTGAGGTTGGTGGAGAACCCAAGGCATCCCAGGATCTAATGGCTTCTAGATGCAAGGGAAGAAAGAGTCATTGGATATAAATTGGCAGCAAAATATTTCAGCTAATGCTAAAATTCAGCACTTAGCCTAACCTCAAGAGATAAACAGAAATGGTGATTTCTTAATGTTTGACGCAAGATACCAGCCACAAAGTATTTCAGAACTTTTGGTTCTGCAAACTAAGCTGGTAAAATAATCTAGAGAATCACACATAATCATTTTGTGCTTTGTCAGGCTTATTTGACTACTATTTTCATAAAGGAAGCATTTTCCAAAGGGGCTGTTGTCCTAGTTCTAGAATTAACTGAAAAATGACTTATTTTTGTCTAATGCCTATAGCCTGATTTAAATAGGAACACACTCCAGGTCTCTCAGTTGAGAACAGGGAATGCACAAAATGCAACAGCGTTAGACAGTGAGTCTTACGGCAAAATTAGAAGTTAATTCATCGTTTTGAAACCGGAGGAAAACTGTTCCTCTTGTAGGCAGAAACACCATCCAGGCTGTCCCTGTAAGGACTGGGTTTGCTGGACTCCTGGAGCTTTGTGTCTTTAGCCGATTCAAACTCAGAGACCCATGGGTCCAGCTCCTCTGGTTTCATCTGTGCTCTATCCACTCTATCCCTTGAGCACTGCATCCCTTCAGCCCACACTCTGTGTGATCCAGCGAGAGCACTGTGATTTTGTTGCTTTGAAAGCTCTGTGTTTTCTGTCATACACTGTGTCTCTCCCAGAAATAAAAGTACAGGACTTTCCTTAGGATCCAACACATCAGACCAAAGAAGATATTTTAAATAAAAAAGATCTAAGATTGCTGTGCACACAGCTAGAAGTCCTTCATCAGAGCAGCAGTATAACAACCTAGAAACATAAATACAGAAACTAAAATATACTGTGTGAGTTGTATACAGTCATAAAATGTAAACCACAATCCAAACATTATTCTCCATTACATTCAAATCACTCTTACAGAGATATAAATTAAACCATATTTTGGAAGCTGCCTAAGATGAGAGAAGCTTTTTCTCCTGTTTCAGGTAAAAGCGCGATCAATCTCTGCTAGGTATCTTTATAAAAAATATGGCCATTTAACTTCAGAAAATATCTCACAAATTTTCTCCTCTATTTAAAACAAATGCTTTAGGACCTGCATGTTTTCCTCTGCTCAGTGTCTTCCCCAACAGACCCAGGATCTCCACTGAGATCATAACAGTACTAAGCAAGAACACCACCACCACGTGAGTGGGTATCCGTACAAGCCGTACAAGCAGCAATAATTTATATGACCTTCTCTGCTGCTGATACTCATAGCTCAGTTCTTGCCCTGCTCTTTCCCTTCTCTACAGGGAACATCAGAAGTTGTTCATCTCCTACAAGTTAAAAAAACCCCTTGAGCTTGCCTCAAATGCATCAGGGGATCCGTGAAAATTTGTCACAGATTATGTGTCGATGTAGGCACTGTTACTTAGAGGGTACATTATTGATAAAAGCTAAATATTTCATCTTTCTGCACCGTCTCTAAACAAAACTGGCATTTACTTACCAGGAGGCTGAAAGTTCAGCCTTTTCAATATTATAACAAGGAAACACTTTGGCAATTTCTCTCTAAAGAAAGCAGGTACCAGGCCTCTCTGCAGCTGTAGCCAAGGAGAGTCTCTCAGTGTTCATTCCCTTCCCAAGGAGGAGTCTGAAGCTCCAGAGGGGTCCCCAGCAGCTGTGCCCTGGGACAGGCTCCACACAGAGCCCAAGGGACACCAAGGGGGAGGAGGGACAGCCTCAGTTGTACATTTCCAGCACTCTCATACACCAAGTCCAGCCCATCCTATTAGCTGCATGCAGGTGTTTCTGAGTGTGTTTGTGCTTTAATTATTCATAACATCAGCTTCATATTTTATGGATTATTCTGCATCAGTGCTGGTACTTGCCTCATGCATTATGCATGCACCTGAATCTGTTCTGATGCGAGGCACAAAAGACACAAAGCATGTCTCTCACCTGTATGCTTCTGATTAGAAGAGAGCGTTTGTAACCCTGAGCTTGAATTGAATCCCAAATGTGTCCTCCTTTATCCCATAACTGCACATCCCCTGATGAACAAAATATATCTTTTTACTCTTCTCTCTCACTCAAACTCTCCTAATTTTACTTTATAGCCAATGTCAGCTTATGAAAAAACTATTTCCCTTACAAAATGTACGTTTTTCTGAGTGCTGGTTCAGAAGTACAGCATGCTAAAAATCATAGCAAAGACCCTTTTTAAAGAAATATCTCTGAATGAACCAAAGTCGTCCAGCCTAAAGTCTATAAACACAGTACACTGCAGTTTACTCCAACAGGCATCAAGAAGACGTGGGGTTACACTCTTCTCGGCATGCTAATGCACCTTACTGTTTAAAAGATGTGACAAATTACTCAGAATTTTGAGGAAAAATCCAAGTAAAAGTTATTGTGGGTTTTTTTAATTGCTCATTGTTTCAGTGTGTCTCACACCTTGTTAGCAATGCTGGATTCCTTTCCTCTCTTTTTTGACATAACTAGATGACAGACTGTCTTTCCCACAGGGTCCCAACTTTTTTAAAAAATCAGAGTTTTTCAAAGTTGCCCTGGTCAAGGAGGAAACGATTTTGTGGCACAAGGAATACTCAGGTTGGAGGTGGAGACAGTGATGCAGAGGGATGAGGGCTGGCACCTGGGGAAGGGCTGTGCCACCCCACCTGCCCCCAGGGAACCTCCATCAGCCCAGTGCCACACAGGGGGGGCTTTCCTTTTCCCTAGAAATCTAATTTTCCACTAAAATTGCCAGTACAGCTCTAGCAAAGGACAACCCAGGGAAGAGTTCTTCCATCACAGAGAAATATTTTAAGAAAAACATACCAAAATTATGTAAATAGATTTAAATAGCTTCCTACACCCAGAGCACTGAGTTCTGAGCATGGAGAAGAACTTGAAGCTAATTATAACCAATTGACAACAGCCCTGGGTCCCACCAGATGAAAATCAGAGTCCTGTCTTCAGAACACTATGAGTGTTAAACATGGAGAGAGAGCTCCTTGATTTGGGTGTAATTCTTCCCTATTGCTTTCAGCAGGACTCTTAGCTGCCTGTACTGAGGTGCCTGACAGGTTGTCTCCACTATCCTAGCTAGTCTCCAGCTGGTGTCTGCAAACCATGAGGAAATTATGTCACTCAACAAATTTCAGACCCTATTTTTAATCCAATTTAAATAAACTAAACCTTACCTGTCTTCTCTGGTATGTTCCCTTATTTGTCAGGTTGAAATGACTCTCAACATGGTTTCATCAAATGGTGATTTTTTTTTTTCCAATCAGACTTAGGAAACAGAAAAAAGTTAAAAATAAATGTGTGCTTCTACTCATGGAAGCCTTGACTGAATAGCCTCCTTTTGTGCTGTCACCCTTCTGTGCAAATGTGCACAGTCTTGCTCTGATGGTGGCAGTGGTTTGCACCAGTCTCCACCAAAGACAGGTCCCTCCTCTGCAAAGCCACATTTTGAGCTCACTGTTGGCAACACCTGAAGACACAAACTGCTCTCCAGCCTTCCAAGGCCACCCTGCTCTTCCCTCACTGAACTGCATCACAGTTCCTTCCCACCCCATATTCTGCTATGTTGGGAAATCCCCACCCTTCTGGTTTTGACTTTGAGCTGCCAGTTCCTATTTCGATCTGTAATCTTCCCTTCTATCATCTTGGACTGTGCTTCATCAGGATTCCAGAAATTCCTCAATCCAGGCAGCTTTGAGTCCGAAACCCCCACACAAACGGCCACGGTGTCCTCATTAAGCCTCCCACTGTGGAGGAGGTCTGTTGCACATACAATTTAATAGAGACTTCATCATTTTTACAGGTTTAAAACACATCTGTGTCTCTTCAGAAAAACTTTCAGATGAATTGGGAAGATTTATGCATAAACTCAAAAGTCAACACATTTAAGTATTTTGTACGGTAGGTTTCAATAGTTTGCAGGTTGGGAAAGGTTATTAAGCAGAGACTTTTAGGGAGAACATGACCTCTTCTACATTGGAAAATCTAGGATTCTGATAAATAAACCTTCTCCAAGAATATATTAATTGGATATTTTTATTCCTCACATTTTTTAATGGCTGAGAAAGGTGCTATGTGCCAGCAGACAGCTGAGAACAATGCTGGCAAAAATGACACTTAAGGAAACAACCTTTGCTATGTTTCATCTCCTACCTAAACCTGAACAGCTCCTGTAACACAGACACAGAAAGTAAAAGGAGCAAGGTAGACTTGGGATGAACAAACATCTTTGTTTTGAGGAGTGCACCTCGCCCAGTGACTGCTTATGGCCAAACTCAGCAGAATGCTCATGTACACGGCCTTCGGTAACAGTCAGCAGTGGTTTTGCAAGTTGCCATTTAACTTTTTCTAACCTGTCCAAAAGAAACTCTTCAGTAAAAAGGAGATGTTTTAGGAAAGGTGACAGTGACTCACCCATCGCTTTAAAAGGGCAATATTGAGGGGGTTTGTAGCAATGTTGATGGGCAGGGAAAGCTTGCACTTGACTTTTTACTTTTCTACAACAATCCTCTTCCCTCAGTCCCTCATTAGACAGTAGATCTTCATTTATATAATTGTGTGAGGTAAGAATGGCTTCTGCAGCACCAATTATGACATTTTAATTAGCTGGCCAAATGTTCCCAACCCTGGTTTTTGCCTGATTAGTATATTTTGAGGTTTGAGCAGTATCCTCATTACCATACAAATGTTTCTAATAGTGCAAACTTCAAAAGCAGGTTGAAGAAAAAGAAAAGACTGTCATAGAGCTCGGTGAGTTTAGAATGAATATTGTACTCCTGATATCAGAAGCATCAGGCACCTGCCTTCCCCGATAACATGAACAGGTTCTCAGCCCTTCTATATCCAACTCAGATAAGGCAAGGAGTAAATATCCTACATTTGGATTTATAGAGCACTTTTTATCTCTAAAGTGCTTTGCAGGCATTAACCATATAATCATTAAATATTGATATTTGCATGATTAATGCTTTGTTGTTACATTATAGAAGAAAGATACAAATGTTGGGAGAAGTTATCTGCCTTGGAAGCAAGCCACGAAGTCGTGCATAACAACCCTGTACCTTGTGTTTCAGATATGCTCCTAATAAAAATGTGGCAGCTTTAGAAGCAGAACTGTGGACATAGTGATCCTGGTGCAACATCCTCAAGTTCACTTCTTCCTGTATCAATAATTTGTTTTAAATTAAAGCATTGTGTCTAGATGGACCATTTCCCACAGCAAGCATTCTTTCAGGATTTATGAGCACTAAGCCTGATGCATCTCAGGTCAGCATCCTGGTTGAGGAATTTTATGGCCCCCATCAGCATCACATCTGTAATGTTTCCTTTTCTACGGTAAAGGGAAAGGAGAACAACTGCTAACAAGACATTTTTCTTCTCTCTGAGTTTGAAAACATCTTGCATGTTCTATTTTGTGACTGCAGACATTTTTTAGTCCGTTGACTACAGACGAGAGAAATAAACACATAAATTTCTTCATTTTACTAATAGGTTTCTTACTTATTACTTAACAAAGACAAAACTTAGCTGCACCAAGTAAGTAAGGTATAAGGAGCAGAGCCTCAGCTGTTATAATTTAGAACAACTTTGAGAGAGCTATTCCAATTTACCACAGCTGAGGATGGAGTCCCAGAGAGTCTCCTTGATATTTATTTCCCTATATCACATCTCTGCTGGGCCAGAAAGTTCCTGGTTTTCATTAATACACTTCCCACAAGAGTTCCACAGAGGTAACAAATGAAACCCAAAAAGATCCTTTCTAATCGAGTTGACCTGCTTTACCCAGCATCTTTCCCCTCCTTTTAATATTCTTCTAAGACTCAGTGTATGAAGAACCCATTTAAGCCAATCATGACTCGAAGAGAAGCAATTGATTTTTTTTTTTTTAATTTGACATTTAAAATTCCTTGGAAAGTTTGTTCATTGTAAAATACACGTGATTGTCCTGGTGTTTTTAATACTTGGCCAAAAAGAAAAGTTTTCCTTCTTCTTCTCAATGACTTTATAATAGATTCAGAAAGTAGGAAGAACTAAAGAACGCAGCAAAGTGCAGAAAGAATACGAATTCACAGCTTATACCAGGTGATTGAGCGTTCCTATGAGAAGTGACTAACACTTTTTGCTACACTCAATCTGCAAATAGTTTGCTGTCTTATCCAGCCCAGAGCCTGCTCTTCCCTGGGGAAGCTCAGAGGTGGCTGAGCTTTGGGGCTGTGCACACGGGAAGGCACAGCCTGCAGGAGGCCCTGCTGCATGAGGAATACTTGTCCTGAAACACTAAAGATGGCTCTTGTATTATGCCTTACATGAACTCCCCTGCTTCAGTTTTTTATGCATCATCCAGATTCCTGCTAGAGGTAATAGACACACTTTTATTTTTATGATAAACCATAAAAATGTGTCACAGCTACTAGACAGCTAGACATAGCCACTAAAATAATGCAGCAGAGGGATGGTAGCCAAGATATTCCAGCTCTGTGCCATATTACTCATTATTACAAATACCCTCTGATGGCAACACCTCACACTTTTTTCCATTTTCTCTTAACTTTCAACAGGCAGGATGGCAAGTGGCTTATTAGCAAACTACAAACATCCTGCACTGCTGGAGAGGTGTTGGCTGGTACAAATAGCAGGGGCTTGATGAGCAACACCAAAAGTCTCTGCTCTGTTCAATGAGGAGGCAAGCAGTAAATGTGTCCAGCGAGTAACTCACTCCAGTGAGCACTTCCCTGGTTTTCCAAGCCTTATTGAGTAGAAAGCAGTGCTCAGGATTTACCTCAGGTCAGAATAGAAACCCTGCTCACCCACACCAGGCAGTGGCACAGAATGAACCCTGGACTGTACTGGAGGAGCAGCCCAGAAATGTAACATTCTCTGTTCCCCACAGCCTAATAGCCAGTCCCCACTGATTTAAATCAGTGCAGGCTGCTGGATGCATTCTCTCTACCTACATCTTTTCAGGGCAATGGAGCACTTGCAATGACACTTTTACATTCATATATTATTGTTAAGTAACACAGGTTTCTCAGGCTCCACTGCTGTACATGGAAGCCCCACTCTGGACAAAGGCTACGATCTGTCCCTGCTCCCCAGCGTGGTTTGGCTCTGTGATGATGCCCGTTGGGAGCTGGCCTAGATTGTATTCACAAACACTGGTACCAGTCTTGCATTTCACAAGGAGATTTCTAAATGCAAACCAAGATCCCAGCAGTGACAAGCTCGTTCTACACCCAGGGAGTTCTGAAGGAAGCAGAGCAGCACTTCTCTCCTGTGCAATCACCACCAGCACGAGCCCAACAACTATTATTAGTATTACTATTATTATTATTATTATTATTACTATTATTATTATTATTGTTATTCAGGGTCACAGCATCAATTTCTCAACAAAACATATGTCATTATAGCTTGCTACAATCTTGGCACCACCTCATGGTGCTGATGCTATTTTTGGCCTGATAACAAAGGCCAAAGTCAGCTGTAGCACAATTCCTGATCTTGGCGAGTCCAGTGTGCTGGAATGTGAAATGGAAGGAGATACCCACGAGCAAAGAGCAGAAACTGAAAGGAAGAGAAAAGCCCATCCTATCGTATTTTGGGGGCAGGGAGTTGGCAGGACCAGTGTAAACAGGTATGTATATTACCACATAATAATTAAATGAAAATACAGAATTTGTGGGTTTCCTTCTCAGAGTTGTGGCAGACTCTCACTCATGCCCCTGAGTGTGCTCACACTGACTCCCTGTGAAGTGCTGCAGCCAACAAAGGTTAGCAGGACCCCCTTCACAACATACTCATGTTGGAACAGCGTGTAAAAGGAGTGTGAAGCTGTTTTTAAGGGGAAATTGTGTTCTACAATGCTGAAGTGGCAGCAATGCTGGACAAAACATGATTATTCTTTAACTTTTGGTGGGGCTTTGTAATTTTTTTTTTTTAATGCATTAAAAGCAAGTTACAGAGCAGGCTTTGGAAAGACTGTCTCGAAGCACAGTTTCCCTTCCCAGAGAACAGTGTAAGAGGAGAAAGTAGCAGTTTGTTAAATCTTGGTGTTCAGCCATTCCTTTATGGCCCCAAATAAGACATTTCCTCAGAACCTTACACTGGTCAAGACTGTAGAAGATATTTTTCTAACCCATGTCAGATACACCCAGCACGTAAATCATCCTTAGAGCATAGAGAGTTAAGGAGACAGTAGATGGCAGGAGAAGAAGGGCAGTAGTACCACAAAGTTTAGCTGCACAAGGAATATTATATAAAATGTGCCCTCTATTAAAGCCAACCTGCTCTACTTAGAATATAGTTCTAAATTCCAGAGTCTCGTTTTGATCTACAGTCATTAGCATTCATCATTAAAATTCATTCTTTACAAATATGCATGTTCTAAAAGCCAGACATTTTTTCACGTTAAGGGAAATCAATTTTATTATGGCAGAGTGTTTGTATTGGTTATCTGAGTTTGGCTTTCTATTGCAGCTTTATCCTGTTCCCACATTTCAGCACAGTGTGGTTGGAATTTTTGCAGCACAGCACATGATCAGACATCCCAGCTGTGGGAAGCTGTTACATCGCTGCAGATTTACCCCGTGGCTCTCCACAAAACTCGGGACTGTAATGCCAGGATTTGTTCTACCCAACTGCTCTGTTTGACAAGGATGAGGCTGGTGTGACATGGCAGCTCAATAGAGAGATTTTAGCAAAAAGATTATATATTTTTTTTATTTTGCCTTTCATTGAAACATTGCTTGGGGACTCAAATATTTTAACAATTATTTTCATTCTGGCCAGTTTTTATGCTTCCTTATAAGGAAATTAAAACTAAAAATTATCTTTTACCTTTTGACATTTAAAAAAAAAAACCCATCTACAATTTTCCTAGAAAAATATTGGTTGGGGAAAAATAACCTAATTTCCCTAAAACTATTAAAACCAGTTGACATTTTTACCATCTCCAGTGATTATGTAAAGTTCTTTAAACCAAGTTTTATCTGGACACAACAGACTTAGTATTTTGTCTACTCCCTAAACAGCACTTTAAACTGCATTCTGCAATTTGTCATCCTTTTCAAATTTATAGGTTTTTAAATGTTGTTTTTTAGATTTTTTTTTTTCACAGCTTCTTTGCATTGGGCCTCTACTATAGTCGTTACTGCTTCCTGGAAATAACAAGGAACATCAAAGAAAGGTAAAATAAAACCCTAATATTTAACATTTCTCTTAAACTGACTCATAATGAACACCTCTGACTGCAGGCATGGTGAAGCACTACATCATTAGGACCTCATTTTGAAGAACTTCTGTGTTTAATATTTAAATCTCAGTAAAATAAATTATGTTTATATATGCCAGAGCAATTATCCCATCAAACAGAGGTGCTTTCACACAGCTCAAGTATATGTAACAGTGGTAGGCTTTTCGTATTTTTAATACAGTTGGAATAATTTATTTCAGTAGCTATTCAACAGGAAAGAAACACTTCATGCTGCCATTTCCAACATCCTTAAAGTATTATTTTTAAAACCACCTAAAGAATTCAAAAGCGGGGGCACAATTCTCTGTTGATTACATTTTATAAGTTGTTATAAATTTTTTATAAAAAGGAATTGCTTGCTATTAAATACTCCAGGGTTTTAAAGTTATTTCTATAGAGCTATTTTTAATTTATACACACACACACACAAAAATAGCTACATTAAAGGACGCAGCAAAGTCACCCAATTGAAAGTTAGCACATGCCAGAATTAGAGAGGCCCGAGAAATCTTCCCTCTGTCATTTCTGTGGGCAACTTCTCTGCTGCAAGCAGCACCACAAACCCAGGATACCACTGAGGAGCCAGAAACTGGACCAAAACTGCTGGGGGAAGAATTAAGGTTCAGTGGGCAAACTTAAATCTCACAATTTCTAATTTTGGAAGGCAGGATGGCAAATCCATTGGCTCTCCATAGTCTGGAATATTGAGAGAAATTATTAAACAAACAGATAACACTATTAAAGTTTTATTTCCCCAGCTACTTCCTTCAGTTGAGCTGTCACCAATCACCCTGGGGGATGGCACAGGTGCTGGGGCACAGGGACGGTATGGGTGGGATGGGAGCCCAGCAGCTCCCTTCAGGCTGGGATTGCTGCTCTGCACCGTGTGTTTTATGTAGCATTGCAGTGCTACTGCTGCCACTTAGGCTAAATTAAGTTTTAGCTCTTCAGAGAGTTTCATATTCATATATTAATTAGAGTAGAAACCGTAATTTTCTTGGGGAATACAAGAATGTAGAAGAGAAAGAGCAACTTGTAAGAGCTTATAACCCAGTTAACTGGAATACACGGGAGGAAGAACTGTGGCTTTTCTCTAAACCCAGGGGCTTCCAGTTAAATATCAAACACCTTCTGTGAAAGTCAAAGACACTGGACACAGTTTATAAAAATTTTAAGAAGTCTTCTCTACTAGAAAAGCGCTGGGCAACCTCTGTCAGCAGGATGTTTTCTGGACGTATCAACTTCCTTCCAAAAATTTCTGAGCAAGTTTCCACATTCCACACCAACAGTTCCATGCTCTTGCAGAGGAACAAAAAAGCCCAGACTGAAAATCAGCTCCATGAAAACCATCTCCAGCTGGATGTCCCCACACACAGAGCATGCCAAGACCTGGCACAGCAGTCAGGTTGCAATTAACATGTACCATGACTGTAATTAGATTAAAATCAACATGAAGGGGAACTCAATTCAGCTGCACATAGTTGAATCCTTAGCAAAGTGCCTGATTGTGTACTCCACACCAAGGAAGAGCACAGTGCAGTCTTGAGAAAAGAGAAGTCAGACCCTTAGTTTGAAGACATGTATAAGATTAAGAGGCCAGATTATCCTTCTTCCCTTGTTTTCTCTCTTTCCTTTTCTTCATTTTTTTCTCTTTTTCTTTTCCCTGTTGTTTTGCCTTTGCTGTTCTAATTTGTGGTGTTCTGCACAAGACAAAAGCCCAGAAGAACTCAGTATGCTGGCACCATGCCTGGAAAAGCAACATATTGCACATATATTTTTCATACGTTTTCAAAAATACCCATGAGCTGGTTTTTGTGCATGAATTACTGGGCGTGTTTGGCAGAGCAACATCCCTGCCTTCATCCTGGGCAGCTACACAAGGACGTTCTGCCTTCAGCTCCTGCTGAAGCTTCCCACAGAAAGAAACTCCTTCAGAAAAGCATCCCTGGCTCAGAGCAGCTCTGGGCTATTCTAGTAACTGTCAGCAAGTGCTTGAGAAGAAGCAGTGGGAATGTGCTACCTTATCATAGAGTGGGGCCTGATATGCAGCAAAAAGCAAGTACAGATACCAGGGCATGGCTCAAACCACAGGCAGAGCCACCAAACCATACATTCCATGGATTCAGAGTTCCTCATCTGAGAATTATCTCCTTTTATCCCTATTCCTAATCTGCCTCCAAGTGCCAGCATGAAAAAAGGCTCTTCTATAGCTGCATATAATCCCTGTTCCCCAAACAAAAGGTTTTTAAACAAATTGAGTAAAATCCACTTGGATTTGAACATGAATTATCTCTACAATGAGCCTGTGACATTTTTCTTCACAGCTCTGTATTGGTCCTACCTGCACTCCTGTTATCTGAACACCTGTCAGGCTGAATCCAAAGGTGCTGCATTTTTGGGCAGCTTCATGAGTTTTTCCAAGTGCAGCACTGACACTTCTCTGCATCTCCATGGGTTCCTCCTTGGAGCTGCCCAAGCTGGGCTGGGTCTCTGCACACCCACTGAACCCCTTTCATGCAAAAGCTCCGTTGAGGGCTCATGGGAAGGTGTGAAACACTCATTATTTCCACACAGCAATTCAGACCTCACACTTTATACCTGCAATTTTGATGTAGTGAGTACAAAAAGTTAAAATCCAGCAGCAAACACAGGCATTTAGGAATTTCTAAGACTCAGATTTCTGTTCTTTGAAAGTCTGAAAACACATTCTCCTTGAAAAAGGCTCTCTACAGTTTTCTTTGTTCAGCCCTCCTTCAAATCACACTTCAGATATCAAAGGTCTACATATAACCCTCTATATTTAATTTAAGAGCCAAGATTGTTATTATTTAGGATGTTTCACCCAATGGTGAAACTGAAAGCTGCCATAAGGTACCTGAAGGAGAAATTTGTATTTTAGCACAGTCCATGAAGATTTAGTGAAGTGTAATTTTATCCATGTAATGCCAATGGCATTTCCTCTAGAATCCAGGATTTTTATCCGTAAATGCATACATTTGAAAACTCTTGTATTAAACTATTAAGAACTGGGGTGATTTCCTTTTCGAAGTTTAGCTTTAGGAATCATTGAGCTGCAGTTCAGCTACTGTGCAATACCCATAGATGGAAGACAGAGCAGACCTAAAAATACTGCTCGTATCTCCTCAGATATCCAATAGGACATTTTAATTTCTAACCACTGAAATTACTCATCAAAATCAGCCTAAAAACCTGTACCTCAAGTGTTCTGTGAATATGCAAATCCCTTTGCATTGATGGCAAGCAATCCCACCAAGGTCGGTCAGGTTTGGATCAGACAGGAGAGGCCCCAGCAGACACATCCTGAAGTCAAGAGAAGCAACTTACAGCAAAGGTAGTGGCTCTTTCCCATGTTTGCATTTGCTCACACTGAATTCCATCTGACATTTTATTGTCCAGCCGCTCAGATTTATTTGCTGTACTCTCATACACTGAATAACTTAAGCCTCAGCAGGAAAATAAATTTAAAAAAAAATTAAAGTGTCTTTTTTTTGAGACAAGTTTTCCTAAGTGCACGTGGGAATGATGGATAACACAGACAGAGCTGCACCTGCTGTATCCAGGTCATGGATGGTCAGAGTGCTGAGGAACCAGCCCCCAGCAGGAAATACTGCTCTGAGTTTTATTCACTGGGACATCACAGTTAATCTATCCCTTATATCTTGATGTACTTATTTACTGTAAACCCTTATTTCTTTATTTAATCTTCTGCACGCTGATAGTTGTTTTCATAGCCACTAAAGGTTAATGTTGATTTTAAAAGCAATATTGAATGAAAACAGCCAAGTGAAGTAAAGAAAGGTACAACATCGCCTGTACGGCTCTGGATTTTAAACTGCTGGAAATAAAACAATATATTCTTTCACAAATAAATTAGCACTCTTTGGTTCACTAGACATAACTATAAGGAACACTCTTTTTTATTGTTCTTTTTCCTGTTTGCAGCACCGACAAGGCCAGGAAAGTGATTAATAATGAAAAATACAAATTAGTGTAAATGTCACTTTTTTCCCCCTCTGTCACACACGTCTTTCAAAATGAGCCTGCACTGCAGAGTTTGCAGTGTCTGTTGCAGCAGCATCACACAGGACTCTGAACTCCCTGCCTTCCAGGAAATGTTATATTTTTCTGAGTTGGCATGAAGTGGTTGTAGAGGAATCCACAAGGCAGCAAAAAGAAGGAAAATTATGTCAACCTAACAAAACAAAATGGATCATAACTTGTTTATAAAGAAGAGTAACTCAAGATGCCAAGGAGCTGAAAGACAGATTTCAAGTCTGTGTGTGTATATATCTCTATATATTTATGTATCTGGACTTACCCCTGCTCAAAACACTGTAGTGAAATAACTGCTGGCATGAACCAGCAGAATCCAACCCAACCAAATCAATTATTACTGAGACAGGAGACAATCTTTGGTGAGCTGTGAGAAACAAAAGCGGAACCACTGGGCAAGTGATGGGCAGAGAGCCAGTCTGCCCTTCATGCTGCATTCTTTGCTCTGTTGTTTGAGGGTTTTTTACAACTAGAGATGAGTGAAAACCCTCTTTGCTCATGGATTTGCAGTGAACACCATCTGGCCACACAGCTTTTTACATGTAATTATCAATAAGTACCCTAGATCCGTTATATCCTCATCCAGGTATTACACCATAAATTTAAAGGACCAGTGCTAGAATCACAGATCAAATGGATATTCATCCCTTTAGATTCAGTCTTTCTTTTTACTTTCTAGCACAGATGTTTCCAATCAGGTCAATTTGGGTAGCTCATAGTAAAAAAAAGAATTGTTTCAAAGAAGAAAACACAGACTTGGAAAAGCTAAAGGAAATAAGACAAAAACTGTGAAATGCCTTGTGCTGACAGGTTATTTTCATTATTAATAGAGGAATAGGGGGAAAGAGTACATCCTATATCAACCCAGACTATATCTCTATTAGGCATCTACTACAGGCCGTAAAGATTTAGGACATGACACAGGAAGACTGAGAGGCATTTTGCTCAGAAAAATGTGACAAAAATGAGTGTCTCCACAGCAACTTCCTCATTTCCTCACGCCTGTGACAGCACATCCACCCCTGGAAACACGACAGATCACAATAGAGCAGGGTCCTAAAAACATGGGCAGAGTCCAGAGACAAACCTTTTAAGACTGCTGTAAAAAATTCCTCACAGGTTGGTAATATATTCCTCATTCCCAGGGGGATTTTTATTTCTTACCAGTGTCCCAGTATCTAAAGCACCACTTGCTCCAGCGCAGCCAGAGTTAACAGCCTGCTTTTATCTGAGCACACCTTGATAGAAAATCTGACTGGATCCAAGTAAAATCTGTTCCACTGCTATGGAATGCAAAAAGATAAAATAACATCTTAGAACTTTTGCTGACTTCCTTGGGATTGCCTGGGAGAGCAGAGACTCTCAGTGCATACAGCCCTGCTTTTCCCTTCCCACCTCCATGAACTCTTCTGTGGAGAGCAGACCCCAGGTGCCCCACGTGTGTGTGCCCCGTGGAGGGGCAGTGGGGCCATGGCAGTGCCAACACCCGCTCAGGGGGGGCCTCAGGGATCCCTCAGGTTCTCAGCCAGCCACTGCTGACACCTCCCAGCCCCTTCAGGGTACTCTAGCTTGCAGGTACAAAATACAGACAATTTAGAACAAGTACAGGAAGAATCCACAGCAACACCTCGGTCCCAGCTTGAGCAGAAATTTATTGATACTGGTAGGAGAAGTAGCTTAATGTTTCTCATAGAACCACAGTATAATTCAGCCCAATTCTAACACCTCCATCACCAACACCTGATGCTCTTTGATCTGAGCAACTCAATTTGTCCATCTGGGAAAATACAGAGAATACTGACTGAAATCCTCTGGATGCTGCATCCTTCCAGGATGCCCAAAATGCATCCCCGTGTCAGCGACATCTTTATAGAGAAAGGATAAGCTGGTTCTGACAAAAGCATTTCTCTCTTCACCTCCTGCAGGATGCCTCATGGAGGTGAAGCATGAGATGAGTGAGTGGGAAAGAAAAAAAAACCCTTATCAACAAGAGCAGAGGATCTGGTAAAGTTCAGTTTGATAGTTTTGGTGATATGTCTTTGTTCCCCAGAGATTTTGTAATATCTGTCTGTGCATTCCAAGAGAGAGAGAGACGGAGACCCTGATTTTCATGGTATATTAACAACCACTTTCATATTAGGCTGATTACCAAGGTTTGTGATTGTTCTCTGGCTTGCACAATATATGTTTATATACAAACAAATACAAGGAGCAGCCACATTTTATAGTAAATGGTTTGATGATCTTAAATTTTTTTGTTTGTTTTTCTATAAGGAGGAACATACGGCACTAAGAAAATAAGTGCACCATTAAAAACATCCTATGCATAGTAAAAGCAGTGATTTAAACTAATCCTAACAATTCAGAATCCTATTCGAGCACAGATAGCCAGAAATGCCCATTTCAAACATTGAGTTGTTCCAAAAGTAAATAAAGCAGATCTCATTCTCCTCTCGTGGTAATTTTCACAGATATAATTCTCGTTACTTAGCTGAATTCGCTCCTGATTTAGAGTGATGTGAGTGAGAATTTTGGTCCATTATTCTTCCAAGACAAATCTCCTGCCTGGGTGACACTACAGTTCTTGTTCACACTGAGTAGTCTATTAGTAACTTCGACGACTTCGATATTATGGACTCGTATTTCAAGCTTAAGATTCAGGCCCTAAACAAAAGCTTTTGAATTTCAAAACCAGCAACTGAATGCTAGGACACAAATGCTTTAACAGATGCAAGACATATTACTTACACTCTTATATAATTTGTGTAGATCTAAATCACGTGCTAAGGGACCAACACACAGCTCCTCAAAATGCTCTTTTGTGTTCCTCAGTCATGCAGGACTTGTAAAGCTCACTGTGGGCTATGATAAAGTGCTTCTGCATTTCCAGGGCAGTTTGAGACCTCTCTCAAATGCTTGCATTTAAAGTTATAGGACTGAATCAAATGTAGGAACAGAAGTATCAGGCAGACCTCTTAGCTCCTGACACCATAAGGGATTATCAGAGAAAAACAAAACTCTGAAACAATAACTGCTTTGGAGGGTTTTTTAAGACATATGGCACACTATGAGAGTCTGCATCTCCCAGTGTAATGGAAAGCTCTTTGAATCGTGCTTTTGTATTCAGCAGAAACAAAATTAGGAAACAAAAAGCTGATTATGCCTCTGTCATCTACAGTCAAGAAGCAAGTCCTCTATGCTAAGAGATACCAGCTGCTCTAGATGTTTTGAACAAGAGCTTCCTGAGAAGCAGAGGAAATGAGACAGGCCCTGCCTGTGAGGGGAAATGCAGAGCTTTTAGTCTCAGGCTCTGTTGCTAAGAGGAACAAATGTTTCTGTCCATGATGCCAAGTATAAAAAAAGTTTGAAAAAATAAAAAGCCCTAGAATATCCTATTTAAATAGTTTAAATGAATATTTGTGTTAGTTCTAGATTTACCCTTCAAAATTTCAATTGTTTTGAATTTAGGAACTTTAAAAATGTGTCAGGAAGTACCTGATACTTGGCTAATGTACCTTACTGATGGCTCCTAGCCAGGGGTGCTGCTGCTCTTGCTGTTTGTTAGGATTTGCACTGTCAGGTGAGCCTAGAGCTCTAAAATCAGCCAAGACATGCCAGATTCCTCCACACAGGTAATTATGAAGAGGGGAACCACACACAAACTGGGGACTGGTGCATTACTGCATTTCCCCTCCTCCTCTGGAACATTTCTTTTCGGGAAGGCTCACAGAGCTTTCACTTTTCTGCTCCTCATCTTTTGTAGGCAGAAATCCAGGCAAGGTTTTGTGCAGGAGGAAACTGCACTCAGGTGTATCACACTTGATTTGTTGATGCTGTCATGGAGTTAAAATACCCATTTGCTGTTGTTTTCATCTGATTTGTTTGTCAAAAAAAATGAAGGGCTATTGTTCTTCTAAAATAATAGTCAATTTAATAGGATGCAGGGGTGTAATTAGACTTTCTCTCTTTCTTAAAAAAAACCAATAGCTACGCCTGCATTTACTCACACAGAATTTCAATGATTCAACCTCTTTTTTCACACACTCAGCATCCAATGAAGTCCTCAAGGGCAGGTCTGTGTTCCAAGGACATGAGGTAGTAACCCAAAATTTCTAATTTGGAGGCTTCTGCTTTTCCTTATGCTTCATAATCTTCTGAAAGAGGAAGCAAAACCCACAAGACTGGAAGAATGCCACGGCGAGGAATCACACAAATGACCTGAGAGTCCCTTAATTCCCTTGGTTTATTTTCTTATGTAAATAAATGTGAGGCTCTTTCTGGCTCGTGCTCTGCCAGTGCCCTGGTGCCCACCGACACACTGGCTATGGCAAAACTCTCTTTTCCCATGATCCATTTCCATCACAGCTGAATGCTCAGCCTGTGATGATGTATCCAGTCTTCCAAACCACCAGGAGCAGGTTCTCTGTTTCCTTTAGCTGAGGGGCCCTGCAGAGCAGGGTGCAGACATTGCCACACTAATTTCAGCGACAGCAATATCTCTGTGTGTTTGTCTTCCCCTGTAACTCATTCTCCTCTCAGCCTGGTATGTTTCTAGCAGAAGAACAAAGGGTTAGAGCACTAAGCTTTCTGCTCCTGTGAGCTAAATGTGTTTTGGCTGTGAACCCCAGGCTTACATTTCCCTATGTCACACAAATGCTATGTATCTGTCAGGATGGGCACCAGATTGTATTTTGATAGCTACCACGTCAGTGGAATACTCTCAGCCAAAAATATGGATGTCTGGCAGCTTGCTTCTCCTGTGTCCGGTTGACAAAAACATCAGTTTGCATTTATCCCCAAGTCTCAAACTTCAGTAATGTATTTCAAAAGCAGAAATACCAGGTTTTTGTAAGGATTGAACCAGCACATAAGCAGTTTGCTGGACTGTAAAGCAGGCACAGAGAGAGAGCCATTAAACCAGAATGACTGAACAGGATTGGGACTACTCTACCTGACGAGGGTCTCTCAGGTTGGCTATTTCTGTGTGCTGAGTTGGGTGCCGGTTAATTTAAGGTATTTTCTTAATCTGTTTAATTTAAGACATTAATACAATAAATGGATTCCAGAGGCACATGAGAATAGGCTACAATTACTGTCAAATTTCTCAAAAGCAAAATTAGGCCAAAGGAAACACAATTTTTTGCTATAAAAGCCTCTTAAAGCTCCTCACAGAGCAGTAGCTCCCATGAAGGCTGGGAAGTTGCTGGTTAGAAGATCTAGAGCAAAACCTAAAATGTTACACTGAAGCCTTGAGGTGATGCTATTTTCCCTGTTAAAGTCCCCTGGTGATGGAAGAATAATGACTCTTCCTGTAACTTGTCACCATGCCCATAAGGCAGTGGCAGCCTCTTGTCCCTCGTTATAACAATATGCCAAAGGTTTAACACGAGTCATTAGCTGAGAAGGTGATCAATTCAAAAACACACACCAAAACCAAACAAAAAGCAAAAGAAAATGCCTCCTTTAGCTTACATTTGCATTTAGCATTCATACAGCCTTCAGTCAGCCTCAGTGCACCTGGTATCCCCAGTAAGGCTACTCCCTGTTAGTTCCCAATATCTCAATCATAGAAAGTTTTATGTTGAGGTACAGAAAAAAAAAAAATAGAATAAAAATAATGAAAACCAAAGTGCTTTACTAAAGCGGATACCCTTTCATTATTTATGATGGCTAGAAATTTTAATTTCTGTGTCTGGGTGAGATTTTAAGTGGTTTAGGAGAAGAAAGCAATGTCAGGTGGAAGCTAATTTTTAAAAATAACAAAAATATCACTTTTTCCTCTTATTTTTCCTAGCCTGAGAAATTATTTAGACAAAAATAAATTGAAATGAAAGAACGGATATAATTTTATTTTTTCCCCCAGTACTCCTTCTTCTGTCTGAAAGTTCAAAACGTCAAAGCCGAGACCCAGGGATATGAATCCACATACTGAGGAAGTTCAGTGCATGTTTCATAGAATTATTGAAATAAAAATACACAAAAAGGAGGCTTTAGTTACAAATGAGAATGGGACATGAAGCAATAGTGTGGTACTAACCCAAAGCAAGCCCATGTCCTCAGTATTTTTGCACATTAATTACTATGGAAAATGCCTTTTCCTGCAGCAGAGGACAGCAGCCTTTGGACTTCTTGTTCCATCAGCAGCTCCTGTGCCAGGGCCACCCCACGTGATGACAGACTGGCAGCAGGGCTGGACAGGCACTGTGCCTCCTGATTAATATATGGACTCTGCTGGAAAACAAAATGATCCAGAGGGACTTGGGGCAGCAGGATCTCTTAAGAGGAGCTTTCTCACCCTTATACCCAAGCTAACCTCGCATGAAGCAGCTGGTGCCCCGACACACTGCCACCTTTTCCCACCTGTGAGTTATCCCTGCCCTTCTCCCTCAGCTGAACATGAGAAATGCAGAGTTCTTCCTCTGCAGGTCACAGATACGTCCAAACCCATTTCACACCTCCTACCCTGCCCAGGAAAGCGGCAATCCCCAGGCAAAAAAAGCCACCCTGTGCTGACTCATAGCATCCAACACAACCAGATAAAAAAGCCAACAAGCTAAAGCTGTACAACCTCGTGTCAGCTTAGTGCTGGTAAGGCAGATCAACCTCTTTTTGATTCAGGATCCCTAATCCAAGCCAGCAAGCACAGATGTCATCTAGTACGTCAGCGAATTAGACTTTGCAGTTCCTTCTCCAGGAGGCTGACACATGGCACCCCAGGGAAGGGTATAAAGGAAGGAACTGTAAACTTTAATACACTGCCACATTAAGTGGCATCTGTGCTCCCTGGCTGGGCTTGTTTATTTATTTATTTATTACACCACTCTAATGTTTGCAGAACTCTGTGTTCAAGGAGATTCTTTTCTTTCAAACTAACTGAACCTAAATAGCACAGCTGCACTTGAAACTGGCAAAATCTGGGTGATTCCAATACTAAAGCTGCCATTTGTTTGCATTCCTACAAGTTGGGTTTCTGTTACTTGTTTGTCTCAGAAAATCCAGCACTCACTTTCTCATGGAGTACTTTTTTTTGCATTTTCTGGTTTTGATTGTTTTGTGTCATGGATGCAGCACAGTTTAAAACTGAGAATTTCAAGAGCTCTCTGTAGCCAAGGATAATGGATCATTCTCAAATTTAGCAGAGCGCAGCTAGAGCCATAACTACTACCATTACTACATTAAGATCTGCTCTCAATGGTGCATCATTAAAGCAGAATGTGTTTCCAGCCCTTTAAAGGCAGAATTTAAAGCAAAGGTTACTTAGCCAAGGCCACCTCGGGAGTGCATCTGTGGAAAGGCAATACATCTTGTACTGTCCCATTGATCATTGTGATCATCAGTGGAATTTCAGACAGATGACATGCTCGAGGATCACAGCAGTGTTGCTGAGAGTTTTGCTCTTATTCCTCTTCAGCAACACTTCACAGTCATTCTCTACCACCCCTGTAAACCCAACAATACTGGAGTATTTCTTTGTCACCTGACATGAGATATCTTTGTGCCAGCAGTGACTCCAGTGATACTTCACAGCTCCACATCCAAACACACAGAGTGACCCTGTGGCACCTCTTGCAAACACCTGTGTTCACAAAGACATGAAGTGACACTGCTCCCTGAACAGCTACTTCATGGAAGGACGACTGGCCTGAAGGTTACAACATCAATTATTTATATAGCACCAACATCATTTTTGAATTCCCTCCAGTACTCTGAACAACAGCAATAACAGGGTTTTTCTAAAATTTTTTACTCCTTTATTATCTTCCTCCATTATTAAACTACAGGACAGCAATCAGAACAAAAATCCGTTGTCTCTGGCTGTGCTATGAGAAGTGAGCAGGGGAAGAGCACTTCCACTATGACTGAGACAGCCTCCAGCAAAGCCTGGCCCAGTGCACCCAATGCACCCATATTTCAGGTACATTTTACAGTCCTTTGTACATTCCAGCACGTTACATCCCAGTGATGTGTATGTATTCACAGGTGAAAGAAGAGGAGCTTTGAAGTCAAAGATAATGATGGGGTTCCACTTTTTAAAAATATTTATGAGACAGTCACTTGTTTACAATTTTTTTTAGCTAAAAAACATAAAAGATAAATTATACAATGTTATCTGCAAATTGAGAGTTAACCCACCAAGATTAAATGATTCGTCCAAGTCACATAAAGGAAAGTGTAGCAAAAAAAAAAAAAGTGACTTTTGATCTCAATCTGATGCCAAAAAGTCATTTTTACACCTTGGATTCAAACAGATTTCCCAAAACGGGCAGGACTGAGAATGGGAAAAAAAGGAATTACTTTATTTCATAAGCTGCAAGAGGTAGCATTGGCCCCTGACATTGCTCTACATGATCATTAAGTGAATAGCTGGTGATGTTTCCAATCTGACACTAATGCAAACTTCAACATCATTCATGATCTGAGCTGTGAGAAACACCACAAAAGTAAAGAAAAAATACATTTAAACCATCTTCAGTTAATGATAACCTGCAAATTTCATAATATAAACTGAAGCCTTTTTTCATGGAAAAACATACATGAAGTTGAGGAATGTTGTTTAGATTATCTTTTCAACGTTAAACAGGTGAGAGGTTTGCAGAGGAAGCTCTGCAAGTGCTTGTCAGACTAATATGAAACACAAAAGAATAGCAAGTACCATGGGTTTACATTGCTGATGTTCCCTCACATTAATTAGATGTGAGGAGAACACTAATTCAACACTTCTTCAGTAAAGTGTTCTCCTGAAGAAAGTGGCCCTGAAATTAAGTTAGAACACCGGCCATTGCAAACAATTTATAAAAACTCTGCATGGCCATGAAAGGTGCTGCTGTTTCCCTGGGGACTGTGGTTCTTTGATACAGTAACACAGACAGCAGCAAAAGCAAGTGTCAAGATAATCTGCTTAGTAAAACCTTTCCAGGAAATCTAAATAAAAGGCACTCTCCAACTCTATCATAGAAATCAAATTTTCTGGAAGACATTCATTACCATGGCAATGAGAAGGTTCTGTGCTCACAGTTAGCTCAGCCCTTCCAGCAGGACAAAGAAGGAGCATCTGCCATCACCCCTCTCCAGGGGAAGGGATGGGAGCAGTCTTAAGGAATTTTTTCCTCCTACCACTCACTCAAACGTATGCACACATGGACATAAATATAGAGATACTGCTGCAGGCTTACCCAGGCAAAGAGCAGCCAGAGAAATACACTGCAGTCCTGACAGTGTTTAGATCACATCTTCTGTAATGCCAGCCTCCCAGAAAGGCTCATCTCCTCCTAGGTGGGGATGCCAGGGAAGCAAAGCAGAGACTTTAGCCCAGAATTTCTGTGGCTTTTTGAAAAAGGATGGATAAGTATATTAAAAAAACAAACCTAAAAGCAAAGAACTGCCTAAACCAACAGCCACCAAACAGGCTCTTGAGTGAGACATATGCCTCGCCAAGGGGAAAGTAGGAAAACTGCTGACTGAAAAGGCACACATTTCAAAATGGTTCTGGCAGAAAAACTAGTATCAATTCCACCCAGTGAAATTCCACCTGCTGCATAAAGCCTGACAAATGGTAGATTCTCAGGGGTGGATTTACACCGCTTAATTTAATGCATCTAACAATAAGTGTCAAAGCTGGAAACTAGTCTTCCTGGGAATCTTGCAGAGAGGTAATTCGAGGCTTGTTGAAAAAAATGATTAAAAGTAATACTTTGACTTAGTGACTTAGATTACTACCTGGAGGTGGTCAGCCCCAGAGCTCTTTTCCTTTTAACTGCACAGTTTTCACCTCCCACGTTATTCGGCATGCACTAATGTTTTCCACTTTCCAAAATCAATATTCCCCAATTTGGAGGTAGCTGCCTGTTTTCTTAAACAAGTTGCATGCCTCCCTTGATATGAAACCAGTTGTTCATGTCACCAAACCCAGCAGAAGTCTCAAGGCACTGAATTTTGACAAATATTGCCAAAGCACAAGGCAGGGTGGAGGAGAGAGCCCCCATTGCATCACACGCTGAGCCACGAGCAGCAGCTTTTCCAGGACGTGAGGGATCCACACACAAACTCCACCTCCAAAGTGAACTCAGAAGAAGCCAGGAGTTGTTTTTTGCTGTTAACAAACCCAGTGCAACCAACAGAGCTCAGCTCTTCTTCTACAAAGAGAAGAAATAAACCTCACATCAAATTTGGATGCTTCATCTTATAGCTTCTTTTTTATTTCCTTGCATACAGCGAATTCTGCCTTTCAGTTATCTGGGATTATTTATTTCAAACAGTGCTGTGTATCTGAAGGAACACAGTCCAATGAGAACGTCAATGCCTATTTCCAAAGAACTCAGTGAGCATAGACTTACTTGACAATAAAATGTCTCCCAGCTAACCTTAAAACTTGGAATGAGAGTTGATTGAGCTGTGATTTATTTTATATGGCAGTTCATCTTTAAAAAAAAAAAGTAAAGGAAAAGAAAAGAAAATAAAGAAAACAAAACATGGAAAAGATTGAAAATACAACAATATTTTCCATAATGTTCATTTAAAAAAAAAAAAAAAAAAAAGAATTATTTGGCTTTAAACTAAAAGTGTTTGTTTGGCTTCAAACTGAAGTATTTCTGGTTGTATCTTTCTGTTGTGAAGAAGGGTGGGACAAAAAATTTCCAATTTCTTTTCGTTATTTATCCATATTTTACTGAAAAATGCCCATTCTAAAATGACAGTCAAAACCCAGGTTTAAAAGGTACGAAAATAGATTTTCTTCCTAGGGGAAGATGTCAGCTTTCTTGAAATGAAATATTTAATTGACATGTGCTCAGAAGAGGAGAAGCTCGCTTTCATTCCCCTGGCCCTGGCCAGCACTCAGGCCAAAGCCCTGCAGATTTCTACATTTTCTCTTCCCCCCAAAAAAACAAAAAAAGAAAATTTGGAACAAAACCATCTCCTCTTTAGCATTCTTTGGAACAAGCCAACAGTGCAGTAATGTAGCTGAACAAATTGAAGGAATTTTCTTAGGAGATTCAATTTTCAGTTAATATCTCCTCTCTCTTCGCCGCCTGTACTCAAAAAGCCGTCGAGGCCAAAGGATCCAATGCTGGGGTTTAGATCCTTCTGCCTTTGTCTTGAGCTCCACTTCCCTGGCTCCCTTGACATCTGCCCACTTCTTCCATGAAGACACCACCTCCCAGGAAGGACACAGAAAAGCCATTTGCCATCCTGAAGGGGTCTGTGTCTGTTATCCAGCACTGTTGTTTCACTGCTATATCCCAGATTAAATGCAAGTCATCACCTGCCACAGGGCTTTTCCTTCTTTTTCTTCTTTTTCTTCTTTTTCTTCTTTTTCTTCTTTTTCTTCTTTTTCTTCTTTTTCTTCTTTTTCTTCTTTTTCTTCTTTTTCTTCTTTTTCTTCTTTTTCTTCTTTTTCTTCTTTTTCACAGCCTGTGCCTTCCTGGAGTACAGCAAGAGGACAGGACTCCTTCAGCCCTGCACTCCTGGGAGCTGTAAAAGGACTTGATGATGGGACACTCAGAGCTCTCTAAGGCTGCAGGCTTCTTCAGCTCCACAAAACTGTAAATATTTTTGCCCCTGGATTTCTACAGCTGCTCCTCACCACGTTCATTCCTGTCAGGATCGCTCAGCAAGTTGCTGCCTGAGGATGGATGAATGCAAGAGCTTTCTGCTACTTTTCAAAGTTATCCTCCTGGGTGAAAGCAAATTTCCTTCTCTTCCTCTGACATTTCAATAGCTTGAGTTGAATCTGAAAAGCTCTGAAAAATCAGTTCAACTACTCACCCAAAAGACTGGAAACTTTCTGAGGAATATCCCAAACCATGGGGTTTAGCTTTTCTTCTCAGTCTTCAAGACTTTTTTCTCCAAAACACCTCCCTTTCCATCTCATGTGTTTTCTTTCATCTGAGCTATGCAACAAAGACAAATCTACAGCTTCCTCCACTCCTAAGTTTCATATTCACTTCCAGAAGGAACCTTGGTACTCTGCTATTTGTGTTTAATACAATTTTCTGTGCTGTGCCTCAGAGGGAAGCAATACTGGTAAAACCTCTAAGTAGACAGAATTTGATTTTTCAGCCACCCCCACAAAAGCCTGACCAAAACAATTATTGGTAGCAATAATGCAAATCAAAGAAACTGCATTAAATTATTTACCTGCTGTTCCATGGCAAAACATGGCTTGCTTCCTTTACCTAAAGACTGTCAATATGAGGTTTTTCTATCACTACTCCCAAGGTGATGAGCTGGATCAGGAAACATGAACTCCGCCCCAAATGTAAAGATTTCAAAAGCTTTCAACATTTTTTACTTAGAGGAAAAGGAAGCCAAAGACAAAAAGAGCAGGGTTTGGAGATGTTATTCAGGGTAAAGATATGAATCTGGTTCCCTCACGGCTCAGTTTGAATATCCTGGGCTCTAAGTTAGCATCTGTTCCAAGATCTCCCTCCTGTCAACTGACATGTTTCCACAAAAAGTTTTCATTTTGATGAATTTGCCAAGGAGACAGCTCTGCTGAAAGTGCCTCTACCGAGTTTGTGTTCATCTCCATGGTAATTCACATGTTTCTGGTTTCCCTGCTGGCACTTTTTTGTGTATCCAACAGTAGTACCCACTGCTACAGAAACTATTCCATCTGACCCCAAAGCTGGGATGCTCCTGAGCTCCCATTTGCTCCTCAAAAGTCAGCGTTCTTCTCTCGAAGAGTCTGAGGAGGTTTAGCTAAAAAGCTTTCAAATGCAAGGAGGTAGTTCTAGAGAAGGTCCAGAAAATCTGGAAAATTGAGTAAAGGACACTGTCCCATCCTCTCAGCTTTGCATGTTGGTTCAGAACCTCCTGGAACTCCTTTCAAGCAAATTACGCACTGAAACAAAAACTGTATTTAGAAGGTTTGCAGTAGATATTAATCAACGTGTCATCTACTAATGATGATTCACTGACTTGAAAAGAGAAAAAATACTGTGTCTACACTTCTACAAGAGCCCTGGATGAAGAGAATAGTTTTCACTATTACTATATTTTCACTGACCAAAACTAACCCAAAAGTTTGGTGATACAGTCACAAATAAAAAATATAAAAGGTAAGAAATAATACAACTCGGGGAAATAGATACCCATCCAAGAGTTCTAACAAAATAAAAGCCCTAAAATTAAATTAAGATGCTAACAACTAGGACAAGAATATAATGTCTTCACACGTCAAATCAACTTAATGCATGCATAGCAAAAGATCTTCTCCCTAAGCTTCATACCAGGCAGGAAAAAGATTTGAAATGAGTAGCAAATAGCTGCAATTTTTGCTTTCAGCAGCTCTCTTTCCCTCCCTCTGAACATTCCTCTTCTAAACAAAAACCTCTAAATTCTTCTGACTGGCAGATCACACATCACAGCCAGTCAGTAGAAATGTTTGCTTTCTTCCGTTATCTTCCCTTCTACAAAGTGCAGAGCCAGAACGCTGAATTCAGTTATGAAAATAAATGCATCACTTCTTAATGTGTGACTAAAGCATAAAGAAGTTTAATACCAGACATCAGCAAAATATACAGTGAGGGTTTAGTCATGCACTTTGATACATATGAATCAAAAAGGCTCTTTCTACAGGCTATTACAACATGCTGCCTGGTTAGAAGTTGTCAAACCTTAAAACACAGAATCAGGGCCCCAAAACAAAACAGACACAGAAATTATGGGAGAGTAAGAAAAGATGCAAGATCTTTGCAGCAGAATCAAACAGAAGTTGCCTCTGTTTGAACACAAATACGTAACAATACTCATAGGCGGAAAAAATAGAAGAAAAAGAAGAAAAGAAAGGCCAGTTATTCTTCTGGTCCACTGTACTGTAAAAGCAACACTGACACACCATTCAACTCTCCAATTTTTTTTTATATGCATTCTGGCTAAGACTAACACTAGCAGTAAGACTACTTTGAGCAAGACTGGAGCCCCAGCATTATGACATACTTGCAAAGCTAACGAGCAACAGCAATCTACAAACTGGATCACTATTGGTTTTAACTCCAAGAATTGTACCCAGGAGGTACAGGCTGGTAGGTTAAATAAAGGGAATGGCATTCCCTTCCTCTAGATAAGAGTGGTGATGGCTCCATGCAGCATTTCTTATTTAAATTGTATACAACTTGCATGTGTAAGGGATTTTGAAAGTAGGCCAGTAACAAACATTAAAGCATTAGGCTCACTTATCATACCTGATAACTGAACTGGCAGTAAACAGTACAGATGATTAAAGGCACTCAGGTTACAGGAGCATTAAGGAGAAATTGAGATTACATTTTAATTTTATTAAGAGTTTGTGAACACCAGCTTCATCAAGGGGACCAATTTTGTGCATTTCTTTCAGCATGTGTCTGGACCAGATAAGGAAACACCATGATCAGAGCAAGTACAGTGTAGATTTTGCAGGAACACGTGAACTGCACTGTGTTTAACTCGGCATTAGAGTTAATGACACAAGAGCTGCAAATGAAACACACTGCAAAAGCACTTTCCACGAGCGCGGATGCATAAATCTCTGGGTCATGATTGCCATCTCTGAAAACCATGACCAGCCTGGATCAGGCACTGGAGCTCGGAGAGCAGTTCCCAAGCCCAGAACACACAGCCCTGTGCCATCGCTGCGTGAGACCCCAGTGACTTCCCACAGATTGCAGCTCTCCCTGTCCTCACTCCCCCGGGAGCGGTCCTCAAGGCAGGATTGTCACAAAGCAGACACAGCAGGAACCGGCAGCGCTAGGAAATCACTGTTTCTGTCACTCTTAATGTAAGTCCTGAAACTGCACGGTCTTGTAACCAGCAGAGGCAAACAGCTGGCAGCCCTCACTCGCAGCCCGGCAGGAAGGCAGGTGTCAGCACGGCTCTGACCTGCAGGGCAGCCAACACTCTCCTGGGCAGAGGCACCCACACCCCTTCACAGCCACGGGAGTGCCACACAGCGGAGCAACCAAAGTCAATCACACACCAGAGCAAGGCCCAGAGTCTGATTAATGTGGGAAAGGAAGCACTTACACTTATCACTTGGCGAATCAGGTGTTTGCCTCAGTCAAAGACGTGTAACTGCCTGACCACCATGAACACCAACATGCTTTTCACATCCACGTGTCTGAGACATCTTGGTGTCTGCGAGGGGTGTTAATAGAGTCTGCTCATTACTCCAGTTTAACCTGTTAGATTTATCTGAGGTGTGTGTTCAAAGGAAGATCACACAGGGAACAGCCCATGCCTGTCCCACTGCGCTAATAAATCATAGGTTTGTGATTCCATGACCATATTTGTTCCATTCAACCTCTTTCAGGTTTTGTGGCAAAATAATGTGACATCTTTTCAGAAAAAAAGAGGCAATAATAGGAAAGTAAGTGACGTTCTCAATACCCCATGAAGCACAAAATATCAGAAACCAATAAAGAACTCATAATACATACTTCATAGTCCCCCACACTGCCTATCCCCCTTATCCTGCACTTCTCACTTCAAAGCAGCTTAAAATACCTCCCTGACTGAAAATAATTTCCAGACTTTGCACAGAGATTATTTCACCCATCAGTAAAAGGCAGTCATTTCTGAAGTAGCATTTAACAGAGCACAGCAGCCTGGAACAAAAGGTGAAGAATAACTTATTTAAATGAAATGTGGGAGGAAATCTAGAAAGGCAGAACTTTGCTTTCAAAATCAGTTTAGGATATGCAGTTAGAAAAATTTTGCACATTGTGGAAGTTACAACAAGTCATTGAAAGAACAAGATCTGAGATGTTTCACGAGTTGATCAGTCCATCTCCCCCCACCATCCTGATATAGCAACTGCATATTAACTCCACTGCTGGAGGCTTTTAGCTGGAAAGCCACCAACTGCATCAAAAAGCATTCCTTGGTGACCCCTCCTCCAACACTGAGCAGGTTAATTCAAATAACCCAGGGAATTCAGGCAAAGGCAAGGCAAAGTACAGCAAGACTGTCATTTATACGGCAGTTCTAGAGCAAATTAAAGATTTCCCCACCCGAGCATGAGCTTGCTGACCTGAAGCAAAACCCTGTGGTTTCTTTTTGGGAAGCTATTTGTCATGTTGAAGTGTGTCCTGGATTCTAACACGTCCTTCTCAGCATAGGTGTGGGAGCACACTGTGGACAGCTGTGTGGCCTGGGAATCCTTCCCATAATAAACACACTCACTGACACAACAACTGTTTCAGCAGCCTGGAGTCATTCCTGCCCTCCCTGCACCCACACTGAGATGTCTGCTAAGGGATGCAGGTCCCAGGTTATTGAGGGCCTTTGCTGGCTGTCCCACAGCACACAGACCCTCCTGCTGAAGGCACTCTCTGGGCCAGGACCCAGGGCTGGTATCACAGCCTCGGAGACCTCCCCACCCCTGCTCACGCAGACACCACCATGGCCAGCAGAGAGGAGGAGGGCACAGAGCCCATGGGCACTGCAGGCCTGCAGTAAGGCAGCTCTCAGTGCCTCTGAGCACTAGAAAGCCATGGAGAGGTCAAGGCACCTCACTGCCTGCAGGCCAGCACTGGGAAGGAACACGCCATGAAAGGTCCTGATACAAAATTTCATCACACAAAAGAGAGAAGAGAGACACAGGTTTGGGAATTACAGTTAGCTGCACAAAGCTGATCCCACACAAGAAGCAAATGAAAACTGCAGCAAATGGACAATCACCTGACTTGGAAACAACACACAGGCACCTTTATTTTTCTGGAACCGATCTCTGCATTCTCAGCATTTGAACGGCAAAGTCAAGGAAGGGAAAGCTCTTCCTTGTGGTGGCAGTTTCTATGGCACCCAGACAACTGTCCATGCTGTCATTTTAGGATTCTCTGCTGCTCTTCTGTTCCGTGGGGGTTTGTGGAGTGCTGAGGGGGTGCAGGGTGCAGGGGTGGGCGCTTGCTGTCAGCTTGCACAGCTTCCCCCGGCCAGGCAGCAGGGAGGGGGCTGCTTGGGATTTTATCCCATGAAAGCTGGAGCTGCTTCAGGGGCAATTTTAGGGCAGAGTGAAAGACAGTTTAAACTATTACTCTTAACAGGAATAGATATCTTTCTTAAAGATGTTCACAGATATCCAATTTAGAAATATTTCTACACAGAAATAATATTTTTACACTAAAAAAAACCCTGAAACCCAGAGCAATAACATTCTGTTCAGTCAATAAGTCTTTGCTTATCCTGGATATTCTCAAAGACAATTACCCTTGGAAAAAAAAATGCCATTTATTGAGGTTTTCCCCTCCCAACTAATTTATCCTGACTGCTCTTGCAATGAAATTAAAATCTCTTTCTCTGCTTAGGATTTAAAATAATCTATTGCCTGAAACCAACCATCAGAAATCCACATTATAATTTTGCTTGAAGAGTAAAGAGGACTAGATAACGAGAGATAAGTCCCTTCTTTGAGATACAATTATCTTTCATAGCTTAAAAAGAAAGGAACAATGGTATAAGAAATGATATACTATAAATGATTAAATACTGCAGCATGAAAATCAGCCTGTAACAAAAACCCACTCCAGAGAATATTCCTGACTACCAGTATCATCACTTTCTCACATGATCAGAATTCAGGACTTGTGCATTCCTCCACACTGGGTGTTAACTATCCTATGTAAAGCTGATAATGTTTCTATCTTGCAGCAATAAGAAGATGGATCACTTCATTGGCAGCCTCAGGAAGGAACTACAATCCCAAGTTATAATGTTGTGAGTTAATTTCATTAGTTTCATCCCTGGAATATAATATTATTTTATATTAATACTACTTGTCTTGTGTTAATGAAATATTAAGTTTAATACAGCTTACATGTAGGCTTCAAATACGAGTGTTTCACAGAGAATATTTTGTCCGTGGTGGTACATGTATATCTACTGCAGGCTTACTATATAAATACATTCACTGTATAGCCAAAGGCTCATTATTGATTATGTAAGGAATTCTAAGTTCTCCAAGTCCTTTCCTTCCTCATTTTTTATAAGTGAAAGGCAAAATATTGTAATAGGCAATTCTCGGAAAGAACTTCTTAAAATAGTATTTGTAAAATGGCCTTTGGTGGATAAATAAATAAATTCAGCAACATGAAATAAAACCCCAAATAACAACTAGAAAATGGATTTCTATGTTTTTCTTAAAAGCAGATCTGCCCACAGTTCCAAATCACTGCGCTGTTTGTGTGCAATCAAAACCAAACAGCAATGAGCTTGTGCCTGTGTCTCCACCAGCTGCACAGAGCCCTTAGCATTTTTACTTTATTTTCTTTCCACTTCGTCTTTGGGCCCTCAGCTCATTGCAAATCCAAGTTCTCCAGTCCCTGAGCATCTCCATCACCCTTCTTCCCCGTTCTTGGGGCAGCACTCAAAGGTCTGTGCTGCCGATGGCCAGGGCTCAGTTATGGGAACCAGATGGACACTCCTGTTAGCTCCTGCTGGTGTCACACACGATTCAACTCAGAGCCAAATAATTAGACCATCATCTCCTGCTTTCTGCCTGCAGTTCTTGCTGTGGGAGAGA
Source organism: Oreocharis arfaki (assembly GCA_013398015.1). Classification (NCBI taxonomy): domain Eukaryota; kingdom Metazoa; phylum Chordata; class Aves; order Passeriformes; family Paramythiidae; genus Oreocharis; species Oreocharis arfaki. Next base: position 364,649 of record VZRR01009035.1, on the reverse strand, counting down.
CACAGGCAGCTTATATAATATTTGGGCTGCCTCCCCAGAGGGTGTCCCTAGAGAAAAGCTGCCAGCCTGTATACAGACACCAGTAGCCTCTTAATGCTCAGTACAACAGCACAGATTCATACCAGCAAAGGAATCGGTGCAATCCCTTCAATCAGATCATCTCCACTTTAAATACAGTAGCAAACTTAATAACAAATTCACTCCCTGATCTGTCTTAGCCTTTGGCCCCTTCCAGCCATCATTTGCTCCTTTGCAAGGGCTCTGCTATGGATTCTTAGCACGGTTTTAAATTATTTGAAGACTGAAAATTATTTTGAAAAACATTTTGAAAAAGCAACCTCTCTTCAAAGAAGTATTTCTCTTCTCTCAGTAAAACTGCTACTAAATATAAGCAATGCTGCCTTTGAAAACCTACAGAGAGCTGGGAAATGAGACACGATTCCTTAAATATAGCTTCCTATTTCTGAAGTGTACCTTTACCTAATACGTCCATAATGGCTAGAAAAGAATAGGACTGTGTAGGCACTTGAGCACTGCTAGAAATGGGGAGGAGGAGGTGTTGCTTGCCTAGATTATTTCTAATAATTAAAAGGTTTTCATGCAGCCTTTAACCTGCTAGAAATTGTATAATACATATTAAATCTCCTTTTTGTAGATCTTCATAATCTGTCCAATGAAGGTAATGCTATTATCAACTGTCATTGGAGAGTTAATGATTAATTTTATAATTTCATGGATATTTTTTGAAAGATTATCCTTCACAAAGATGATCACTACTTCCTACTAACACCATTTGTGTTAGTTCCTTCTTTAAACTGCAGATTTTCCCAGAAGCAGAGTTTAATTCTGTTGGCCACACCCCACTGCTAACAATTACTGTGTCAGAATTTCGTCTGTTAGGACTTAATACATCAAATTCAGACACACAGGGTACTGACAGCAAACACAGGGTTTTAAAAAAATGACATTCACGGCTAATTTTTTGTTGTTTTTTGTTGTTTGGGGATTTTTCATTCAGTTTTCCAGTTCAGAATTATTTTGGTTCCTAAATGCAATAGCTCATTTTAGGTCAGTTCTACCTTCTTCTGCTGTGCTACCCTTACCCTACCTGTTAAAGCACTTCCACAATTTATTGAAGTTTTTCACTCAATACTGAGCATCTTTCTAGATGAGACACAAATCTTAGCATGAATTACCAGGTGGAGTTCCACAGTGTGCAGTACAGGGTGTCTGGGGTCATCACAGGGGTGCCTTGTGTCTGTCATCTCAGATTCATCATGGCTTTATCACTCTCTCCCAATTGTAACAAACTGTGTCCATCTTGAAGCTCATCACACCCAAAGCCACCCACCAGCTCCTGCACGTATCTTTTTTATCAAAAGGGCCTGGCAAAAAAAAAAATTTCCCTGAAGCACGAAAGCCATCTCTGTCTTACCCTCTCTACCCTTCTCTCCTGATCTCAAGCCTTGCTGCATTCAGTGCAGTGATCTTCCTGAACTGCCTCAGATCATCCTTCACAGAAAAGTGATGGAATGCAGTTTTTAACTAATTTCTCCTGAAAGTTATGGGCAGGCAAAGTTTGACCACAGACTGAATTTACAAAGCACCTTCCGCAAATGGTGCTGTAGCTTTTCCTCTCCTGCCCGAGTTAAACAAACAAGGCAATTGAAACATATTGCCAATTCTAAAACTGCTTACAAAAGCCATATTAATGTATTGTGAAGCAAATTCCAGATAACATCTGTAGCGGATTATGTAAAAAGCAGCCCTCGTTTTCTCTTTAACGATACAGGCAAATTCACCTGCTGTTCCCTGCACAGCAATGAAATTCTTAATGATAAACAAAAACTCACAAATTGAGACAAGACATTTCATTACCGTGGTGATAACATGGTCCATGTTATTAGAATTTCAGTTTCTATCTACATCCCATGAAGGAACAAATTATTAGAAATCAAATAGCTCCACCATGGTCTATTGAGAAACAGTAACCTACAAGGACCAGTGGAAAAAGCTTAGCTCCTTTCTCAGTGAAAGCCACAAAACCAGAGTTTGCTGTGTCAACTCTGGAGTGTCTTATCACAATCTGCTTAGATAATACGTACTTGGTTCAGCTGGCGGTTTCTGCTCAATCTCCCCAGACTCACAGATGCCTTATTTCAGCACTGAACTTCTCCCTAAACTGTCTGAGTGCAGTTTTTAGCCCATTGCCTTGCCCACTTGGCTGGACACACTGGGTTCCAGGATATGAATATGTAGCTCGTACTGCGTGCACCTTCTTCATCTTTCCCCTCAATTGACAGAGCCAATGAGTGAAATGCCTCAAAGAAAATATGTAAACTACATTTCCGTGCAAGACACTGACTTGTTTTGTCAGTTGGCTGTCCTTTGTTTCAGGAGAAAACCATTAAATTTAACCCAAGGTACCCATATTCCAGAATGACTTTTTATTTTTGTGCTTGCTTTGTATCAACAGATTAGTAGAAGGAATCACAGAATGATAAAACATCTCTTTCTGCCAATTAGGCACAGCCAAGTCCCACGCTATGTGTGCCACCTTCCAGACTAGTTCTTTCTACAACTTTGATTTAGGTTTGGTAAGACACCAATTCCCTTCTCATGGGCCTTGCCATGAAAAAGACACCAAGCTGCTTGCTGGCTGCATCACATAACCAATTCCAAAGACTTCAGAAGCAATACATGGTCTTCAAACTACTGCAACAGTTTCCCAGTATTAACTCTGGTGCAGTCCCTGCGTTTCACACAGAAACATCCTCCTTTTCCCATCCATTCACTACAAAATTCCCCTTGCCCCCCTGCCCTTACACAATGCCAAGCCACCTTCCTGCCTCCAGCCTATTTCACTCTTTCTGCCCCCACAGGAGGTTTGCAATGGTGTGAGGCAGCTTTGGTGAGCAGCAGGAGCTGAGCTCTGAACCATCTCCACCCTTTAAACTGAAGGCGTGTCCCGCAGGGCAGTGCCTCAGTGCTGATCACACAGCTCAGTCAGAAGGATGGGGAGCAGGTTTCTCTAGAACAGAATAGAAACCATCAGGTGAATCTGCTCGTGGGGCAGGAAGAAAAGCTGACTTTAGGAAGAAGTTCTCCTGAACTGCCAGCCCAGGGCAGGAGTGAGCAGAGCTGCTGCAGTGTGCCTGGCTGGCACAGCCCCGGCACAGCCCCCTGGGGCACACACACCTCAGCACAAAGCTTTTTAACCCTCTCAATTCGGCTCTGATTCTCTCCTGTGTGAACATGAGCAGATCAGGCACACACTGAGAAATTCCCTCCCACTAAACAGGCAAATTTTGAATGCTTCAAAGTTGGGACAAAATTCTGCTCAGCCTGCCTGATGAATTGTCTAGCACAGAAAAAATTTCTCCAAGCTATTTTACTTTTATGTACTTTCTTAATTTCTTTGTGCTTTCTTTTATTGATAGTTTCTTCTTGATGAAAGATGAGTAGCAAATACATTTTCCCATTTCATTCTGTAAATATTTTAGTAATATGGGTGTATATAACAATAAAAAAGGTATACAATAGAAACCGTCTTTCATTTATTTATTAGCATTTACTGATGCTTTAAGAATCCTTATTCAAAATATGATTACAGGTTGTTTCCTTTATCATTTGCAATGACATTGACTCTATATTCAACTTAAATTTTATTCATACTCACATCACAGCCTGATTTATTTATGATGTATCAATTTACAGACACAGGAGAGTAGCACAAAGTTTAAAAATGTCCAGACAGCCAAAAGCAGTTGTGCTGAAAATGACAAGATAAGTATTGGCCACAAGCATCACAAGAGAAAGAGCGTGAAGAAAAGTAAGGGGAAAAAAATACAAGGAAACAAGAAAGATCAGCTGATCAAAATACTCTGCTGCTAAGTTTGCACTGGTCACCTGGAAAAGATGTCTTTTAAGGTGAGGTGGCTCCACAGAAAGGGGCCATGAGCTGAAAAGGCTCAGAATAAATGCAAATTCAGATGTATCCTTGAAATGATTAAGAATTGCCTAAACCTCATTATCTCCAAAGGTCAAAGATTATAAAAGGTTATTCAATAACCTTAATTTTACAAGTAATTTCTAAGATCCAGATGAACACATGTGTTTTTCTAACCATTCAATTTAATAATTTCAGATTCTAAAAGCTGATTCAATTTAATTTCAATTTGCATATGCAATTGAAACAGTATTCAGAAATATCTTATTCTCTAGAGGCACATGAATACGGACACTGCAGGAGCTGGAACTGGAATTTATCAACCCCTCTCCAGACTTAGTGCATGATCTTGATCAAGAGCCTTTTGAATTCAGTAAAAATTAGAGATTTTGGTGTCTCCACAGAACAGTGACCTGTCTGCTCTAATACTCAATTTAATTTTAGGTTTACATGAAAAAACTTCCTTAATTATTGGGTCATTGTACAAACAAATTTCTTAAAAGTTGCGATGAATTAAGATGCTGTGATGATAATTACTGTATATAGATAAGTTGTGAACATGCTTCTGAGTAGAATCTGCAGTTTCTGATTGGACCCTTAGTCCTTTTTCTTCCCCTAATTTTAAGGTTCACAAACCAAATTCTTTCTCAGTTACTCTGAAGTGAATATTAAGTAATTCTAGAAATAATCTTTTAGGTACTGAAATCTTGTTCCTATATCAGGTACAGATAACCATATCCAAGATGACAGCAGAGTGCCTGTAATTGCTAAAGCAAAAAGCCTAAATTTTTAGACATAAAACATCAAATTATATGAAATCTGAAGCCAAGCTAAGTTTCAGAGAGTCCTTCCAGCAACGTTTAGCTCTGAAATGACAAATATAACATTAGATGCTTGAAACTATATCAGCTACATCAGGTTTTCTTTTATAGATTTCATAATAAGAAAAATCTCATGAGGATAAGCCAAATGATCCCTATTTAAGATAATTCCTCCAACAAATATGAGTTCTAAAATTCACCTGTGAGAATTGTGTCATCTGCTTCACACTTAAACTCTTGGACAAAAAAATCCCACCACTGACAAACCCCAGATGAAGCCATATGAATCTGCCAGCAAAGGGCAAGTGATAACTGAGGACACTAGAAAAGTGTAGATCAAAACTATTTCCATGGATAAACTATTCAGCTCCAGTCTACAGATAAATGTTGCCAAGCATTAATTACTATGATAAATTAACATTTTTCCCACCTTCATCACAGTGATATTAAAATTAAAGTCCATTTTTGGCAATACAGTTGATGATGACTGACATCAAATTGCCATGAAAAAGCTGACAACCATTCAAGCAATGCACTTTATGGAATATGCTCCATCAAAGCTGATGCAAAGCTTTCCAGTGAGTCAAATACTGAAAATTCAATCTAGAGCTAAGTGCACCGGATTTATTCTTGCTCTGTTCAGGCACAAACACACTTTCAATAGGACTTGTCTACTCCATTAGTCTTAAAAAATAATGTAGGAGTCAGGATAAATCAGAAAATGTTCTGAAAATAGGCTATTTCTACCTGGTATATCCACATCCAGTGCTGGATACACCACAAATATTTGCTTGGTAGAAGTGGGGAAAAAAAAATTTTAGTGTGCATTTCAAATTATAGCATGCTTCAGTATCCAAAGAGTATCTGACATCACAGAGGTTTCTTTAGTTACTCGTTTTGCATTCAGTACCAGTTCGAATTCCAGTCTAAGCTCTTCTTACACACCCATTTTGTGCCAAAGGTGTTTCTCTTATGCAAACTAATAAATACTCGCTAGGAGCAGAAAGAGTATAAAAATCATCAACTGTTCTCAGCACTGCTTTGAGGTTTTGCAGGAACCATTGCCAAGAGGAACAGGGAGCTTGCAACTGAAGGGGAAAAAAAATATCTGGTAGCATTACCAGGTGTCCCATGCTGATTGCAATAATGCCTTAATTCCCTCTTGCTTGTGAACAGCCTGGCTCTGTGCCAACTTCAGCATTTTTTTGCTCCACTCAGTCACCTAAATAATTTGATCTTGGATGTTTCTGGGCAGCAACAAAACATGAAAGTGTATTCTGGGAATCCTGAGATGCAATCATTACTGTGTCTCTGCTACACCGACCTGTCTCACCAATACTCTGGCACGTTAATAGCTACTGCTGGCCAAGCAGCAAGGTCCAGGTATCCCCTCACATGCAGGCTGCTAGTGCAACAAACCTGAGGATTTCTTTTTCCAGATTCCTCATCAATACAAATATCTAATTGCTAATCAATGAGCCAGCTCAGCATAACACAACTCAACTCCCTCTGGCAGTCACTGTCTCAGCAGACCCCTTTCTAAGCAGCTCTCACATCATCACACACAGGTTTTCACTGCTGTTCACCCTGCACCACAGAAAAGGCTTCCACAATTCAGTCATTATTTGCTCTCACTATGGACTTTTTTCCTTTTTAAAAGCAGAACATAGATCTTCCTCATCTCTGAACTGAGGCTGCTCCTGGAATTGCCAATCCTCTGACCCATGATGCTTCCCCCTGAAGATTTCCATGCCAGTCATGTTCAAATCTGTATCTGTACATCCATCTTCATGGCACTTGTTAACAGCTCAGGGAAAAAGTGATTTTTATTTTTCATTTGATTGATATTGCAATGCTCAGGATGAGAACAGATGATAAGAACCAATTGTAGAGTGGACAAAGATTCTCTCTCAGCTACTTGTTTCCTGAATATAAAGAAAACCAACATTCATAAACCATAAAAAGGACCTACATCTGCTGAAATCTGCCCAAGGACTATATAGGCTATGCAGCACCTCAAAAACCATCTACAGTGATATCATCTGCAAGGGCACTCACCCTTTTCAAAATGTTACACATTCCTTGCATTAAGAATCAGCCAGAATCTGAAGACAGATGATGAAAAGAAACCTCAAGAGTAGCAATCTTAAATGGGAATAATTTAATTTGAACTGTTTGGTGGAGCTTTGTTTTTATTTTTTTTCCAAAATTTGAAAACCGACCTAATTTGAAAAACATTGTTTGCAATATGGTCAGGATTTCCTCTTAAGCCTCCATGAATTAAAGGTCATTAGCCTAGAAATATCTCCACAAGACTGTCAAGGATGAGCACCAGCTATTTCTGTTACTTCTCCCTGTCATACCCTCTCTTCACAGACTCTAAAGGTACTGCTCCACTCTTCTAAGGGAGAATGGCTTTGCTACCAAACACTACTTAGTTGATGAGCTCCGAGTGCTTCATTGCAGCTAGCAAAGCCACACATCTTTTGTGAGGTTACATACATAAATAAAAGAAATATATAAAATATATTTAATATATCAAATTCTTTTCTTTCCCTCACTGGTTTAAAATATACACATAAAGAGTCATTCTGCAAAGCTGCGACTAGTGTTGAAAAAATTAATCCTTTCTAATATCACCCAATAATCTACAATTCCAGATATGTCCATCATGAAACAAGCAATACACTCCCTCTTACATGAGCTCAAAGTGAGAAGGAAAGTTAGATATTTAGCTTCTCTTTCTTTTAGATGATGATCTCCTAGAAGTCTGTAATGGGGAATGAACAGTTCTTTGCAGAGGGGTGGGCTGAGATGGAGGACACCTCACTGGCAAAGTCCCACAATGATCCATGACTGAGCCCTGACCCTACAATCCCACTGCTTGCACCTTTCTAGTACTTTCTATTACCTCCAGACACCTCTGTTCAGGAGACTTCTGAACATTCCTGCAGGGGAGGGTGACTCAAGGAAATGTCAGTCTTTTGTCTTCCTCCACCGTTCCTGCACACAGCAGGATCCACCGACAGCTGTGATTCTGTTGCTCGAAGCATTTGTCCTTTCCCAAGCAGGTTAGCACGGTCCGGTCATTTCTTCTAATAAAGGACCTTAATTCACTGAAAGAGAACTGCTCTGTACATCTGATAGTGCCCCTCAGCCTGTAAGTGGAATAAAAACGTGGGTTACTTGAACCCTCTGAGTCATCCCCTGCGAAAAGCTGCTGCAATATCAGAAGTATTGGGCCTCGAGGCTACCTCGACTGGAGAGTGGTGGTTTAGTTTGTGCTTACAGTGACAGCAGCTGCCTCGACACCAGGCACTGCCAGGATATCAGCAACCTGCACGTATTTTAGACCCCTTAGGAGTCTGTCTACTGGCTCAACTTTGCTGGGAAGGCTTTTCAGTTTCATCTTTATTACATAAACCAAACTAACTTAGTTAAGGGACTATTTCTGCCATTTCTCTTGACCCTTTCTATGTCTCTGCTTTTAAAATAAGTCAACAAGCTAAGGAGTCCATGAAATAGATCTGCCCAAGGGTAATGCCAGAAGGCATACAGATTTTCATAAGCCCTCAATAAGTCTCCACAATCCATCTTTGAAACTAAATTTGGAAAAGTTTACCACTCTGATGCAAAGCTAAAATTGCTAATTTTAAATTCAGGAGTGATTAATATCAGAATCTATTCTGACCACTTACAAGGAACAGACTGTAAAACTTCAACCATTAATTTCTGCATCAACCTTACAGCTTGTCTTTTTACTCTATAGTACTAATTTACAAGCAATGTGGAATAAAATCCACTATATCTTTAAATGAATTGGTTCAATGGCGAATTTCCCTTCCTGATAAAATATTTTCTATAATGTTCAGCCTTTTGTGGCTACCAGTGAACCTTTACCCTGTGTTTTACTACATAAGAAACACAATCTTGAGTAGGCAAGCAACACTCAAAATAATGATGCTGACCTATAAAAAAACCTCTGTAATTTAAGTTTGAATCCCAGGGACCTTCTTAGATATATACTAAAATCTATAAAGAAGTTTACAGAGGAGAAAAAAACCTACTTTTTCTTTTATTCTGTTAGGTTTTTGATGTCTTTGTCACTAAAAGCTGCTATAAAAACACTGGGCTATATTGACAGAAATAATAGCTCTGTTGCAACTATATCAACTATGCTGTGAAACCCAGAGCAATGCAGAGAGCTAGAAAACAAAGCAAAAAAGGGACTTAACACCTCCACTGGGCAGACCACGGTTAAACAGAGTGAGGAGCAGGCGGAGAGCAAGGCAGCTCAGGAATTTCCTCAGCAGCTCGTGTGGAAGCAGGGGAAGGGACGTGCCCTGCTCTAAACAGGGCCTGGCTGTCAGCCACCCTGGGAGCTGTCCCTGCTGCTGGAGGGGCGTTTGAGGAGGATGTGGAGGCAGAGAGCTCCCGGGGCGAGGCACCACGCTGTGACCCAACGCACTGACTCCCCCAGACCTCGGCTAACATCTCTGCCTCGTGTAAGCTGCTTCCTTTCTTAGGCTGCTTCCTTTCTTAGGCATGGATATGATTCTGACTATTTATACTGACGGTAACTTATTAATATCAACATATGTCAATATTATCATACACGGGTTTCCATCTCAAAAGATCAGCTGAATAAAGGGCAACTTAATAGTACTAGTAATCTTCAGACAGATGCAGCTTGTTAAGCAAAACCATCTGCAGCAATCTGCTCCAAAGGGTTTTTCTGTTTACTAAAAATATTTCTGAAAATATTTTCACAGAGATAAGGAAAAACAAAGGCCAGACAACATTAATAATCCCCCTTTCTTTTCCAAAACATTTTTTTCTTTTTAAGCTTAATACGCAAATAAAGACCACAACTGTTCAGCCAGAGCCAACACCACTCCCTCTCAGTCTGACCAATGTTAACTCCCTTGCTCCCATCTGGTTCCAGCCCTACCAATTTTCCCTTGATTTCTCCACAAAGTCCAGTCTCCTGGGAGCATAGTCTGTCTTCCTCTTCTGTGTTTGGGACTCAGCATGACAGTAATCTCATCTCATCTCTTCTGTGAGCACAGGTGTACTAAACTAAGAACCTCTGTGAAGTAAAATGAGAACTGACCCACGCTAGACCCATTTCCAATTCAGTGACCCAGCTGAATGCCAGGTTTCTCTGCTTGTGGAGATCTGGAATATGCTTACACATAAGGAGAAACTCCTGAAACATGCAGCACCTGACAATTGCAGGTAGCTCAGCTGGAGCAACACTTTCAACATTTTCAAGAGATGGGGAAACCCCTCTCCTTTATTGAATTAACGCATCACAAACCCCATGTTGATTTACAGACTCCTAATGATTGGGTTGTTCCTGCTCTACAGAAAACTGACATCACCCTGGTGGTGAGGAACAATCCAAACAGGAATCCAGATCCCTGAAGAAATGCTCCTAAGATGCTCACATTGAAAAGTTTGACTTCCACACCCATATCAAAGTGCTTAGGGCAGAAGGTGATGGTGGGAATCAAGACACCAGTAGTTTAACACTTAGACACACTTCACTCATCTCTGTGGAACTTGAAAACATGCAGTGTCCCCTAAGAAATGCTGTGTATATCTTCCAATTGAGCCCTAATTTAACGTTGGCACAGAAGACACAGATCTCTCACATCCCCAGGCTGTTTAGAGTGGGAGACCAGTATAATTTTTTGGCAAGTAGGGTAAGAGCAGTGGCTGACACTACTACAGTATTCATTAAAGACTTATTTAACTTTATTCAAGGGCATCCAGACCATGTGATCAAAGAACATGCACTGTTCTGGTGAGGGAACCAAAAATCTTCAATAACCACGGGGTTTTGTCTCTAATTTTTTGATACTTAATTTCTGCCCTTGGTTAGATTTTACTGTAACTGATTTCTCCATCTCTGAAACAGGGATAATGCTCATTACCAAGAAGAGCTTTCACAGTAATTGCTTTGGAGCATCTGGGAAAAAAAAACAAAAAAGAGAAGTGCTGTTTTTGACAATATTGGCTCAATTTGTCAGTGCTGGCAAATGACTGGAAGTGCACCCACATCAGCAGAGTGGTTTCTTTTTCTTTAATAATGTGTTCATATTTGCCAAATGAAGAGCCTCAGTTTCTTCCAGATGACAGAAAGTCTTAGCAAAATCAATAAGAAAGTCCTAAATAAAGGAATCTGTGCACATAGTACCATTTTTTTACATAATTGCTTCATTTCAGAAAGGCACAAGCAGGCTGATAGAAGATCCATACATCAGAATTAATTATGGCCAAACACTTTCGTTAGTTTTTCAGACATTATTCCAGTGGAGCATTTAAAAGTGAGCTGAAGGTGTGTTGAGTTTATACATCTAGGCTGTTCCTCATTGACAAGTTAATGACTCTCCTTTGCCATAAACCACTTCAAGCTGCTGCATGAACAGTCAATATCAGCCAACTTGAAGAAAAAGCCAAATTACTTGGTGCAATTTTCAGCTAAAATGTATAAACAATCATCATAATTAAAGAGATTATAAAAAATATGGATGATTTAGAAGCCTATTCTCTTAATACCTCTCTTCCTTGGCCTAGATTAGCCCCTGAAAAGGAAGCTCAAGAATAAGGGAATGAGAAGAAGGAAAAACGGTGGGAGGTCTGTGTTTATTTAAAAAAAAAAAAAAAAAAAAGGTTGTGAAGTTTTGAGCTCCAACCCCCCTGGAAGTCAGGATTATTTTTCACTTCTTTCCCATGAATCTGCTTTTGCAAGTGGTGTTTTTATTTCTCCTTCTTTCAATATGGGCATTTTAACACTGTGCTGAGACCATATTGCTGCCATAAGAATGCCCACAGAAGAAAAATGAGTCACAAACCCATTCAAAATGACTTAGCCACTGCTTCTAGAGGGGAAAAAAAATCAACTCAAAAGAAACCCCCCAACTGTTTGCTCCAACTGTATTCTGTAACAATGAAATACTGACAGATATTTGTGTTACCAGAGTTCAGTTTCCTGCTGGTGTTCCAGTGAACTACACACAAGCAGAAGAATTTAGTTATAAGAACAAATTTCTGCCTCTGCAATTGTGTCTTCCTTAAGAGCTTCTCTTGACAGAATGGCATAACATGACACCTCTGAACAATATCACTTTGCCAGCTAAAAGCTGCTGCAGGTGTGGCCTTATCCAAACCTGTGCTTTATTTAAACAGTAAATGGACAAGCATCAAATACTGTCATTGATCCAGGAAGCCAGTCAAGATCTGCGACAGAAAATACTCAAATAAGATTGGCTTAGTGAGCAACATCCATAAAATCTATAAAGTGACATTTGCTTGCCATCAAACCACTGATTAATAAATATGCCAAAGTTTATCAACAAACATTTCAGTTGCAGAGTCAGAAAAATGACTGTGGCAAACACTGGACCCCATTCTGCTCTCTAGAAATCGTATCTTATCATGGTAATTGATGAAATTAAGCCACTACTAAGATTTTGTCACAAGGTTTAGCTGATGTAGTCATCCCAAGACACAAAGGTCAAATGTCTCTTGGAGCCAAACTTTTAGAAGTTAACTGGAGCTTTTTTCCCACAAACAATAGCCAGTTAAACATACACTGCTTCTACTTTTCACTGGCTGTCAGAGAAATGGCTCTTGGATGTTTCCTTCCTGTGAACATTATGCATTAGAATTTTTTTTAAGGGAGCAGGAAAATAGAAACAGATATCAGCAGGAGAGGGAGAGAGGGGCATAAGAGGAACAAGCTTTTCTACAAATTCGACCATGGTGCAGGAATTAAGGTCATGCTGCTGCATTAACAAGTAAAGATCAAGTTCTGCTAAGAGAAAGCCCAACTGGTTGCTGGCAATGCCAGAGACACCTCAACCCTCTGGACGGGTGGAACACAGGGTGTGGGTTATAGCATAAGCCACCTGCTGTTTCAGCATCCCACCAGCCAGCAGAGAGACACTGGAAACAGCACCTGGAACACCTGCACACCCTGAGGCCACGGGCAGTTTTAGCACACAAAGGAAGGAGTCACTTCAGATTACAGACCACTGAGCAAAATAAACCAAAAATTGCTTGAGCAGAACTGTGCATTTCAAGGGACCGGTGCTAAATGGGAACCACAGACCTAGAGCTGGCTGACAGGGGGAGGGGTCTGTGCAAGATCTTCAAAACAGAGAGCACATTCTCATCCCTTACATGCAAAGCAGCAGAAACACACTGATGAAATTCCTTCCCTGAACTCTGTATTCATACACCAAATCTTGTATGACCACAGAAGAACCTGTTCTGATATTCCTCACATATTCTGGTACTTGATACACTCTAAATGAGGGTTCTCACTCTAAGAATCATTTCTGTATGATGCACCCTGACACTCTAATCACTCTAATACTGAGAACACAGTTTCAGTGGCATGGACAAATGACCTACACACAGTCATTTACTTCTGAAATGGTGCAGGGAATTTTCCCAAGCTCAGTTTATCAAGACAGCACCCAGAAAATGTGTGCAGGTGTCAGCGGGCATGATGGACACCCTAGGAATACACTTCCATGTACCACCTCATTGCCTCTTTTCAGAGGCAGCCTGGTTCTTTTTCTATGGAGCCCTTTTTCCTCTGTAAAACAAGTAAGCTGCAATGACTAGCTGAGAAATCCTATTCTAAATGACCACCCATGATTAATTACATCTTACTTGCATATTAAATTCTGGTGGCTTTGAAAAGGGAGACCAAAACATGACTTATCCCAATGATTAGGCTTCCTTCTTTAAAAACTTCATTGCACACTTCCAGAAAATGGCAGAAAAAGTGCTATGGCAAAGAAGAAATTTGAGGTAGATCTCATGAGAACCATCGAAATAACCCTTCAGAGGTTTGCAGCTACATCACACCATCTTCCCTCACCCTCTTGTTCTCTTTGTTACCAACATTCTTTCCTGGGAAAAAAAACTGAAAGTGCTTAAGTTGATAATTCCTAAAATACCTTCTAAGATATTGATAGCCCCACAAGCTTCAGGAAAATGCAGTACTTTATTCAGCCACAAAACAAAATTACCTTCTTTGTTTCCAGTGTTTCTTGAAGGGTTCTTACTCTTCTCAGCCCTTATTTGGCCAGAGAAAAAACAAAGAACAAAAACCAGAAATAATTCAGAATTTTCTCAAGGGAGGATATTAAGAAAAGAATCATTAAAGAGATATTTTGTTTATTCGGTTAATAAGCTTCATCTTTGCCATGCTGTGCTAGTTCTTCCCCTAGATTCTCATTAAGAAGAGAAGTTTTGCATTAGCCTATCCACATTTCCACATGGTGCAAGCTCTCTTGTGCCTCAAGAAGGTAGGAAGGGCTAAGAGGCTCTTCCCCAGAACTCCCATGTGGGACAAAGTCACAGAGAGGAAGCTGGGATGAAGCTCATTACCATGAGTGAGGAATTTCTGAACCGGGATCATTTGTTAACCCGGATTGAATTTAAGGACACGAGATGTGTACACGACTGCAGGAAGGAAAATGGTGCCATTGAAAGGCAGAGCCTGTCATAGTCCTTCTCCGCGTGTTTCTGTGGCAAGTTGTTAAAACAAGGAGGTTTCAGCATGAATTCACTTAAATGTGCAGCCTTTGGTGGCTTTGAGGCTGTGCCAAGGACTACAGAAGGATGCCATGCAGAAATGCAGAGATGCTGTTAAGGTGCAGAAACATCTACGGCTCTACCTTATCTCCACCAGCAGCAGTGCAGCTGCAGGAGGCATGAAATACATCCACACACTCCCACATCGACCTGGAACTGCAGCACCCACACTGATGCTGTGCTGCACAGCCCAGCCTCGCCCAATCCCCACCACACACAGGCCTACCACGCAAAAAAATCCTTGCAGTTCTGCTGGCATTTTTCCCAGTACCAGAACCTCTGTCACGGAAAAAAAGGTCAAGAAAACCAAATAAATTAAATACAATCCTGCCCTAATTAACTAGCTTTGTGGGCATAATTGCTTATCTGAGGAATTCCTTGGGGGTTTTTCTGGGTTGATTCAGGTGTCTCTCCTTCTAGGGTTGGAGGTACAGGCTAGCAAAATCTCGTGCAAATGGTTTGGAACAAAAAGATTTGGTGAGAAAAGAAATTAGTAAATTAATGAGTCTTCCTTTCCAGAGACACAAATAAATATATCAGAGTTATCATGAAATAATTGAGAATTTGAAAAAAAATTCTGAAGATATAATGGGAAAAATATTTTATCCCAAGCCAAAGTTCTTCAGTTTTCACTTTGATTTATTTATGCTGCAGCACTTTGGGGTATGGTAAAATTACAGAGCAACAGTATTCTGAAATTTGACAAATTTGTCATGTGAACAGATGGGCTGTAAGAACAGAAGCTCTGAACTGGGATTAAGGATGATTTGGTCTTGAAGGATTCCATTTAACTGCTAGTTACAGCTAAAACAGCCAGATATAAACTTAGATTGTTATCCATCTATTATAAATCATTCTGTTCATGATGTTCCTTGTTCAGAAAAACTACATGTATCTCTCCTTGTAAACCTTCCCCCACTCTTCTGATTCTTTGAAAAAATTACACTGGACAGCAGGTAGGGGAATTAATACTGGCTGACCAGAAAAATGAATGCCTTCCCCTCTTGACATTTCAGCCATCACACTGAGTTATGTTGCTTCAATCTAATCATAGCGTGCTACCTTGTACCATGCTGTTCCACCTGATGCAATAAATCACTGAGTCCTGATAAAATCAATCCACGCTCAGCTGCAGCACTGCTATTGTACCCCACTGGCTTGCAGCATGTTTAAGAGATCCAGCACAAAACTTACACTGCAGCGGGCTGCTCCATCTAGTAAGTGTTGGAATAGGATTTGAGGAATAGTAGAAGCCAAGGGATATACTCAGATACTTTTATGTACCTAAATGCAACCCCTTGGCTTGGAAAATCATGCTCTGCTGCATGAACCAGCTCTTGGCTGCAAGCAGACACGTGTGAAGAAAGCTTCCCATGTCCTGTGCCATTGATCTGTCTCTGACTTCTTCATCCAGATCAACACAAGGTTGCTGTACCCAACGTGAAACATGGTTGTCTTTATGTACCTGTAGCCATTTCCCAGTTTGGTTTTCCAGGGGGTTTCTGCTGGAAATAAAAGTCTGGTAGATGTCTGTGCGTGTGTCTGCAGACGTTACTTCAAGCCTAGAAATCTCCAAGTACTAGAATGACCTAGAAAACAAAAGTTGGTATTTCACAGGAAGCCCAACCAATAACAACTTTGGACTGAAGTGTCAAGAAAACCCAAAAAAGCCCCCACCCACAAAACCTCTACTAGTCTGTGACTACAGCTTCCAAAAATAAATCTTCAAACCCAGGCAAGGTAATAAAACTCTCCTAGCTGGCATTAGGAATAACTAATAAGAAAAATGACTCAAATACTAATCTGTTATAGTACTTCATTAATTAGATCTTCAGCTTGTAGAGCACAATTTGCAGGAAATACTGTGCAGTTATGTACAGTAATTTACACAAAGACTGCTTGTCACAATCCATTTGTTTGGCTCATAATTTTCTTCTCTGCTCTGTCTTATTCACTCATTAACTGCTATAACAATTTCCAAGCATGAATCTACTGCAGCTTTCAAAGAGTATTTGCACACCTTGAGGTACACAGCCACTGCAAACTGAATGCTCGTCACAAATCAACTTCACCACATGTCAGTGCAAGCAAATAAAACCTAATCCCAGGCTTCCTGCAGCCTGCCATTGAGAATCTTCCCCTAAAATAAAAAGCAAACAAAAATTATCAGGCCAGCCCTGAGAGTTCTAATTCCTGAGCAGGTGAATGCCCTTGCAAACTTACTACACTCATGGGGGTTGCTTGACCATAGCTAACAGGATTACCAACAGAAGCTTTAGGACCACAAAAGTTTTAAAATGTTATCAATAAAACAAATTAAAATATCTACTTCTACTCTTCACTGATCAAGTTCAACTAACTTTACCAAATTTAGACAGGAATGATTCAAGTTGCAGAAATTTAGTACACCTTTAGGTAGGTATCATTGCAAGGAGATACTTTCCCTCCTTGCTTACACCTGCTATTTTCCACTTCACAGTATTAACACCAGTGTAATGTCACTGACACCTACAATTTCCATTTTAATCACACAGGACCCCAAAACTGTATTACATGTGGCACTAGAGAGAGTTCAGTGTAGTCCCAATTAAACCTGAAGATTGACAAAGATGTATGTACTGCTCATTACAAAAATACATTACTCATCTAAAGCTGTCGTGGGATGATTCACGAGCAATTCATTGGTAAGCTACGCCAAAAGTGTCCCTGTTCAGAGTTCCTTTCTAAATTTAGATTCCACAGCAGTTCACTTTAAAAGAAATATTAAATCAGTGATGAGATGTGGAACATTATTCTTTTAGATAAAAATAAGAGGTTGTCTGGAGATTCTAATTAGTTCAATAAGCTATGAATGAGTATAACCAACTTTAAATATGAAGAATAATTTTGCATTCCTGTTCCACTAATTAAGAAATATCTTCAGTTGATGCTGAACTTGAAGACTCCTGTTAACTGTAACTAATAAGCCTAGGCTAGTTTTGATGACAATTGAGACTAGATAAACACATTAGAACTTTCTTCTGCATTGGAAACAGTAAAGCTTTAGCTTCAGAGTCTTGCCTCCAGCAATGCTTTACATAACTGCATTTTATAAAATGTCATCAGCTCTTTCAGTGCCTGAGGACCTACCATGAGGGAATGCCACAGTTCTATATATGCCACACATATTCTGACTACTTGCCAAAATAATAGGAACATTGTTAACTTAATTGACTGCATATGGATCAAGAAGGGTTAAACTGTTCTTTCTATGACTTGACCCCAACAAAAAAGTTTGCAGAAAAATTTTAACTAGATTCAAATTTTCAAGTGGGCCTCAATTTTGCCTTTGGATGTGTGCTGCAGACCTTGAATAAACTTGCATTTACAGTTGAAAGCCAAGGAATTGTATTGTTCCTTAAAACTAATGTATGAACAAGCATCCTCTTGCTTCTGCCCACATGCCCTACATGCCTACTTAAATGTTCCTATTCAACAAAGAAATTGTTTAAATTCAAGACTTCTGTTGCCAACAAAGCAGGCGAAGGTATATTTTACTTGCTAGGTACTTGGACTCTGTAAGATTCCTGGCACATCTGGGGTTTATGGGACAGATCAGAAATTCCCTAATGGCACCACGTCCCACAGAGCAGCTCTAGCATGAGGCTGCAGACATTCAGCATAGAACTTCTTCTGTCCTAAGTTTCTAGGTTTCCAGTTGCAGAACAAGAGCCTTGGCAGTCTGGGAAGCCTCAGCTCAAAATAGAGCTCTCAGTACTTTTCCCTGTTTGTAAGGTTAGTTTGGCTGCCCTTGATGGATAGAGCAAATTCTAAAACATCTGATTTGGTCCCTTTAGAACAGGTATTTTTCTTCTGGAAGAGGCATTATTTAACATTTTGGAAGCTTATTTTATCATAACATTCTTAAGTATTTCACAACATTTAAATACAAATACAAATTAGAGCAAAGTTTTAACTACAAACTGTGATTTTGGGCAAAATATGTAACGCTTAATTAATAATTACACCCTGGTAACACTGTGCAGGAGGTCGTGTAGGCAAACAGGTATTATAATTCCATATTGCCAGCAGAGTGCAGAGACAAAAGAGAGAACAGGGAAATTATATCTGAGGAAGGAGCCAGAGAAGCATTTCCATGGCCTTTCATCTCTGGCAGAAAACATGGTGATCTGGGAATTCACCTTAGCAATCTTATCATTAGCTCACAGCCTGCCTACGATGCACAGCAGACGGCGGAAAAAACACGCATACAGCTTGGAGAGAAAAAACAACATCTTGTTTCACTGAGAACTATGTATTGCCAAAGGACAGTGACATTAGAAAAACAGGAGGACAGCCAAGAGCAGCCCCTATAGCAAGTTTATGGCAAGCACTTGCAGGTGTGTGAGCTGTAGAGAAATCCAGCGAGGAGCATCTGTTGCTTTGATTCTGCATTAGGCACTTTCTACCAAGCCAAATGAACCTGAAAGCCAAAGCAAATCACAGCAACTCTGTGTTTCTTCTCTTGGGAAGAAAAAATTAATTGTACCAGGTCACATAATTCAACCAATTGGGAATAAAACTGAGAACTATGTCAGGGAATAAAATAAAAAGAACTCAGATCCTGAATAACACTCTCCAAATGCAGCTCACAGGACACAGTGAATAAAGCACATCTACAGTGTTCTATCCAAACTGCTTCCAAGGCTAGGTGCCTCATGAACCCAGCACAAAAATGCATGCAGAGAGCTGTTTATTCTCATCCTAATTTTTTTTCTTACTTTCATCATATAACAGAACTGAGCACACTGAATGTTGATGCCCAGAATGTTGCTTTCTTTGCCCATTTTATTCATAAAGCTGCGTGTCCACTCAGGACTCAAGAGCAGCAGTCATTGCCTTTCACCTCACAGGGTGCAGGTCACATCATGTCCTATTTCACGTCTCAAACTCATTCAAAAATTGCCTGAAAACCCCTCCAATTTCTTTCATACTCAGGATTACTCCTACCAGTACAAAGAGCACTCAAGACCGAAGGTGGTGGGAAATGACATATCATTGGTGATACAAGAGTCAAATATTATAAACTATTCCTACAAACAGAAAGGAGAACATCTGGTGAGCAAATGCTCTGCTATTGTGCATTTCCCAGGGCTGAGAGATGGACCAAGGAGGACATTTGGTGAGAAAAATGAGTGGTGAAAATTGCACAGCGTTACAGGGCAGAGAGATCTGCACAAAGGCCAAACAGCCCTCAGCTACTCAATTCTGCCAGCCATTCCTGCCAATACTGCTGGGTTTTATAACTCCATCAGAAAACATAATAAAAAAGATTTTTAAAAAGGGAACAGAGAGGGGAGGGGAGGAGATAAACAGCCCAAGCCTATGGAATGCATAAATTGCCTGAGTCCCACGTCTTTAAGTTCTAACAAATATGAAAAAAATCCCCATTAAACTAAGAGAGCCCAAATGAACTGAGTACCGTGCCAGAGGACAATATGTCCATTGCCAAAGGCAAAAAAGGAGTTGATGAATGGTACAACTACAGCAGACAAAATATAAATCCCTATTTCCCATTCCAAAGCTTTTTAACAAATTAGTCATGTCATCAGAAGCAGAGATACCTGTGTTTCCATCCTGGCTGATCTACACCAAGAGCAGATGATGCTAGACACAACGGAGCAGGATTCAAAGCTTCACGTTATGTACAGTCAGGAAACTGAAATATTGCTGCTTTTTCTGCTTTTAGGAACCATGTCCTCCTCAGCATTTGCTCTCACCTACTGATGTCCTTTGCACAGGATCCTGAGCAATCTTCACCCCTAAATTATGCTTCCATGGCTTTATCATTCTTCTAATCCTCTCTTTTGCTATCACAAGATAGGAACAAGAGTTTTTCACACTGATCATCTTTCCAGACCCTATGAACCAAACACAAGCATGAAAGAATTGCCAGGTGAAACAACAGGCTGCTCCATTCAGCTCCAGCCTCTCCTGCAAACCAGACACTCCTCAAAAGAAGTTAACCTGCCTTTAAACAGCAGCCTTTTTCTTGTAAAAGAATCGGGTGTGAGTTTATAGCACTGGGTTTCTGTTCTGGATACCAGTGTCTCTGCAGCCAAGCTTGGTAGAAATGAAAGCCTGAAGCATTGATCTTGAAATAAATGCAAGCTGGTAGCAAAGCTTCCCTCAATTTAAGGGATACAGTCCTCTAGCTGGCTTGCTCAAACCATCAATCAATCCACACCTCACTCCCTGGTTTCTATGCATGTGGGAGAAACTTTGCAGATTGGCCACTCTGACCTGACCCTTTCGAATCACATTTATATGTGTAGTATATCCCATCTTATCCAATAGGAAGATTTGCTTAACTTGAAATATATTCCCCGAGATAACATTATCCAAAGGAAATTTTATTTTCTTAATTGAAAAAGATAAAAGAGAGCATAGGTGTGTGTCTCTAACATCTCCTACATCCCCCAAAAGACAAAATGTTGCATCCAGATTAAGTGGGTTATAACTTCCAGGCTCCATTTATCTAATGTGCTATGGGAGATAATTCCCCATTCTCTGAATTGTTGTGCAGTAATATAAACTTGGTTTTCAGAAAAATTCCCCCTGATTGCTAAAGCCATTCAAGCTGTCTATGATATCAATGGTACTAATCACATTTCCCCTCCGTGGCCCTTCCTCTCTTTTCCCTCTAAAATCCAGAGATGCTTCTATATCAACATTAAATGAACTTGTTTGCTGCCTAGAAGCCAAATTGAATGTGCTCTTTTATACTCAGCACTCACAGAATAGAGAGAAATAAGAATAAATGAGAGCCATTAATTAAATCTCACAGGGAACCACATTGCTGCAAATGGAAAACAAAACCTATTTTTCCCGTAACTATTATTTTATGCTAAATGCACCATAATTGCTATTCAAGACCAGATTAAGAGTTTGTTTTTCCAACATGCACTTTATTTGTGATCAGACTGCAGACTAAGTCTGAGTCTTTCTATTCAAACCTGGGCGTGAGTTTTCAGAGCCCTGGTATGTCTGGTGCTGCTGTCACTGCAGAGACCCAACAGCAAGGCTGAGCAGTGTGACTTGGGGTCGTTCTGTGCTCCCTTGCAAATTCTTCACCCTATATTCATATTCACCTTCTCAGGATAAGGAGGGCAGAGCCTCCCTGGTCAATAAGCTGCAGTTGTGGTACAGATGGACCCCATGCCTTGAATGTCTTTGGACACAGGGCTCTCAGACAGAGCCTGGGCCAGCAGGCCTGCAAGCCTTACAGACTTTTTTAAGCCTGTCCACAGAAAGATTCTTTCCTTGATAAAAGTCCTTAAAGTAAGCATGGTTTAAATCTATCTAATTGCAGGACTTCCCATTTCTAATTTACAGAGGTGAATTGTGTTGAAATATCAAAAAAAGTCCATTTCATTTTGTCTTCATTTAGGTTTCTGTCCCAATGCACTTTCCCTCACTATAAAGTGGTCAGAGAGAACATCCTAAACATCTTAAAAATCATCCCTTGTGTGAAACAGCTTTTTTTCTTTTTTAATGAAGAGATAGATCCATAAAGTTCCAATGCATCTTTCTGTATTTTGTTGTATTACACATACATCAAAGCCCTTCTAAACCTGCAAGTCTTTTATGACATTAATTACAGCTGGCCATATAAAACTAAGCACATGACACCCTGGAAAGCACCAGGAACCATGAATTCTGAAACCACAGCCTTTATTTAGAGCTAGATAGATGTTTTTCAGCTTGCTCTGGGGCAGCGTAATCACTCCTGCTCCTTGTACTGGTTTAACATTTCATAATCAACTCCCCATCAGACTCCTGGCATCGCTGTGACCCCTCTGCTGCCCAGACAGAAACTGCAGCTCTCTGCACACCAGTGCTTTGCATCACAGAGGGATTACCAACAGACAGCAGTCGCTCCCCCATGGGCATGTTCAACCCTTGTAATACTCCTAATCCCTCAAAGGCTCAAGTCAAACTCAAATCAAATAAGAAAGGATCTTTATTACAGGAAGGATCCAGGATCTCCACTCTCAAATTTGAGAGCAGGAAACCAGCAGAGGACATGCAATCCTCACGTAGTTGTAATCACAGGGA
Organism: Oreocharis arfaki; assembly: GCA_013398015.1. Taxonomy (NCBI): domain Eukaryota; kingdom Metazoa; phylum Chordata; class Aves; order Passeriformes; family Paramythiidae; genus Oreocharis; species Oreocharis arfaki. The sequence goes on along the minus strand of VZRR01009035.1, from coordinate 342,164 downwards.
AGGCCTGGCAGTGCTGTGAACGTCCCAGAAGCTGCACAGATGCTATTTCTAAGCTGTACTGCCCGTCCAAGTGAGTAGCTAAGCTGTATGATCCTGTCCTCCACAGCAAATGGGCTTCAAAGCCAAGTTCTAACAGATGACAGCACAAATGAGAGGAAAGAAAATCTTCCACTTAGAGCAGAAAGAGGCCTCATAGTTTTACAGTTACAACAACAAGTACAAGACAGCCTGGAACACCGGAAACACCCAGCAATGTGTGATGAGCAAAGAAACAAAGTGTGCATGCCCCCAGCTATGCCATCTAAAGAGAGAGCTCTCTCTCTGTACACACAAATACTAGAAGCTGCTAACATTGTGTATTCATGTGCACACAGAGGTAGCAATGCTAAACCTTGCATTATCTTAAGAGCTTTCTCCGTAGTTCAAAGGCCTTCTGCCCTCTCACAAGCCAGACCACAGGCTTTCCTGGTTTGGATTGACTTAGGTACTGCAACCCAGAAATTTCTTCTAAAACTCTTATTCAACAGCCCCCAATACACTTAAACATGGATTTCTCTAATCCACTGTGAATCCACGTGTATTTGTTTTCACAGCTCTTTACAATAAGTGGTTCCATGGTTTTTATTTTGCATTAAATGAAGAATTACTTTCTTTGCTTTAAACCTTGTACTGTCTTGTTCTCCAGTTCAAGTCATCACTCCTGGTTTTAGAGGCAACTGTAATTTACACAGACACCCAATCCTTTCAAAGAACAGTTTTTCTATTCAGAACCCCTTTATTTTACCCACACATGAAAGCCACTCCATCTCTTTCATCCCAGATTCACCATCCCTCTTTTCTACTTCTGTTTTGTGAGGTGATGGAATCAGAAAAACGTGTTGCACTCCTCATGCGAATCTATGCCTGTGTAAATGATTCAAAAAGAAACAGAATGCAACTTGTGTTCAAGTTCACATAAGTTCTTAGACTGTATTAACATTTTGACTACCAAGCACCTCAAGGTTGATATATCCACAGAATTACCAACAAGCCAAAATCTCTCTGTGTGTACAGCTCATCATTATGTGGGCATTGATGCATTATAATTTTTCTACCATGCCTTACATCTACATTTAGCCCAAGGTTCTAAACCCAGTGACTCAGTATTCTGATGTTTAGATTATAAGAACTCTTGTAATTCAGTTAATGACAGTGAGGCCACTGATTGTCTCCAACAACCCTTTCCTTCTTACTATTGTTCTGGAATAAGGAAAGGGTTGATCAGGGCATACAAGAACAAATAACCTTCCACAGCCATCTTCTCTACAGGTCCACAGAGGGACCTGTAAAGTCTAGCAAAGCAGTGTTTTACATGACAACATCAATTCTAACAATACTCAGCTGGCCAAAAAGAAAATCATTCCAGTCAATCGCAGCATGAAAAAATAAAATCCTATATTCCCTGAGCACTCTTTTAACCAAATTATACCAATAATCTTTAAATAACATTCTAAAGCCTTTAAACACTGTAAAATTTAACAACAGCAGTGACTTTTCAACAGTTTGATCTAATTGTTGTTAATAATACACCAAAAAAGAGGATATATGTAATATAATGGCACCAAATAATTACAAAGGCCAGTTTAGTTTTGGAGGTTTTTTAATGTGCAGAATATTCTCTCTGCCAATTGAAAATCAAAGCAATTCCTAAGAACTTATGGATTTCAAGGTTATTTCTTCTGAAACCTGTTGGGTTTAACCCTCGTGATGTAATTCCAAGGGATGGTAAGTGGGTTTTTTTAACACCAACTCTTCTCATAAGTAATGGTGCACGAAATTTTGCATTTATCACATGGCAATTCACACATTCTCAAACATCCCCAAAAGATCACACAAAATTATATTGTAAAGCATTCCAATCCTCACAGTGAGATTGCCATTTAAGCAGTAGTTTTATTTCTGGGGTTGTTATAGGATTGACAGCTCATGGCAGTGCAGCTCTTGAGTCAGTACCCAGCTCCTGGATGGGGCAAATCAGCAGAGGAGCCACAATGGGCTCCTCAAGTGTCCAAGCCACCTCATCCCAGAGCAGTTTTCCTGTCAGTATGAATGGAAGCAGCATCAAGCCAAGGCTATGTCATGCAAAATTAAGAAATATGAGCTGGCTGTATATAAGCACAGGGGTACTGAAAACAGTGTGAAGAGCCATAAAGTCTAATTAAAGCCTTAAGTGCTTAAAGTCTGTTTTACTTTACTAGAATTATTTCATTCTCTTAAAACTCTCTGCATTTTTTATTCTTATAGCATTTAATTATAGTTTAAATATTTCTCCAAGCCAAGAAAACTGCCACTTGCATGTAGAAAATGTTGAAATGAGATGCTCTCAGCAGTTGAAATCTGTTTCTTTAAGATTTTTCTACCAAAAAAAAAAAAAAAAAGGGATCGAATCAGCCCTTTCCCACACAATTCCGGTTCTGGCAAATTGGCATTTCTAGATGAAGTATGTTCTTCTAAAACATCCTGTTCAGTTCTATTTAAATACATAAAAAATGTGAGCAGTGAAATTGTGTGATGAAGTATATTTTAGCTGGGTCTCAAATCACGAAATATTGAACATGGCTCCAGAGATGTTCACAATATCCAACTGCTATTCCAAGTAAAACGGGTAAAACAGTGTTTTAAACTTGATACTGTAAGGCTTGGTGCTGCCCAAATAGAGCCATTTCAGGATGGTATATTCATTTTTTACAGGTAATTTAGATCTTAAAATAGCACAATTGGCATTACACTGGTTACTGCACCTTAATTTTTTGGATGTGAATTCTTTCCCCAACATCCAGTACTGGAGACTGCTATAAACTAATCATATCCACAAGGCTTCACTGGAATAGTGAACACTGAATAGGCTGAAATTTTAAGCCACAATCGTTCCTATTTTTTTTAGAAATGCATAATAGATAACATAGTTCAGTTTTGTAAATCTTCATAATTTGTTACCCTTCATTTAATTCAATAATCGTGTTATGAATTCATTTGTTTTACAAATTCCCTGAATTTTTAATCATATTTGACAGTAGCATAAGAAACTGTAGCAGGCCCCTGAACATTGATGAAAAGATCTAAAAATAAGTAAAATAAGGAGATGAGAAATGTAGAGCTTAAAATGTACAATTAAAACATTGATTTAAACCCTTAATAATGTAGGTGACCTATTATGTGACTAAAATAAGGGGAGATAGATAAAAATACTCACAAAAAAAGAAAAAATTAAAAACAACTAAGATTCCCAACCCTGTCTCAGATAATGGACAATATACAGCTTTCAACAGAGTTGTTACAGCAATCAATTTTTTAAAAAACGTCCTGGTAAAACCTAAACTGTAGCAGCAGCTATCTAGAGACAAGTTTTCAACAGTTTGAAACCTGAAGTACAACTTTTCTTAGGATTTTTTGAAAATTACAAGAAAAATCAGTCAACAGGAAGAATCCAAGGCCCATGCTGTAGCTGCACTAGTGTAACAGGCTATAATCAAGGAATAAATATCCAAAGACAGAAGACACAACCCCCTCAGTTTCATACAAGTAAAAACCTTCAGAGCACCTCTTCCCTGCTCTGCCTGTACATGCCAGACCTCGGGCCAGCTGTTGGACACCAAAACAACACTTGCTCAAACAGAGCCGTGTGTCCAGCTGAAGCCAAGCCAGGAAACACATCTCCTCTCTCCAAAGGATTGCCCAGAACAAAGCAGAACCACCAAGAGTCAAAAGGGTAAAGACAATAGATAGGAACTCTGAGCATGGAAAACTCATAGAACGTTACTGCAATTAAACTAAATAAATCACTTCTTGCTTCTAGACAGCTTCTGAACACAGCCCACGGCTGATCCTACCTGTTCTCTCAAAATACTCTTCTATTTTTCTTAGTTTACACAATAGGAAGAAATCTCAGAACTTCTAAATGCCTGAAAAATGTTACTGATTTGCCATTGCAAGCAATTGATAAACCAGGTGTTGCAGAGCTCACAGCAATAAGCAGAAATAAGGAGTAAGTGATAAACAGCACTGGCCCCTGGTTTCAAAGATGAACTCACAGGAGGGGTCAGATACAAGCATATTTCTCATATTTGCTTTTCTTTGCTGCTGATTTTAGTGAAGATAATGAAATTTTTCATCTAATTACTGAAGCAGTGCTGCCTGTGTGAGCGGTCAGGGAAGCTGCATGACATCACTTCAATCCACTTTTTACAGCACTTAATTGTTTCGTTGGGTTATTTTTCTGCTGTACATGTGGTTGAGATTCAGACTGTGGTGGTAAAACTACTCATATTTATGACTGAGGTCAGGCTAAGAAGTTGTCTTTACTAAAAGAAATCGTCTGTGGTTGTTTCCAACTCCTTGCTAAGCTAATACCAGTCTAGGCTCCCCCAAGAGCCACCCCTCTACATTGTCCGTATTATTTACTGTCCATAATATTTACTGCAACATTTACTGGGTTTATTGTCCATATTATTTGCTGTATTAACTTGATTCCCAAAACAGTGGCACTTAAGGAGATACTTAAGCATTCTACCCTCCCCAGGGATTGACATCTGGCTTTGTTGACATTGAACTTTCTGTGTTTCCCCTGCCTCTTTCTCCAACACAGTTCATAGGCTGGGTTGGCAATCTCTTGGCAGACAACAGGGCACCAGGGGGGAGATGCTGTCCCCCTATTCTCTCATGGTGCTCACAGTTAACAAAGCTCTGCTTGACTTGTCCTAAATTTTACTTGCTTTATTAACCAACAATATATAATCACTGTTTAGGAATGGTAATGCATGCAATGTTGAAACTCATACATAAATTATTTATATCACAACTGATTGGGAAATTCACTAGATAAACTACTCATGATTATTATTCTGATCGCTCTAAATTTTTTTGTGAATTATGTACCTCTGAGAACAGAGTGCCTGTACTTGGGAGAGAGATCACTGAACCAGTGTAATCTTTACTTGACATGTCAAGAGACTGCAATGAGTTTACATCAATTCTTCTGTGATATAGGAGTGTATATCTGACTGAGGATGGGGGTTTTACATTCCCATTAAAAAGGATTTTGTAAAGTGCTTACAGGCCAGGATGAATAAATATACATTGCAGTCTATGAGAAAGTCAGAGGAGAAAAACAGGCTATAAAATATAACAACAAAAACAATTATATTCACGATTCAAATATTTGTCTGCATGCCCAATTTACTGATTTTATGAGTTTCTGTATACCTGTAAAATAAGTCTGACCTTGTTCTAGCCCTCACATTATAGTAGCTTGTGTTTGATCAATCATCCTTTTCATATGAATAATTTACTTCCAGTAATAGCACATGATTCTGAAAAATATAACTACAGGGGTGTCTTCTGTACTGAAATATCACAACAACTAATGTTACAAAAGCAAGCTTTTTTTACCTGTTATTGTTTCCAGAATTAGCAAAAGATAACAATATATCTAATTTCAAATTTCCTTCTCAAAACCATTTTCAAAGAAAGAGCAAAAATATCTGATCTTTAAGGATTTTTTTTAAAAAGTACTTACATGTATAAATACTCCTGGCACGGAGTACGAAAGAAAAGCTGGGTGAATCAGCAATATTCTAGTTTGCTGGACAGCTAGAAAACAATAAAACACAAAACCAATTTATTTTAGATCAACTTGATTCAAACAGCACTTGACACAGAATAAAACAGTGAGTTACTTCCCATTAAATTCTTTCAACATTTAATTAAGGATGGAGAACAAAATACATAAAAACTAAAAATCAAAATACTTAGGAGACGTCTATCATTGAAAGGAAAATCAATATAGTAATCTTTTAAGATTCTTTAAAGCATAAACCACTGTAGTTTTCTTATTCTCCTCCCACCTTTTATTAAATACTGCTAAAGATCAGCAAAACAGCCCAACATTTCAGTGGGCATTGCCTGAATTTCTTCTTCATTCACCCACTTGTCTGCCTTTCAAAGGAACCACCTCATCGATTGCTTCAGAACCATTGTGCTGTCATTCTGAAAACGGCTCAGGCCTTCCTTCAGCCATTCTGTGCTAAAATGTTCAAACATGCCCAAAGGATGCATTTCTGCCTCAGAATAGATCAAACATCCTGCCCTTTACAGCTTTGGTCTAATGGCATCCAAGACCATTTAGCACCATGCTGAACAGGAGCAGAGACATCCATCTATCCCACATCCATTTATCCTGCAGCCACAGGAACAGTAGTGCGGTTTAAAGCTACCTCAGGACCCTTAGTGCCCTTAAAGGAGTGTTCAGAGCCATCTGCTGAGCTACCAACAGCAGGCAGCAAGGTGGAGAATGAATACGAATAAATGTTTTAAGATAAAAAATGAAAGAAACAAACAGTACCACGGTAAATACACAAAACCCCTGCCCAGCTTCATCCAGCCTCTGCAAGGGACAATAGACTTTAAATGAGTTGTTGTATCTAATTGGCACAGCCTGCAGATAGTGCAGGGAAAACACTTCTAAATATATTCATCATTGATTGTATTGGGAAAAAAAGTAAGAGATCCAGTAAATTATGACTTTTATATATGGGTTTATCTTTCCATTAAAAATGCCCAGCATTCTTAATGTGCTTGTAACTGCATTACTAAAATGTATTCCCATCACCTCACACACAAAATCACCTAAGTATACCTTTGCCCTCTGACTCTGCAAGCACCAGGACTGAGCTGCCTGGGAGCCAGAGTAACACACACCAACCCCACAGGCCTCTCCTCCAGCCCTGCCCCACAGACTCTCAAAGACAGCTCCTCAGCTCCAGGTACATTCAGCCTGTTCCTTCTTGTCTCCTGCTCCTCGCCTTCCCTGCCTGCTTTTCCGCAGCAGCGCTCCAGCCACCTGAGCTGGCCAGGTCTCTGTTACTCCAGGGATGCTTCTTGTGTTTGTGCAGGCACACACAATGGGCATCTCTCTGTTTTGTCATTCCTGAGGTTTCCGCTGTCCCTGCCACCACATCCTTTGATTCCTGTGCACCACTGTCCCACTTTGGGGCTCAGCCTCTTCTCCCAGGCACCCAGCAATAGGGTAAGAGGTCGTAGCCTTGAGCTGTGCCAGGAGAGATTTAGGTTGGACATTAGAAAGAATTTCTTCCCAGAAAGGGTGATTAGACATGGCAGTGGGCTGCCCAGAGAGGTGGTGGAGTCACCATCCTTGAAGGCGCTGAAGGAAGGACCGGATGTGACAGTCAGTGCCACGGTCTGGTAGACGAGGTGGTGCTCGGTCACAGGTGGGACTCGATGATCTCAGAGGTCTTTTCCAGCCTAATTGATTCTGTGATTCCCTGTGGCCTGTAACCTCCCTCACAGCGCTCCCAAATTCCAATCTCTCCTCAGCAGGCTGGCACCCACCTGGCAAAGGAGCCCTTGCCCCCACTTTTTCCAGGTGGATCCCATCAGGAGGAGAACCCCCCAGGGCTCCTGCCCAGGCCCCTCCAGCCCTGCCATTGACACTCATGGGGACAAACAGTGGGGAACAGCCACAGGCCAGGCAAGCAGCCTCTCCCCAGCACCCTGGGCCTCCAACAAGCCCCTCCAGACCCATGGGAGCAGGCTGGGGCCCTGTGGGGACTCTGCCCCATCAGCCCTCCCTGCACAGGGGGTGCTGGAGCTCTGCAGACAGACTTCACCGCTCAGCAGTTCCTGGGGCACTGAGCCCATTCTGCAGCTGCTGGGGAGGGAGCTGCCTTCCACAAGAGCCAGAGTTGCCATGAATAAATAGCCTGTCAGTCCCTCTTTCCCCTCTGCCAGCTCCCCCAGGGCCTGCCTCCTCACCCAGCACAGCCCCCCAGGCCAGGCCCTGCCTGTGCTCCCCATCCTCAGCACCCAAAACAGACTGAGGTGCCTGTCCCAGGACACTTCCCAGGGAAATGCAGGGAAAGCCCCTTCTCATTCCCATCATCTCAGCAGTGCTGTGCTAGACTAGGAGAAGCCCCTGACTATGGCAGGAGGTGGGTATTGAAGGCCTTGCAAGATCAGCCTCTTTTTTGCTACAAAATGTTTTCGAAGAGCTCCTGACACCTCCAAGTTCTCATTTGCAGAGGTGCATTTGGCATATCAGCATCACTGCACAGCTGCACTCGGGAGCCCTCCCCGGCCCGGGACAGCCTGGACAGATCTTTGTCACCCGCTGGAAAAGCCGACAATATATTGGTCCAGAGATTTTTATTGACACAAATCCTCTTCTGAGGTAATTTGTCTGGATCAAACTTCATCATGTCAATTTGTAAACTTAATTAACTGTGGTCTCAATAAAAGCCAAGATTACGAACATAATGATTAATTAGATCGTTTTAAGTAATGCAATGGTTGAATTAGCTAAATAAAAATAGTGGAGAAACTGGCAAGATAACACTCCACTGATGGATGGAGGTTTGTCCCACAAAAGCAAATGCAAGAAGCATTATGAATTAGCACAATAGAAGTAACCACAACATTAATCATTGGAAGTGCATAAGTTATACACAGCTCCTTCACATATAAAGGCTTAGTGATTGCAATTCCATATCCCAGAAAAAAGGGAGGCTTTAGCCTCTCCATGTGATGTCAGAATGTAAGAATTACACTTTTAGTGTCAGATAAGGAGTCAGGTCCTACTAGCCTATATTTCTGAGATGAGCTATTACATAGATGAATATAATTCACTTTTCCCCCCCTCATGTTTATGTGGGAGTAGCAGACTTTTAATTAACCAGCATTGCACATCAATACCAATTTATACTGTAATTTTTTTAAGTTGTTCTGATCTCGAGTTATTTTTATCTGAATCCTGAATTACTATTTATTTGTGCATTTTTATAGTATGTTAATATGTGAACACACACGCAAAACAGCAATTCCAAACATTCTGTTCAGCATCAGTAGCTCTGGGAATCACACAAACCCTGACCATTACAGCAGAAGCTCTAACCCCTTCCTTTCAAGACTTTAGTGCACCAATGAAGATTTCAGTAAACTCATATCTGACACCAATTTCTCCCCCATTCCTTTATTTTTTTTTTTTAATTTTATTCTACCATCTTCTTGGAAAGCATTTAAAAAAACATCAAATATTTTTATGTAGTTATCAGAAGAGTGTCTACTCCTTGATCAGAATTTTACAGGTGCATTAGGACTCCAGTTTACAAAAGTCAGGAAGAATCTTCTAAATGTTAAATACCTTGGATTGTTTAATCAAGCCATTGTAAAGCTTAACATTTATAAACCACGCTACAGTGGCAAATTGGGAGAACAGGTCTTTAGGTCTGCAAGTAATTGGTAGCGACCAAATGGATTCAGAACTATTCTATTTCCGCAAAGACCTTGCAGGCATCATTTTTCATTTGTCCCTCTTTTCCCTTCCACTCGCTCTTTTCTCACCTCGGTTACTCTGGACAGAGAGCCTTTCTGATATGGGTACAATTAAATGAAGTGTTGACTCCTAGCAAAATAAGACTTCAGGCTAGCTCATGTTTTCTTAACAGGAACCATAATACACATCAGAAAATAAAAATTACCAATTACTTTCTACAGGCAGGTAAGGCAAATTATGTCCTTCATTATTTCCTTGTTTTCTACCACCATTCCTTGAACTAAAAAGGTTTAGAGGATGGATATTTCTCATGAGGTTGATCTGCAGGGGTGTTGAAGGAACTTGTAGCACTTGGTTTTGTTGTAACTCAACCACAGCATCACATGAGTCACAGTGGGATGAATCTGTTTCCAGATGTTGGGGCTACTCATTGTCACAAGCATTGTTCTTTCTACTAACCAGTACTGAAATTTACTGCCGTTATTGTTACAGCATAACTGTGTCAAATAAGCTTAGTTCTGCTTAATTGTTTCCCATGTACATTGAATTCTGGAATGGTTGTGACAACAGCTAATAAATTTTGAGATAGAATTTCACAGGTAGAGCCTAAAATTATCATGGTCAAAAATGTGTGAAATAGACTGACCAGAAAAACCCCCAAGAACCTCACAAATCTTTAAACATTGAAAACTGCAGCGCTTTTTAGGAACAAAAAGAAAGTAAAACTATGCACACTACCTATTTTCTTTTATTCTCATGACAAAAACAGAACTGCAACTGAGGAGCTGACTAACTCGATCATTTGCAATGAGTCACAATTAAATGGAGGCTGCCAGACTCAATTAACGTATCAGTTCAGTACAGATATCATTCTGTCAAACTGAAGGAAGAACTGGTTTTTTCAGGTCCCAGGAGTTTATTGCTTCTTGCTTGTGAAACAAGCATACTGCATTCCAGCCTTTCCAAACCCTATTGCCACTGTCTAATAAACCAAAAGCCTAAAACCTGCAGTCTATTAGGCCTACACTCATTAAAAAATATGTTCGTCAAAAATTGGCATAATAAAACACTGGCACATCTGTCCAAAGTTATCTCCATGTCCTTTAAGGTCTAATTAGCAGGGGTTGTGTCTGTTCTGATGTGGTGGATTTTTTGTTTGTTTTTAAAGCGACTGTGGTAAACAAATTAAGATTTATGTAAAGTATGAGACTGGCTCTAACAGATGAGCATTTAAGTGGATTTTATTAAATTTAATAGGCATTGGACTAACATCTGAATGCCTTTAACAGCAGCCGTAGGGTTTTTTCCTCCTCCACCGTAGGTTGGAACTTGCAGTGAGACAAGGGGCCACTGGACAGACAGAGCAAGAGCCCTGGAACCTCCTCCTGTGAAGGAACCAAGCTCCGGCACAGCACCGTGGAAGGGACTCAAAGCCACGACTGTGCCAGCAGGAGGCAGTGGGAGCTGGAAGAGGCCACAACAGTCGTTGTTACAGGGTTTTCCTTCATTCAAAGGCACAGCACAGGACTGATTTCCAGTAAGCAATTTCCAGGCCAGTCATCCAGGCAGAAGCCCTGTTCTTTGCCAAACAAAGGAAAGCTCCTCCAGAATATTGAAATCCATCTGTTATTTCCAGCTACAAAATACACTGCTCCATTTTCATACATCACTTTAAAATCTACAGCAGCCTGAGGACACTTATTGTCCCGAAATGTGGGGGTGGAAATCCCTCCCTTTCCTAACCTCTTTTTTGTTACAACAAACGTTTTACCAAAGCTCAAGAATACCCCATCTAAAGAAAGGAGGAACTGCCAAACAATCAAGTCCTAGCACACTGAGAAGACAAACTTGTACTCATAACTCACACCATCAAGCATTTGATTCCATGCTCAGTCAGTTTTGTGTCAAGGACAAGAGAAAAATAAAGAAGGAGCATTAACTTCTCCCAGGAAGGGGCGTGACAGGACTCTAAATAAGTAGCAAAGCCAGCTGCTGCCAATATTATTTATTAGCTTCCTTTAAAGTGTAGTTGAATCCCCTTTAAGGCAGACACATACCTGTAATCAATTGACAATTTAGCCACTTAGCAGAACAATTTCAGTAAACTTAGCAAAACCCCCACTCCTGAAGTGCAACGACTTGTGCTAAAGCCTTCAAACGAAAACTCCCTCACAAAAATGATTAAAGGGTTTTGCTCTCTTTGTTTTTCTTTAAATTTTGTTTTGGTTTCTTTGTTTCTTTTTGACTGGAGAAGAAATAAGGTCTGTAGCTAACAGCATTATTGTGTTTACTCCCTGTGGCAGACACCAGCATTCCAGTGCCGCTTACCCTGTGGCTTTCCCCTGCCATCCATCCCCGCCATGCAGACACAGCTTTCTGCTTGCCTTGGAAATAAGTATTGTAACTCTCTGGAAATAAGTATTGTGTCTCACAGCTAATGGTCAGGCTCCAAAGCTCACAGCCAATTAACCAACCTTTGGTGGCTCTCGGAGCGTGTGCCTTCTGCCACCATTTGAACCCAATCCATTAAAATCAGCTCTAGCTTAGCACAGATGTTTCCCTGTTTGCTTTCTGCAGGCACAAGGGGCCAGTGAATCTCACTGCCTGTGTGCAAGAGCCTTTTCCAAACAGGAGCTGGCCTCTGAATGAGAGCACGGGTTTCATATGGCAGCAGACATGAATTGCAATGGTGTAATGCGTTTCTGTTCGTTATTGAAAGAAAATCTGGGGGAAAAAACCCACCAAAACTCATGAGTAAAAATACTTGAAGAACTCTTTGAAATCATTCTACATTGCAATTTATATTTATTAAACATTAGGTACTTTCAGTACACGGTCCTCAAACATATTAGCCCTGGAGAATCTCTTAATACCTAGAATGCTCCTTATTTCTCGTTAGGAAACAGATAAGCAATTCAGAACATCCTGATATTGCCCTGTCACAGCTGGGAAAAGATTTTTACATTAATTATTTAAATTTTATGGCACTGTCTGCAGCATTTTCTGCTTTGCTATAACAACAGAATTAAAGGACAAAGGAAAAACTATTCTTTCCAGCAGAATTTCGTTCCAGACCACATTTTAAAACTGAAATGTTATGCACTCATGAAAGGATAATAAAAATCTTTAATAACCCCATGGAAATATGCCCGGAAGGAATAAAAAACTTAGAAGACATGAATAGGTCATCTGAGGGAATTTCTTCATGTTTGAAACTAGAGAAATGTTGACAGCTGCAAGTATAGTGACAATACACATTATCCAGTGATGGGCTCACGAAAATACTCAGGCTGCCCAGTGAACCAGGGCCAGAAGCTGGGACTAAGCAGCCTTTGGACTGGCCTTCTAATTTTCCAACACTTTGTTTTGCAAGTTAAACTTGCAGTCTTAGCTGAGTGGCCTCAAATGTACCCTTATCTCACTGGCCTTGCACCTGGGGCTAGCAGATTCTTTTTAGAAGCTTTAGTTTCTAAATCCTTCCTAAACTGCATGAAATTTAAAAAAAAAAAAAAATAGGTGCTAAGTTGTGTGATGCTCAGATAATATGGGAACACTGACAAAAAAGAAAACCTGTGCATATTTAATGTCATTTTTCTTTTACCTCCTCTGAGAGAACAACACAGAGAGTTTCTCTGCTTTTCCCTTTTATTTTGAAGAAGAAAAAAAGAAACAACACAAAAACGCTTAGAAAATGAGACAGTTAAACCTCTTTTCCCCTGGTAAAATAATGTCTCAGCGTTTGCTACCAGTAAAAGATCCATCTAAGACCCTGCACACAGTACCCACACACGATATATGACCACACAAGTGGGCACACACAAAAGCACTGCAGGAATGACTGGAAACGTGAACAGGATCTGCTGTGTCTACTCACGATCAGTGATTCAGTGTCGTATTTTTACATAATGACTATAACCAAAACCAATGGTTTCCCATTTTCTTCTGGTCTCCTATAACCATTCGTACAACCAGAAGGCAGCACCATTGGTTGCCAAGTCCACTGCATGGGCCCCACACATTGAAGCCTTTTTCAGGCTCACAGAAATGCAGCAAATTGTGGAAAGATCCACTAACTGAATAACACTAGGTCATTTAAGCGTGAAACACAGCTGGAAATTAAGGAACATATAAGGATGTTGCACTTCTTCAGATTGAGAGTCCATGTAACTCAGTCTCCTGCCTTCGGCAGTGGCCACAAGAAACCTCAATGCACTCGCAGCTTCAAATGCTTCCTTCACAGTGTCTGGGATTTAGTTTAATAAAGCCATGACATTTTAGACAGCTTATAAGAATTCAATTTTCTGGGCCTGACCACAAAAAGGGGGATGCTTTACAAAGCACGAATGTGCAGCAGTTGGCAGGAAATCCATCAGTGTCACCCATGCTCACTCTCTCTCAGGCCTTGGCAAGGGTACAAGAGCCCAGCACGAACAGCTCAGGTGCAGCTCAGGTGTGGAGCAGGGCTGCTCTGCTCCTCCTGCAGGCCCCAGCAAGTGCTGCTGCCAAAGAAACCCACTCTATTTAATTTGATTTGCAAGAAACAAGGACTATCTGTGGGAAGTTTCTCTTCCAAGAATAAAGGAAATTTATTATATGGATGTAGCCCAAACCCAGTCAGACCCTGCTATCCAGATCTTCCATCACGGTCCGGTGCACCATGGAGTAATCACTAGCAATTCCAGTTTGCTGTGTTTTTATACATAAAAATTTCATTTCTTGCCAGTCAGCAAACACACAAGACATCAGTCTAGAAACTTATTCAAAGAAAGTTTAAATTTTAAACAATACCTATTTTATTCCTGTGCCTTCTATTGGGAAACCCTGACAGATATAATTCTTGGACCATAGTGAATTCCAAATTAAGTTTATAGTGTGAAATTATTTTTCCTGGCAGTTATTGGTAACAGAGATTCCAACAGCTTGCTAGTTAATATGTAATTTTAGTAGCATTCATGTTTAAACAGTAGCACTACTAATTTTGAATGTACATAGCAACAAATAACAGTAAAATGATTGACTACTGCAAGGAAGTGAACAGTGTAGCATTTAGAGCAGGTGCACTGCTTCAAACATGTTCTCATACTACAAAAAAAAGTTTCAGCCAAAAAAAGTGGGCAGGTTTTGAAGTGCAGACCCCTATTGCATGTGAGGTTCATAAGGGAAGCAAACTAACAGATACAACTCATGGAATCAAAACAGTTAATCAGTGAATATTTGCAGATATCACCAAAATGCATTTGCAAATGTATGCAGCAAGTTACTTTTCTTTTTCACTGGTTTTTCAGTTTTGTCCTGCCACATGTGCCAAACAATGAAATTCAGACAAAAGCCTGTCTGAACCATAATCGTTTACACTCACATTTGGCCGGGTGCCATAAAAATCAGGTTATTATGTTAATCAGATGTTCAACTGGCATTTAGAACGATCAGCATTTTGCCATCATATATTTCAGTTTTATCCTGAAATTAGTTCTAATTTTTTCAGTGACAAACTGGAAATACTTCAAAGTAATTTCTTTTAAAGCATATAGAATGGCATAAAACCAAACACTTATTAGTCAGCTTGCAACAGGCTCAATGCCAAGCCTTACTGATGGGTATGAAATGGGCAATTGTCTCTTCCAGCCAGAAGGTTTTGAGAAGACCTACACATGCAGGGGTTCCTTGGAGGTGTCAGGCATGTAAAAGTCAAGAGTTTGAGATTTTTAGGAGGTATAAAGACCAATGAACTGTAATGCAAAGCTTTCCTTCCCTTCACCCATTGACTTTAAAACTTCTTTAACATTTCTGGAAGAAGGAAATTCAACTCTGAGTGCAACATTAGGTGCTGTTTACATGTAGTAATAATAAAATATATTTCCCTTAAAGACTTTCTCTTCCTCCTTCCTCCCAACATCTTGATAGACAGATATGAATAAAATCAAGTTTGGGAAAAAAAAAAAGAAAATAATGAGGCACTGAAAAGCCTAGTAAAGTGATTTAGCAATTTAGCACAGCCAATCTGTCTGTATTATCATGAGCAAGTAACCAGAAATAGCCAGTTTTCCCCTAATCTTCACTGGTTCCTAAGGCTTTTCTACATGGTTACATCAAAGAGAATTAACACTTAAACACATTTGTATGATAATATTAATTCTCACACAATTCACACCATCTTTTGATCAGGATTATTTCGAGTATTATAAATAACATGGCATATATGAAATTTTTCAGACCCTCAACATCATACTGTGTAAGTGTTTGCCCGCCCAATTGCCACAAAAAATCATGTCAGCTGGAAATAGCACTGATAAAAATATCTTAAACCTGATTTAATAAAAATACACTCTTCCACTACAGTAAGACTGGAACATTAATAAATAATTCCAGTGATAACACTACTGAAATAAAATTCTGTGGGCTTCTTCTGGCACATGGCAAGCTGTGAGATTACCGTGAACCATCTATAGACACTACAGCCTCCACTCTTCTAACCAGCTATGGAGAGAAACTTCTCCATATTTTTACGCTGTTGGTCTTCACCAGATCTTTAGAATATTGTATAGTTTTGTGTACAAGTGAAGCATTGCAGCCTAGTGACTGCAGCATAGGACCACAACTTACCTGATGGTCTCATCTCTGCTCTTTGATGCATTTGGTAGGTGACCTTAAAAAACACTTTGCAGTCATTTGCAGCAACCAGGACTCTCATACTAGCTCTGTTATAAATGACTTTGAGTTGAGATGGACTGGCTAAGAAGGGCTCAAAGATTGCCATTGTGAGGGACACATGGCATCAGCAATGGGCAGACCTTGTAGTGCCAGGACAAAGTGTGACCTGGCTGGAGGCGGACTGGGAGCAGAGAGTCTCTGTTGCCCAATGCTCTGACTGTGCTTGCAGGGTCTCCACAGAAAAGTCTAAGCAAGAATAAGGTGCTCTTCCAGTTTATAAATGTACAGTAATTCTACTGTGCCCACACACATTCTCATATTCTGCAAGCACAGGGAAAAGGTCCTGAAGAAAAGTTTTGGCTTCTGAGTGTTCACTTTCCTGCACGCAGACCTTCCAGATCCAGGGCTGTGGAAGGCTCACGCTCCAAGCACTTGCTCTGCAGCCCTGCCCTGGCTGCAGACGCCACTGCCCCAGCCAGGCCTGTAAAAGATTGCCTGGCACAGGCTAATCCTCATTCACCACGGGAGATGGGCAACCCCTCTCCCTCAATGCCACCTTCTCTGCAGAGCACAGCCACAGTCGCTGTGGGGTCTTCCCTTATCCCAGTGCACACCCCCACGAAGCAAACCTGGGCATCTCAGCACACCTCAGCCTCCCAGATTTCATTTCATACCTCGGCAGGCAGCACACGGACAAACACAACCACGGCTCCACTCCCCCCTGCACCAGTAACACCCTCAGCCCCACCAGTGGCAGCGTGCCAGGGGAGGGCGAGCAGCCAGCACATGGCCCAGCTCGGGGCCTTGCTCTGAGTCAGGGGCACGGCATCATCAGGAGGGGCTTCATTTGCTGTGGCACGCGCTTGGCACCACTGGAGAATGACAAACAATTGCATAAAAAGCGCCAACAAGAAATCCCATCAGAACACATCAAGCAATGCTGATGCACAGCTCTCAAAGAGCTGGAGCACATCGCATCCCACAGCAAGGGGAACACCCATCCTGTCACCCCCCAGCACCACAGGCAGACAATTCCCTGGCTCTGCAGCCTGACACCATCTGCTGAAGTTCTCCAGAGGCAGAATGGATGCACTGATGTTAAAAGATAACTTAGGGAACAGACATATTTAAGATTCTCCTTTAATTTTTCCTCTGAAAATCCATAATAAACTAGCAAAGGATTAAGATTTGGTGATTAGCACTTGAGTGATAACAAGTCATTATTTTTGTGCCAAACAAGGATAGAGTATCGTGGGTAATTTATAGTGGGTAATTAAGGTAATGAATACTTGAGAATCTGTCAAACAAATAGTCCCTAAAAGTATCATTTTAATAGGGACACGATTATAGACAGTACTGAAGAGGACTGAAACAGAAACAACATACGTGTTTTAGACACATATTTTAAAAAGGCATGAATCTCATCACTTAAACTGTCATTGATTAAGGCCTGTTCCTCTAAGTTGGTCTACATGGGCATGAAAGTAACCAGTAAAATTATACCAATACCACCACCTGTGTGAACATATTTTAGATGCCCTTTTTTTGGTGTATCTTATACCAAATGATACCATTGAAGGAAGAACAAGCTTCTCTAGTGCTTCACCCATGGACAGGTGAGCAGGTGGAGGGTTCCCATCATAAGAGTTAGCCTAATTTTCTATCCTCATTGATGCTTAAATTCCACCTTTCGGTACAGCAACAGCAAAAGAGTGCAAGCATGGACTAATGTTGCCAATACCAGGCCTCAGCAGGATTATAAAACAGGTAAAGGCTGCTTAAAAAGTGTGTCCTGCCACAGAGCTGTTGTGTGTTGTAGCAGACATTGAACCAACACAGTTGTGTTTCCTGTGTCCCCATCTCAGCAGGAGTTACTTACTCAGCACTCTGTAATGCTCTAACACCCAGCACGGGCACTGACTCATCCCTCTCAATCCCTCTCAGTGCCTTGGACTCCAAAATGAAGCTGCAGCAGTGGTGAGCTCTTCTGCCCAGCTCAGCAAGCCCAAACATTATTGCTTTTTATAGTGCTCTTCAGCCAACTTACGATTATTTCCTAGCACATATTGAAAAGAGGGTCACTCTTCCTCGGCACAGAGGGAAGGGAAAACACAGCTGCAGGGGATTAAAGAGCCAACTGCGTGACCAGGACCCATCCTTGCACCAGGGTCAAGGAGAGGCAGGTCCCCAAGTCGCTATGGCCACATTGCCGAGCTCAGAAAGATAAAAATAATCAGTAATGTGGGCTTTGCAAAGCTGCAGGATGTCCCCCGTGGTAGAAATGTATTTGGAGGCTTGAAGGTGATAACAGCTGAAGGTGGCAAGTTGTTCCAGCTAATCTATTCCTCCTGCTAAATCATAAAGTTGAAAAGGACAGGCTACACTGAAATCTCCCAATTGAAAAGCTAAATGCTCATAATATGACCTGCTTCACCAGGAGAGTCGTTGTGTCCTGATTACTGAGAAAGCATTAATTGCATCGGTTTTCAGAGGCAAGATGAAACTTTAATATGTAATGAAGTGTGTACCACAGGTTAGAGGAAAACGCTGAGGAACAGAATATCCCCTTGCACGTGTGAATGCTTGACCTCCTGAGGAACTGACTGCTTTGGAGAGGTTGCCCCATGCTAGAAACAGCCTGGGGGAAATGGGGCTTACATTGTTTGGAGGTCAATCTTTGGATTAATTGCAGTTTTATGCAGTCTGGTTTCACTTCTTCATTCATCTTCGTGCCTCAGTTTTATGTAACTTCTCAGTTTGATGTCCAGCCTGGAGTTTGGTTGTGACTGATGGTTTGGAAGGTTTCATACATGGAATTCTATCTCTGCTTTATTAAAATCCTCAGTTTGATGGAAGAATATTCACTAAGCCTCTAAGAACATAATCCTGGTTTTTTTATTGCAAGTATTGATTGATCAGAAAATTGGTGCTCCTCACAAAATTTTTCCCTGCATTTGCCCACTCCTGTGGTTTTAAAGGTCTGATTTTAAATTTTGCTTGCCTATTTGAAAGCATAATGAAGTCTATAATTATCTATTTTCTTCCAGGCAGTTTTCAAGTGTTGATGGATCCTCACTATTACTTTCCTTAGAAATACAGGAGAAAATCCTTCTGCTATCTCAGAAAAATACCTTCTTCTTTCCTCACTTAAGCACAAGCTATATACTTAAAGTAATTTATTTCTGTGGAAAAAATCACATGTTAGGAAAATAATTTAATAAGCTAAACAATTAATCACTACCACAACCCTCCCAATATTCTTTTCCAGCTGCTAATTAATATATTGCTGAACATACTTCAATTTGTTTCTGGAAAAAGTCCTGCAGGCTCCACTATTTGCAGTCAGCAGCAGCCCTGTCCTTCAAACATTCATCTCAACACAAGTGGAAATGTGATTTCTGGCCTCTCCATCTCCTTGCTGTGCACTGAACTGGGCAGCACTGTGAGTTTGATTCCCAAAACTTTCTGGTTAGGTACTGAAATCCTCAGGTGAAATCAAAGATAAAGCTGTCAAACATAAGTTATCATAAGAAACAAACAAAAAAAAGATGATATTTTCTTTTCTTCTTTAAGAGAAAGCAAAAAGTAGCCTAAAGTAAGAAATATTCCTATAATTTGACGTTATGCTGTATATCAAGTGACCTGTAATTGCAATTTTGACAAAACTATAATGTAAAATGAACCCTGCATGAAAGCTCTGCTTAGGTTAAATATCTGTAATCCAACAGGATCAAGAAGAAATTAGCAGTTTTCATTTTGGAAAGAAAGGACTAGTGAGGATTCGTATGACACTCATATTTCAACAACTTCATCATGAGTTGTCCCAGTGTTAAATTTTAGCTGTTTTTCCAGCGAAGTGTAGAAAGTGTTCCTTAGTTAAACAGCAGATTTTTTTTTCTTTCTTTGTTTAATAACAAATAAATTAGGAGGAAGCTTTTGTTTTCCATCAGCTTGACAATTATGTCACTGTTTTGCTGGAAATAAGAGCAGTTGGCATTTTCTTCATGCCAATATATGTGTGTGTGAGTTGAATTGTCTCTGAACTACAAGCAGGAACAAGATAGTCCTTGTGCCAGAAAGCAATTAATGATTGCTCTGCAGCCAGGTTGTTCCCAGGGGTGGGAGCCCCTATCACAGAGCCGTGTGGCAGCTGCAGCTTCTGCACGATGGAAAATCATCTCTGGGTAACTGCTCAGTCCCTTTAAGGAGAAGAGAAATCTTCCTCTTGGAAATAAATCACCTAATTTTATTGAAAAGAATTTCCATCTTCTGGCCAAATGGAAAATAAAATTATCCAAATAAAAGGTGCAATCAAAAGACTGTAAATGGATTATGTGATTTTCCTAATGTTCTAAAGGATTTTTGGGCTAAGACAACTTACCATTCTCATACAAATTACTTTTTTGGCAGCTTTCTCTGTCTATTAGAGATTCCAAAACTTTCTGTGAATTCGGCTTTACAAGATCGGCACAGAGCTAAATTTTCCTAGAAGAGCAAATCCTATTGAAGTACGGGAGAAAACCATTGCAGACACCCGAATGTGCAACCATCATCTCCTGCCTCTTCAGCATCATCACTCAGTTACATAAACATGCCATGCACACTGGATTCCACATCCCCAGTGCCACTTGAAGCAAGCCATAACATTTCCCAGCCAAATATATACACGACTCCAATATGCATATACATATAACTCCAGTACACAGCTAATGAGATGCAATTATTCACAGCTGATAAGACTCTTGTTCTAAAACCCTCTACATGAAAGCAAGAAAAATTTGAGTTGCAGAGAGACTTTCCCCTTTCATCGGTACTGTCAATTATAATTCCAACATTATGTAAGAAACAGGAGGAATTGGCTCTGATCTGGCTAAATGTTAATAAATGCAGCAGTTCAGAGAACTAGAGCAGAAGAATACTAATGGCTCCTGCACCTGGAATGCAGCTTCCCTCTTCATCCTAATTAACTTCTCCCCCATCAGAGCATTTACGATGCATTTGTGCCCAATGCGTTTATGAAATAATGCAGATTTTTGGCTTCAATAAGTCAAGTATAAGTCAAACAGAGGTAAGAAGGTGTTGACAAAAGACTGAGCTTTTTATCATTACTTATTTGGCATAACATAATATTGACAGCTCTTCTTCTTTTCCATCCCCATTAAAAAAACCCAACAAGTATTTTTCTCTGGATTAACTCATAAATATATCTGGAAATTTCCCTATGTTAATATTTTCAGGTTTTTCTGTAAGTATTCCAACTTCTTCTCATGCACCAACAGGTAACAAAAGATCTGCAGCAATGCTGCATTTCTTGTATGATTCTTGATTCTTTTACATGATATGTAAAATACATATCGTGTATTTTAAAGAAAAACATGCAAAAAACCCAAACTCAATCAAAATTCTACGGCAAGAGATTTCCTGGCACTGCAGCAGTCAGGAATACACACTGTACATTAAATGCCTGATGGGAAAGACAAGGCAGAGACCTGAGGAGTGATGAGCTGCTCATCTCTCACAGTGCCATCAGCCCGTGCAACAAATTACATGCAAGGCATGCAGAGGATGAAACACAGCTCCTCTCACCTGTCAGAGTGTCCTCCCTGGGATCACCAGTGTCACAGAGCTGACTGTGGCACTTAATCAGCCACCTGCTTTTTGTCAGGTTAGTACCTCATCAGAGAGTGGCAAAGTAAACTCATCAGGGAAGTTCAGACATTTCTCTCATGCAATCTGCCACATCATTTCTTCATTCTTATTTTGGGTCTTTAGCTCTACAAATATTGACTCCCTGGATAAAATCCAGCTCTTCTGGCTGACCACCAGCTCTGGGAGACACAGTCTCCATCACCAGCTGGATATTTAGTGATCCTAGTGACTTGTGGAACATATTCAGGGGGAGAAACACTATTGGTATAATCAAAAGTGGCTAAGGTTAAAAACAGCAGATAAAATGAGGTGTCAGAAGGAAAGTCAGTGGAAAGAGTCTGTAAACTGCTTATCTCCCAGTCTTGTCAAAGTGTGTGAGATGGTGCTCTTCAAACCCAGCAACTCTGGGAGGCAGGAGCCCTCCCTCCCTGCCTGTTGGGGCTGCCCCACACCAGGCAGTGACCTGACCAAGGTGAGGCTGTGGCTGAGGCCCCCCAAGCCCCCTCTAAAATGCCTGCACTAGGGGTAGACTCCTATGGCCTTGGTTTGCTTTCTTTTTCCAGGACAGGGAATCCATTCATGGAGCAGTGGGAGGGGGATTTTTTTGTAGATAAAAGAGCATAAAAGGTCAAGGAAATTATACAGAGCAAACCTGCAGCAGCAGCTGGTGCAGCTGCCAGCATCCCCTGGCTGCTCTCGAACCAAAGGCCTTCTCCTCAAGTCTGAGGAGCTGCCTCCTCCTGTGAAGATGCTCCTGCCAGCACAGGAAGCTGATTCCAGAGGCAGAGGTACACAAAAAGCAGAATTCAGTGAATCCCAGGCATTAACACTCTCCCTAAGGCTATGGCCTTTCAGGAGGTCTGAAAGTGGGGCAGTAAATAGGATCCTGGCTAAGGGAAATACAGACCTTCACCCATGGGCATGGATCTCCTGAGCAAACAAATATTCACCTCTCTAGTAATTGCTTACATATCTCTGCAACGTGGAAGCAAACAGCTGTGGGTAGGGGCTACTCAGGAGGAACTTCTGTCTGTTGTGAGGACATGCTAAATATTCTTGCCCTGTAAATGGTTGTGTTAAACCTCTGGAAAGGTTTATGTGGTTAACATGTGAGATAGAAAGCTTTAACTCTATATACCTGGTGTTCCTGGGACGTTAGGCCAAAGGGCTGCAAGCCTGTGGCCTGTGCTACGTAGAACCAATCTTTACCAGTGGCTGAGGTGAGAGCCCAGACCAATGACACACCATCTGTAGCACACAGAGCTGTTTCAAACATGCACTAAAAATATTTCCCTTTACTCTTTGGTTGTAAAAAACCAAACACCTCCTGCCTATATTTACCTGATGATGTCAGCTCGTGACCTGGCCCATCCAGCAGCTGTCTCTGTACCTAAGGTGCTCAGTTGTTATTGCTTTGTACCTACTTCCAGGCGTGTGGTGAGATAAAATCACACACAGAAGTTTACTCCTTGCTGTGAAATCAGTCACTGCTGTCCTCGGCACAGATTCTTCCCTGCATCATAATGTTAAATACAAAGGAAAAATTAATTAAATTTTGTGGAACTGTGGCTCAGGTATCTCACTAGGGACTTGTTTGCTTCTTTTTATTTAAAATTTCATTAGTTTTCATTAAGCTACGTTACAGGTTCTAGCCGCTTTCCCCTTCCTGCACTCAGCATATCAACTTAGATGCTTCAAGGATTGCAAACAATGCGAGGTAATTAGCCCAAGATATACTCAGTCCCTCCAGGACTAACATTTTCCATGGCATACCTCCTGCCAAAGGAAACCAGAAGCCCTGTGAGCTCTGAGGAGGAGGGCCAGGCTGTGAAATTCCACTTGGAGGCACACATTCGCTCTACAGTCAGTACAACAAGCATCCCTCTGAGTGAGAAATCCCACCTCTCCCATTGTGGGAAGTGGTGAAAATTACACATGCCACGACCTGCACGTTTTAGAAGGCACAAACTCTATAGACACTGTTTCACACAGCTGGATGCAGTCAGCAGCACTTGGGCTCTGCCTAACGCCACAGTGTCTCTTCAGGCTGAGAAAAACAGGACATGTGGTGCTCATGGCTGTGCCTCCCTCAGGGCCACCTGAGGGTGACACCCATCACCCTGACCAAACACCCCCCTTGCCTGACCCACTGCTTGGGCTGCTTTGGCACATACCCCTGTACTGCTGCCCAGTGACCTCAGCAACTCTGACTGACTGGGATAAGAAAGATCTGAGGAAAAGTTTAATGTAAAGAAATACTTCCTTTTTAGCCTGAGTATGGCCCATCTGGTTCATGCCAGAGTGCTTCTGTACACAGGCAGGTCAAACAGAAAATCTCTTCAGTCAAACATGCTGGAAATACAACTGTTCAGTCATGAGCATGACAGACCCACTCTATTGCTCTTACAAACTTGATGAATGTCTCAGAGCCCTTTGGGCTTTTACCACAGCTTGAGGTCTTGATGGCAGATGCATTTTCCATCCAGCGGCCCAGAGGACAGGCCACAGCCCCAGACATGGCCCTTTGCACAAGCAGCTCTCCACCTTGCAAGTGCAGGGCAAAAAATGGCAGGGAAAAGCCTGGTTAAAAGAAATAAATAGTTTTATTTAGTTTTTGTTTCCTTTGTGAAGCCCTTTACCCTCATACCCAGTTCTCTGATGGCCTGCATGAGTGTTTGTGCCAGAAGAGCAGGAGCTGAACTTCCCTGGGTCAGGAAGGAGCTTCTTGCCCTGCTGCTGCTCTTCATCAGGGTCACCCAACGCCCAGGCTCCAAGATACATTGTCTACCCTGCTTTCTCCACTTTCTCTGAATTCTATCCTCCCTGTTTCACCCACCTTCTGTTTTGGACACAACAACCTACTGCAGGAGTATATGACTCCTTCCCTTTTAGGACAGTTCATCCTCCTCTTTCCCTGCACTCTGGCCAGCCTCCCCAAGCAGGCCCCAGGAGTTCTTACCATGGCCAACTGGACAACTCCAAAGATGTGTCTTGGGTCCCAGCACTGTCTGAAAGTTTTCAGCTGGGAAGGGCTGGGCGGAGGGCAAGTGCTGGAAAGAAGGATCGTAATGAGTGCTTTGGTTTAGCAGGAATTTCTGTCAACTTGAATTTTGGTGGATGAGTTTATGTTATCTAACATGACTGAGCAGATGGTTTTCAGGATGAGAAATCCATCAAGTCTACCTGGTGATGTGTAGGGAGCACAAATGAATGAGAGCGAGAGATATTATTTAGAAAAGCAAAAAAAGGAATGTGTAATACCAGAGAAGGACAGAGGAATGCATTTTCAGAATGGAGTGTTAATGCAGAATTGTTATAAAAAAATTATTAAAAGCTGGTAAAAAAGGCAAGCTGCACAAAACTGATGTTATCAGGTTCAATTTCCTTTTAGTCCTTCAAGGTACTGAATCAGAGTTATTATAACAGCCACTCAATAGTCTCAATAGTTTTTCTTGCCTGCATGTTTATTATCAAGCTTTTCAGATTAAGGCAAGAATAGTGAGCGGCTGATGTTAAAGTACAAGGTTATGAGCACATTTGTCATAGGTTATAAAAACTGCATTTGCCAAGCTTCAAGTTGCCACGTTGCAAGGGAAAGAAATTAGAGAGTGGAAATCCATTTGCAGCTGCACTTTATTCCAAAAGAAGTCATGTGGGAAAATACAAGGGTTTTAAAACATCTAGTACATGGTACACTCAACAGATGAGACATCCACACTGGGGAGGACTGATTTTCAAAGTTTCTCAGGCTGACACAGAGGTGAGAGGAGTCGGCAGCATCCTCGGTACCTGCCCGTGCAATACACGCACTTCTGCTTCTTGTAACACTGCACACTCCAGCTGAACATAAAACCTGACAAGGCCTTTCAAACCCACCACTTACTACCTACCCTGGCACCGTCTGAACTGAAAGTTCTCGTTCCCTGTGCAACCTGTCCTATTTTTTTTTTTTTTTTAACAAGATCTGAATTTAGAGCTAGAAGAAAGAATGTAGTTCATTGTTCACAGCTCAAGGGATGTATTTCTGCACCAGCACCTGCATAGACAGTTTCTCTCATAGGTATGAAAGGACATAACATCAAGGATGGCTGAACAGAAACCCATTCTTCTGACGCTCAGCTGCAACTGGGACAACCTGCTGCCCCCAGGGCAGTCACAGGTGAGGGTTGTGTCCTCTTTAGGGAGCTGAATTTCAGTGTCAGGTCATCTGTGCATAAACTCCAAGGGGGTCTCACAATCCCACCCACCAGTTTTCACCAGGTCTTCATTTCATTAGTTCTTGTTGGAGGTTTAACACAACAGAAAAATGTGTTTGAAAATGGGTGCCAATAGGGCCACGACATACCTGAAAACAATGCTGTCAGAGTCCAGTGCATACACACGGCTCCTAAAAACATATGCTGCTGTCTCTGTCTGCCAGCATACACCACAGTGCTTATTTCCAGGAAGAGGGAAGGTACCGCAGGAGAAAAGATACTGGGGAAAATGAAAAAAAATTTTTAAAAATTGGAAGAAAAAATAAGTGTAATTAATTACAGATCTTGTTCCTTAAAAAAATCCCAAAACACCACACTCAATTTTATTAAAGGCTAATGTTCTCGCTGACTGTGAAGTTTGATGCATATCTTTTCTTCCCCTCTGTACCTCTGAGGATATCAGGGTGCCATGTGTTGAACAACTTACTCAGGCCTCATTGTGTTTTACTTGAAATTCTCTTTCACAGAACTGGAAAGGCTGAAGAGAGTTTCCAATTCTCTTTCACAGAACTGGAAAGGCTGAAGAGAGTTTCCAAAATTAGTTAGGCTCTACTATGCCAGCTTCATTAATGTAATAAAACTTCAAAGCAGAGAATTTATTCCGTCTGTAGCAATTAAAATGTAAATAAATACAAGAAGTAAAATAAATCAACCAAATATTTGGGGGCATTATATCACTTTTGGGAGGTGTAACACTTACACCAGCACGTCAGGGAATGGAAAACTGGCTCACTCACACTCGGGAGATTCATTTGAATCAGATGGCAACACTGTTGAATTCAATGGCACGTAGCAGGACAGCACTGCACCTCCCAGTGCTCAGACCCTAAATCAAAATTGCTATCCTGAATATTCTGCAGCATCACTTATTCAAAATATAACATTTTTATTCAGCAGCTGGAAGCATTTATCAGCCTAAGGAGGGATTTCTTCTGCTGGATTATGGGCTGAATACTATTTTCCTTATTTAATGGAGAAATTTGAGTGGGGCACTGCTACACTTGGTGCAGCTGCCATGTGCCTGCTCCATCCCATCCTCAACACTGTCACTCTCTCACTCTGCTCTTTCTGCACTGGCAAACAAGGCTCAATTGCAAGCACAGCTTCTTACCCATGGTTTCAGCACTCCTGAAGCAGAGTTTCTGCTGGGGATTTTTCTTCCTTTGAAACAGACATTTGATACTTTATTTTCTGCCAGGGGACAGACACTTGTGCCAATATTCTGAGTTACCCAGTGACACTGTCCCTCCTGTTCCTCCCTCTCACCTGCCGCTTTAACAAAGAGCTCCATGGAAAGATGTGGTGGGGTTTGGCCACAGACTGTGCAGGGAAGGCAATTAAAAGACATCACAATATTAAAATAGGACTGTCACCATCTTCTATCCACAAAGAGATCTTTTAGTTTGATTGGTGGACCATTAAAATGCAAGCCCTTGATGAAGATGCAACTCCAGGACAAAGATCGTTTTTGGAATATGAATCAACTCTTCTGATTAAATCTCCAAAACCGTTATTACATGACTTCTCCTTTTATAACCTATCTCATTAAAAAAATATTTTGATCCCTCTTGTAATAGTTCAAATTCTTTCATTAAGTCCTCGTTTTCTGTCATTTTCCTCATGTTGAAGCTCTTGAGGGGAAACAAAGCTGCTTTCTCCAGAAGGCTTTTCCTTTGTGCCCCTTGTAAGGAGGACGGAACAATAACATTCAGGACAGCTGCTCTGCACTGTACACAACCAACCAGCCAGCAAAAACAGGGGAAAATGAAGCCAAAAAAGGAAACACTTTCATATTCATGACTCCCTGAGGGGACTTCAATGAGTTCACAGGGGTCACACGAATAGCAAATGTCACAAGTGTGTCCACTGAAAATATCATGTGGAAAAGTCTTTAAAAACATGGTCTAGCAACATAACTTATATAAGGTTAAAATAAAAAGAAGTTTCTGTGTAAGCTCAGGACGAAGCATCCTACAAAGGTCAAAAAACCCAGCATTTTCCTTGTGTTGTTATTAATTTCATGTCCACAGCTTTAAAAGCAGTACTCAGTGTGCTCACACTGTCTCCACAGTATGAAGAGCAACATGGTGTCAGTCCTGTCACGGATTTACAGTTTGCCTTGCAGGTAATTGTGAAATAAGACCATTTTGGAGGCTTACCTTAATTGTTATACTTCATCCTAAATATTGGTGGCTCAGTGACATTCTCTGCTTGTTTATACCTCCCTGTAGTTTAGGTTTCTGCTGACAAAGGGACAGATACAGTAAAGTTTTGGCAATAGACTTCAGGATAGGAAGAAAAGTTAGTGATATAGTACTTTTACTATTTTATCACTGCAAAGCCAGTGGGTCTGTGTGTGCAGACTTTAGTGTCTGCTCCATATGAGATAATGGCAAGAGACACTAACTCCAGCAAAGGCCTTATTTACAAACTGAAGAGGCTGGAGGGAAACCAAGACCCACTGACATGGTAATGCCAGGCCAGCATCAGAAACCAGCCCGAGATTTCCAGTCCAGTGATCTGTTTTGATCCCAACCAAGAATGAAGCAGGACTTTCACAGAATCCTATTCCAAGCAGGCCCAAGGTTTTCCACCTTCCTCAGGACCCAGCAGTCACACAGCACCAGCTGTCCTGGGCTCACGACGTTATCGGGGATCTTTGGCACATACTGGCCTTAATGACCACTGAGTGATCCATCCCCTAAAAAGTATTCATATCATTGCTGCTAAAATCAGCAAATAAGGATCTGTGTGCAGAGCATTGCAGTCACACCAGAGAGGATTTGAGGATTTGTTTGTTTAAAACATGCACACACACACACACGAGCGTGCGCATGCAAACACGAAACTATGGCAGCCCTGACTAAATAACAGCCACATCCCCAGTCTGCTCGAGCCCTGCACTGCCTGGTGATGACTAAGAATCCAGGACCAAGTCTTCCCCGGGTTCCACCAGCACAACGAAGCCAGTGGGAACACTTTGCAATTAGGAGGATGGTAATTGGTCTTTGTGCACATCAGCGCAGCTGTTCGTGCGCGGGCTGCCGAGCCTCAGCCACTGCTGGGGGTGAGAGACTGCAGCTCACTGGAGTTCACTTGGAGTTAATCCATCATGGGCTGCCTAGGTGTAAATAACTACATCTCAACTTTCCATCTAAAATCACGGGCTTTTCCAGCATTGAGGCTTTGCAGTCACAGACTTATAAAATTATTATGGTTGGAAAAAGCCTCCAAGACCATCGAGTCCAGCTGTCAAACCAATGTGGAGCTGTAGCCCACAGACAGAAAGAGCGTGCAAGCACCATGCTGCAGATAACCTCACATCCTACTTTCCCTCCCAGCCTCAGGAAGAAGAAAGATTTCCACAGAAATATGCAGAACCAGCTGGGGAATACACTGATGTGAGCAATGAGCTGGCAGCTCTGGTTCTTATACGCTCCAATCTACCCACCCACTGCTCTGAGAAATATGTAAAATACTGTGATTAAATAGGGCCATTTTAACCATTGCCTCAATTTCTCTCTATAAAACTGGTTCTGCTACCTGCATCCAGCTCCCCAAAGAAATAAATTTGTGATTTATTTAGATTGCAATGTGAAAGAATTGAAGACACATGCCATTTTCTCAAGGTATCAATATTTAATATCTTTCTTGATCACCTAAACTGTGGGTTTCACATTCTCTGACTTCAAAGAATTTCACAGTCCAACCCAGTACATCACATTACATAATCGACCTTTTTTAAATGCTAAACATTATTTCAGAAAGTCCCCAGCACACAGGATGCAATACCACCACATGTAGGCATTCAGGAGAGTGTTTCGAGAGTGTTACAGCAAATTGCACGAGAAGTACTTAAATCTATCCAGCATCCCTTACAACACACAACTCGTAGCCCTAGCCCTGCTCTGTAAATGTCCTGTCATTTCTTTTCTATTCTTAGCTCAACAAATTTGAAGGACATCTAAAATGGCCTGTCAGACTCAAATGTTTAGGAAAAAAAGTATGTTAGTGTTTAGAAGTGTCAGAAAAATAAACACATGCAAGGAGAAATAGTTCAACCTATCCAAATGTTTTGAGTGCAAAACCAACATCTGAAAAAGAAGGTTATGGATGCCATTATGCTCTGAATACTGAAGTCATCTCATTGCAGAGTGGCAGTTGAGAAATAAACAAAATGTTAGTTTTTATAAAGACAGGAATAGAAAAGAACATGGAGATTACAATGCTTGTCACACATGGAAATGTGCTGACCATGCAGGGCTGGCTCAAGGTGCAGCTCACACTTCCACGATCTCACAGGGACAGAAATAAAGAAAACTGCTAGGAGTAGATGAGGGAATGGGAAGGTGATAAGATCACAGCTGTTTAGTTCAGAGAAGTACAAACATAATTAAGGTCACATTGGCTGCTCCCAATTGCTGAGACAATAGTACATCCATGGAAAAGAATAGCAGTGGGTTTAAAAGCGAGGAAAAGAGGACCTGAATACCATTTCAGCATTTCAACTTAAAGTAAAAATCTAAATGTACTAACAATTTGAGATTTGATGTTTCATTAAAAATAAATTATTTTCTTGGTTGGTTAAGAGCTACCGCTGGACGTTCTTGCTGGTGAGAAGCATATTCAAAGAGATGTGCACCATTTTTTGCAGGATACTTAGAGTTATCCTCTAGTAAGTCCTATTTGAAAGTTTCTCCCATAGCAAAAACCCTCAGCATCATCCCCACCCCTATTTTTAAACATAAGCTCTTCACATACATTTACGCATAAAATAAAAAGGGTAACAGGAATTATCATGCACTGCAGCTTTCAAAGCCCATGTTGGGAAACACTCACTGTGGCCAAATCAATGCAACAGCAGTTTTGTTCTTAGAGGAAAATCAGCTATTCTAGTCATCCTCACTCCTACTACTTTTATCTTCTCCAAGGTATACAAATGGTTCTTCTTTTAGAACTGCAGAAAAGGGACTTAGAGGCATTTCAGCTACCAGGAGAATTATGCAATTTGCCACATTTCTTTTGCTGGGAAAGAGGAGGGTAAAATCAGCATTGTGCTATGGTGATACCACTGAAGAAGCTTTTTCTTAAGTTGGCAAACCTCTCAACTGATAAAACCACACCATCTCAGGAACTGGGAATAAAACCTGGCCAAGGTCTCTGCTTTTCCTTGAGTACAGAGAAATGCCTGTTATGGTTCCTGTTCAATTTGCTTTTCCCCATGCAGGATGGAAGGAGACAGCTGCTCATATCCAAGCCTCTGAAATGCCAAACAGCTTCAGTCCTCAAAGTAATTAGTGGAACTACACAATTCTGTAACGAGAGGGCCTGAGCTTCTCAAACCTGGTTAATATTGTATTTTGTGTCTCTGGAGTTTTGTGTTCAGATTTTCTGCTTTTTGTATCTTTCATAGCTCTTTACAGACAGTGTAAATGTTATGCAGTCTTGCACTATGAAAGGGTTCAATGATCTCATGAGGCGGGTCACCTCTGACTAGCAGGCTGAGGTCTACTCTAAAAACACAGTGTGCTTTTACAGTGCAAAGAGTTTTTTAAGGATTATTGCTATTAAATCACACCTGGGGCTGCATGGAGACCCCTGGAAAATGTCTTTGACCTTGCAGTAACCTTGTCTAAACAATGCTAATCATGATTATATTCTGTATTATCATCCCCCATGGCCTAGTGCAAAGCTGAGAAACCTCAGTGCATTAAAATCATCACTGCCATAGTTTAGGAACAATCATTGTTTACATTATAAACACACATTATTATTAAAAAGATTTGAGGATATTGATTTGAACAGAATGCAGTCAATATCTGCAATGATCATCCTGTGTAAGCTAAGTAGTGGCAAATAAATAAATAGTCAATAAACTACACACACACACTACCCCACCCTCCCTCCTACCTGAAAGCTTTTTTAGGAACATCTAGAGAGAAAATACAGAAATCAATACAGAGACCCTTGTTCAGCTTGTGAAACTTCCCTTCTTCAGTGGAAAACAGGACCACAGGGCTGCACACAGGGAGGTGCCTGCTGGAACGGGAGAAGCACAGCGTGACAGAGGATCACACAACAGATCAATAATGCGAGTTGTGGAAGCCATGGTTTGGTTTTTGTACTGCAACAAATCTGCAAGGGGAAGCTAATGCTGCTTGTAAACTGCTGGAAGAAGCAGAGAAACAAGCAGCTAGAATGATCAGTGGGAAAACTCACCACAACAAGCAGGGTGGATCGTGTTTTTGTATATAGACACGAGCAGATTTCAGCAGCTGGCCTTAGAACAGGTGGTTTTGAGTCCAAATTACAGGGAGAAACTTGTGTTGGTACTTGGTGCATTGCTCAGTTTGCTGGGAACACTGCTGGCTGTACCATGCTCAATATGTCACACTTAAAAAGCTTCCATTTCCCAGTCACCACTTAAACTTTATTTTTTTTTTAGCAAGCAAAGTCTTAGAAGACTGGTAGTTGCCATAGACACATCAGCAAAGACTCAAAAGAACGATCTGGGGGAATATGACTATCTTTGAACCAGATCCCAAAGGGAATCCAAGCTGAGACTGAGCTGACTCAGAGACGCACAGAAAGAATCAGCTCTGCTGGCAGGTAGAGCTGGGAGAAGCAGCCCTGATGCCAACACCAGCCTGGATACAAACACCATTATCACACAAAAACAAAGATTCAAGCTCAGATAAAGATTCAGTAACTTGGGCACACCTGATACTGTTTCATGAAATGGAGATGTTTAGATACAAATAGGGTGGGGTCCCTTTCAAAGAATTTTCCAGCAGAAGACCATAAGCCCAGCAGGTCTCTCCTCATTAAAAATCTCATTAAGGACAGAAGTCCAATTTTATATCTCTCATATTATCTGTGCAGTCGTGTTCATCTTGGGAACAAATAGATGAGACTGTTCTGCTCTGAGACATCTCTGAGCAACCCTTCACCTCAGTCATTATTTTTACATTCAACACAAAGCCCCTTTATCAAAAGAATGCTTTGGATTTTTATAACGACTTTCATCCCACTGCCTCAAAGAACATTATTCTAATTGCCAAGGGTTTGTTTAAGCCCATTTTGTGGATTCAAATATTTTAATTAGCTGATGAGACATCATGGAAAATGGGATCCTGCAGAAGTGCTTCAGAGCACGGTGTGAACCTCACTTCTTTAGCTCCCATGGCCACACAAATGGTCAAACCTTAGAAATAATTTTAAATGCTCCACTAAAACTTCGATTTTGATTTAAATTTTGATTAACCAGAACATTGGAAAAGTTTGTGGGCACCAAAAGTCATAGAAGATGCGAGACATCGCTGCTGTTTTCTCACCCCCTGGTTTGCTCTCCCCCATCCTCACCTGACCGAGCTCCGAGCATGCTGCCACACCAGGAGTGCTCCACAGCTCCAGCTCTTCAGCTCTTCTCAGGGGTGGCATCATTCCTGGCAGGACACCTCCTTCTCAGGCTGGATGCTGCCTCCACAAGGGCCCAGAGGGCTCCCACCTTTCTGCAGCCAAGATCACCTCCTCACGCAGGCCCACCATGCTTCGTGCATCCAACGCATGTCAGAATTTGAGAGGACAGGGCCCCAGGTGAAGGGGCCATCCTTCACTGAGCTCCTCCTGCTCCCTCTGCTGAGGGAGCACCTTTCAAAGCATCATTCTCACAACAAAGGAATTTTGCATAAGTTAATTGTCTCAATCTTCTTTGTGAATTAAATTAAATTGGGATCACCAAGCACATACTATCAGCTTTAGCTTCAGGCATCTTCACCTTCAGAGAATTTCTAACAGCAAAGGATGTCTCAAAATGTGTGGCTGTTAACACCCTTCAAATCACATCAATGGCATAGGAAAAAACAAATGTAAATCTACTTCATAGGTGATGCTTCATCTTGTCCCATTTAACAAGGAAGACAGACAAGAATGATACCATTGTTCCTTTTCATATTAATTGGCAGAAATTATCTTTATTAGAAAAATGAATTTTTCATATATTTACAATTTTTACATCATGTTATACTTGGCACATGTGTTCTTCCAAATAGTTATATACATTTCAGTACACACAGACATTCAAGTCCCCCATTCCCTTAATGTTTTTCTACATATTTAACAAAAAATGAACACAATACAATTTGTAAGACAACCATAATAATTATATATTTCTCTATCATAAAAAGTTTGAAGCAAACATTTTTTTCTTTTTTAAGATATGTTTCAAAATATTTATACAGTATTAGC
The DNA here is from genome assembly GCA_013398015.1 of Oreocharis arfaki. Taxonomy (NCBI): domain Eukaryota; kingdom Metazoa; phylum Chordata; class Aves; order Passeriformes; family Paramythiidae; genus Oreocharis; species Oreocharis arfaki. Next base: position 308,036 of record VZRR01009035.1, on the reverse strand, counting down.
ACTCAGTCATGCACTGGGTTAGAATATGGTCAGGGTGAACTGCAGTGAGACAGTATGTGAACACAGGAGAGAAGTGTGTGATCCCAGCTCCTCCACGCTGCACTGGGTGCTCTGGGGCAGCTCCAGCCACCCCAGGATCTCAGAGGAAGGGACAGAGGGTGCAGGAGGAGCTGGGTGTTCACGTGTCTGCACCACACAGCAGCTGAAACTGCGTGTGTTAAAACTCACTTCACTTTGCTAAACCTAGCTAATAAAACAGGCAGTAATTGGAATGTCAAAACTAGATTTTAAATATTCTCTTTTCCCCCAAACCCTTTCTTTTGAAGAATCCATTAGGCTGTGAATTTTATAATGAAATTCTGGATTCTCTTAAAAATTAATTATTTTATGGTTGATTCCATTTCACCAATATTCTTTTATTTCTACTCTAACATCCTGATTTATTTCCCCAGGTGTTAAGAGCTCTTCAAATCTCTACTATTCTCGGCTAGTAATTGGAAATTTGTGACTTACCCTTTTGTTTGAAGTACGAGACTTTTAAAAATGTTACAGCAAATTGCACTAGTAAATAACAGAAGTGATAGGCTTTTTAGTTTACTGTGTATGGAATCGAATGGCTCCAAGATTTCCGGTAAAATCTTATTTTTGGCATGCAAATTTCTCCCAGTGCAATGTAGGTTAGTGCTCCATGTAATCAGTACAAACTATTACACCTGGAGTTCTTTTCCCCCACCAAAAAAAGAATATTCTTCTAGTGTACTAGTAACTAATTTTCTTTGTGAGCAAATTCCTAAGTTAATATTGTGAATTCTCATTTTGTTGGTTGCATTTCATTTTTCATAGTTCAACTGCAAATAACTTCTAATCAAACTCAAAACAACGATACATTACTTGAAACTGTTAATAAATGATTGTAGAATCTTTGTCACAGCACTGGATTTCTGTCTTGCCCCTCATTCTCCCCCAAAACTTTATACATATACATATTTATATATAGCTTTTATATCTATATACACATGTATATGTACAAAAACTGATCAGGAAAACACATTAAATTGACATTATTCAAGTAAACAGGTAACAAATGTTTTTCCAAGTGTAATTTGAGATTTAAAAATATTTCTGGTGGGTTTGTTTAGCAGCACAGAAATATCAGTGTTTCATCTAAGCCCACAAATATCCTTAAACAGGATGAAAGGAAGCACAAAATGCCCTTCAGGTTTAGCGTGACTTTGAATCCAACAAATTCAAATCAACATGATTAAATCACAAGGTGAAGTGCTTCTGAGACCCTGAAATGTATGGATGCAAATTTTGCATAAAAATGAAGTAATGAGTTAAGAATCAGGTAGGAGTTTGCCTAACACATTAATGAATTCTGTTTGTGCCTCCTGGTTTCAGCAGGGAAGGCACGAGATCCACTGTGCATGTGGGTGTGAGGTGTGGAGACAGAGAGATCAGGCTGTCCTTCATCGGTGCAAAACGGACGTTCTGAACGAGGAAGACTATTTCAAAATATTCTACCTGATATCAAGTATAAACTGCAAACAACTCTTACTGAAATTGCTCTGGTTTCCTTCCTAGCTGCACACAACTTTACATGATGTGATTTCCAAACCTTTGCAACCTGAGGTTTGGTTGGGGATTTTTAAAATCTGAGCGTGAACTGCGCTAAGGATCTGCTCTCCCATCACTCCCTCGCACATCCCTATTTAAGTCAAAAGGTGTTTTGTCCACATTCAGAATCCAAACCTAGACTAGGTAATAATAAGCTAAGCAAAAATTTCCTTGCAGATGAAGAACTTGAAACCAAGTTCTGCTCCAAAACACAGTTGCGATGAGCAGTAGACAAAATCTGACCCTACAGAATTTAGTGTTTCTTGCTTAAGGTGTAAAAATTCATAATTATCCAACGTTCCCTTTCAGAAAAAACTCAGTAATTACTTCCAACAAATGATTCCAAGGGATGGGTTTTTTTGTAATAAGTTTTACTTAGAGCAGTATTAATTTAGAAAAGAAGCCTAATACCGCACTCATCCCTCGGTGGAAATCTCCACATGACCAGCACTAGCAAGCACAAAAGCCCGTGCATGGAGAGAAGTGATTGTGCCTTACCCCACCACTGCTGAATCCTGCCTGCTGTGCAAAACCCATTTTGGAACCTGCCCAGTCTGCACGGGAGAACGAACACATGGGCAGCCTCTGGTGCACGCACCAGTGGCTCTTCCCTGGGAATTCCGTTCTGGAGGTATCCTTCCTCCGCTGCCTTAAGCAACAAGTTTAAGGACCAGATGTGGATCACATGAGCTGCCACTGAGTTTAAGGTCAGTCACCAGGCCAAAAGAGCCTCTCTGGCCAAGATTTCTCAAACCAGTATGAAAAGCCATCCTTTTCCTACGCCTTGGTTATTACAGCAAGCATCAATTCCAGCTCTTTCGGACAGGAACTCTCTGACATGTTCTCATGTGTCCTAGCACAAAGCAATCCTGACCCAAACAAGCCCTTTAGCCCCTGCTGTAACAGGTATCAAACACTACAATAAACGCTGCTAGAGGATTTCTAGATGTGGGAGGTTTGGAAAGGAGAGAAGAAAACCACTTAAAATAAAGCACTGCTGAAATGTGTCCCACAGCTTTGGGAGATTGCTCACGCATGACTGGGTTGGAAGGTGTATGCACGCACGCCTGTGTATACTGTATATATATTTAGGTTAATAAGTTTAAACTATTAATAAACAGCATCTTATGGTATTTGGTAATTAAAATATCAGGCTTATGTCATTCAAAATAGTGCAACCTACATAGCAATATACAGGAAAATTACACACATTGTTCCTATTACCATTAATATGCTTGTGCATATCAAGATAACAGGATACCCTTTTCCATAGGATTAACCATTTGCATATTTAATTGTATTCTTTGGCCCATTTTCCTGTGAAACCTCGCATGAAAATGTAAAGACTTTGGCTTTAAAAGAAAAACAAAACTCCCGCTTTTTCAGTTACTTTCAGAAACTTAAGTATAATTCAAATTACTCTAGTTAAAAATTATCATCTCCTCTAGAAACTTCAGACCCCTGTCACAGACCCCCCAACTAGTGGGGCTAGCTGTGAACCTCCAATTTCTTTTTGTTTTCACTTTTGAAGATCATTTACACCTCTGTTGTTGCACAGCACATCCTCCAAAAGTGTTCTGGACTCCTCTAATCTCGTCCCAGCTGGGAACAAGGGAGGTCCCCGTCCCCAGGAGCGTGGGAAGGCAGAGCAGCCTCGTCAGGGCCTTCGGCTGCATCACTACGAGTCCAAGTTCAGGGTTTGCAATGTGAGACAGAAGCCAAAATACATTCCCAAAAGGCTTTTGCCATTAAACACCATTATTAAACGGGCTCAGAAAAAAACCTATCAGACAAAAGAATGCTGTAGCAATGATGAAACACAAATCTCTTCAAAGCGGTTATTCTTATGTACTGCAATGCACAAAACAAATTTAAAAATGTAATCTCATAATGCATTTGCTGAGAAAAACATATCATTTCTTCTAAAAGTACCAGAAGTGCAAAACAAGACATTCTCCATTAAAATTTCATGTCACTGTAAATATTACCATTTTCCCACATTAAAGCTTAGTACCATTTCTGAGAAGTGAGGAAACTTTCATCAATTCCCAAGCAAAGTATCATCTCACTTGGAACTTTACAGTGCACTGAATAAGTATCACAATATTTATTGGTATTTATTTTCACAGTTTTCTAACGTGCACAGAAATATAATTTTTGAAATATATTAGTGAAAACAAATACTAATACGAAAGGGAAAGGACAAAACATCTAGGAGTATAACTGCTTATCACCACTACTTTTTAAGAGTTGGAGAGTTGAAACCATCTCTCTTTTAAATATGTAGTACTATATTTAGTGTGGTTATCTATTAATAAAGGTATTGCATGACAATGTTACAGCATGGCTATATTCTCTACTAATTTAGACTTGTTTTCAATACAGGTAAAGAATTAAGCAAAAGGAGTAAAAATTTTCATTTAAGCGCAAAACAACAAAAACCTGGTAAATAGTGAGGTAACTTATTTGTACTTATATAATTTCTGGTTCTTAAATTATAGATATGACAAAATCATCACAAAATCAGCAGTGGATTCTTACAGCTGTTAGAATGGCAGAAATTCTAAAAAAAAAAGAAACAGCTTCAATCATGGCAGATACATCCTGCAGTATGGAACAAAAAAGCTCATGATCCCACGAGGAGAACCAAGTGCATTTTCACTGCATTGCAGGGTGATGCACACCTGTATTCCTGGCTTCCAAAGTTGCAGGACTTTGGAAGAGCACATATTTTTAGAGCGCATACTGTGTACACAGGTCGAGAGAAGCAGGGGAAAACAAAAGTTAAAGCTTGAGTGAGGGAAATCAATGAAGAGCTTATTTACAGAGAGTGCAGTAACCCTGCCCAGCAGAGCAGGGAGAAGCAGGGCAGGATTGCAGCTCCCCTTGAGCCGGGCAAAGACACCGGAGAGCACAAGCAGCCACCTCCCCTCTGGCAGACACTGCTGTGACACAGGAATGGGGGCGAGCATGGGAGAGGCTCACAAAGACAGCTGAGGCACTCGACAGGAGCTTTACACCAGGTACAGCATGTGCACATCAGACAGAGACTCTGCATGACCAGAAAGACATAGGAGACAGGACAATCGTGAGGCTACTCCCGTTTAACCACAGCTTCACACGTGACTCCAGCCAGAGCACATCGAGCCTCTCCTCTATCACACCACGTTCCTGTCTGTACTGATATCCATATCACAAAGAAATACACAGCTGTGATTAAACTGAGCTCCCTCAAATGCTGACATGTTGCTAAGACATTTAAATAAGACAGTACAGGTGAGTTTGGGCAGAGAAATGGCTCGTATCATAAGTCACACTTTGAAAGGCCTTTATGTTCTTTCAGAAGTTCCTTCAGCACTGCTAGGTTTGGAAGGCTCAGCTCTCAATAGGAAGGAAGTTTAGATTAACAAAAAAAAAATCATTGCTAAAAAAATAATATAAGTCTATAACTTGAAAACTGTTTTTACATTGCAAACCAGACTGCCCTGCACAGGAAAGATATCTGCTTTAAAAGGACTTTTGAGTCAAGATAGGACCAGAGCTGGGAAAGTTTAGCAAGGGAATGTGTGACATTCATCTTGAAAGAAGCACAAGATGTGATGATTAACACTGGACACAATCTAGCCAAGCCACAGGATATTTATTCTTTTATATTAACTAGGAGAAGTTTTTTCATAGAAGTTCTGTTTTCACTAGGTTTTATATATCAAACATCTTAAATGCAATGTAAAACAACAAAAAAAATTCACCTCTTGAATTCTTCCTAAATCCAGGTAGATTCTCAGACTCTTAGATTTGAGACACAATTTCTGTCCTACATTGATAAACCCAGCAAGGGAGGGAATAGTATCAAAATCTTCCCCATCTCTAAGGTGCATATGCTACACTGCAGAAATATGAAAATAGCAAGTTACTCCACAAGGAATAGATTCTGATACTATTCTCCCATGCTGGGTAGTCACATGGTATAAAGCCAATGATTATCCCAACTATGCAGGGGGTACTGCAAACCCCACCAAAAAACCTATTAGCATGAGCCCAGGAACCTATAACACCTCCAGGGCTGAAACTGGTTCTCACTTGCAGATTTACCTGGCAGATTTTGGAGGCTGAGGATAAACAGACCACTGCTTTTCTAAGCCCACCTAACTGAGATATCTGAGTTAGGAGCCTATACTTTCTAAAAAGCCAACAGAGAGAAGTAATATATTTGTGGACACATCTCCCACATAACTGCTCCCAAGCCCTCAGTCCTCTGAACTTCCATCCAGAGGGAGCTTGCTTTCTCTTGCTTTCTCTTGCCTTCTCTTGCCTTCTCTTGCTTTCTCTTGCTTTCTCTTGCTTTCTCTCTCTCTCTCCCCACTGGTAACAAAAGAGCTTAGCCTTCCAGCACAGAAACCCAAAGCTACACACACAGCTCTAGCCTTTGCTTCCTTTAAAACTGTATAAAAATATTTGCTTTCATCAGGAAAAATAAACTACACCTGATTTCCCTTGTGAGCCTTATTTCACCTCTTAAGTGTTCCTGAAAGACCATAAAGAGACACGTATTTATGAGATGCTGCCAAAACACGGTGAGCTGGTGGTGATTTCATTTCTGTTTGTCCACAGCACTCTTTCTCCTAACCAACCTTCTTAGATAGCAGAGTAACGAATTCTGAGCAAAAGCTGCAAAAACATTAAATTAAATTTTCCAGAAATGCAAGATCTCTTAATTTTCCTTAATTTTATCTTATATATTAAAATATCTTATTTCCATGCTTTTAAATTAGTGGGTGGCTACACTGTTCTAAGAAACACAAGCAGAACACAAAGTCTATTTGAGAGAAAAAAGGAAAATTTACTGTGGTGAAAAGGAGAAGACAAAAACATGAAGAAATTCTACAATATCTTTAAAAGAGAAAAATAGCAAGAGGCAGGTATGTCTATGTAGCTGGTTTTACCTCCATGTACCTACTGCATTCCTCAGCAATTCAATATCCTGCCTCCATAAAAGGTGTCGTCCAGGAGCAGTGTAACACTACAGGACATGCTACCAAGAATGGCCCAGATCATTTACAGCCTGATTCAGTTCCAGCTGGAGTCACAGGAAATCTTGGTGATAGGAATGACCAACAAACTGCTAGAGCTGTAATCAGGAAAATGTAACAAGTCACCAGCACCATCCAGAAAGGTACAGAAAGGATGGCCACTTATGCAGGAAGATTCTTTTCTCCTCTTCAAGTATAGCAGCAGCTAGAGTGAGAGAGAGGGAAATACAGAAAGTCTTGATCTCAGTTTAATTGAAAGTCAGTGCAAATATATCAACAAAGCTCAGGCAAAACTCAGAATTCCACGCGCCCTACGGCTGAGCCTCACAAGCTGTGGCTTGGGGCTCTGTTGAAGATTTTCTTCAACTCCTCAGCTGCTTCTTCTTTACACGAGCACATCTGCAACGCACCAGCTACTGCCTACAGCCCTGCCTCAGCTCTCCTTCCCCTTTATCGACTCGGATTTACGCCAGGATCAAAACAACAAACGCATGCAGACCCTTACTCCCCCTGCTTTCAGTGTCTGGGGGGGTTTTTTCCTCCTTTGTGGCAGCATCTTATATTTCCATGTGAACAACTGCTGTGAAACACTATCAAGTCTTCCATCTGCCTCTTTATTTTAGTTTAGGGCTGGTGGTTGTATTGAATATTGCAGATAATAATAATAAATCCCTACAGTCACCAGAAATCTGCTCAAATCAGAAAAAGCAAACACTGCAATATATTTCATTGTAGCTACTTTGCTTGTACATTTCACAGAAAGATAAATCCACCTGGGTTGAGGATGTTTACAACTGAATCTCAAGAGAGAAAATGTAAATGGGAATTTTTCTTTCCCACAACTTCACATACAGTACTTGTATAAATATTGAATTATGTGTGTCTGGTTAGATAGAGATGATGATACAAAAGACTTGGAGCGATCAACAAATACTTTGAGAGCTTTATGATGATGTGAAAGACAAGACCCACCACTGAGTTTTATGATTTACTTGGTAAAATGCTCAGCAACTTCCATGGCAGGATTTGGCATGACATCAGCAAATACCATATCTGCTGAAACACACCAGATAGTTCAAAACACTTCAGATTTTAGTTAATATACAATGATTTGGGTTGGATATTAAAATTTGCCTGAAATATTTTTATTATACTCATTACAACATTGTGCCTTCAGTGCATTTGCCTTCCTGTAGACTTAAGACGAAAGCAGACTTGTGTCTTTGGGAAAAGGTTTGGGTTCATGACAAGTAGCATTCATCCCACAGACATCCTAACCCTGCTTAGCTCACACAACTATTCCTAAGAAATCTGAGTCTCTCTTAAGGGCAGGTAAGGAACTTCTGTTTATAAAAACTCCCTCCAGTGAGGAACCAGAAAGCATCCCATGTGAATCAGGGCCAATAATTATGGCCAAATGTTGAATAAAGAATACCCAAAACATATTTTTACCTGAACTGCATAGAGATACCCATAGATATGCTTTCTGATCATACTTATAATAAAGTATGCTGAGATTTTTGGAAGCTGGAAAGAGACTCGGAAGCCCAAATCTCATTACATTTCATTCCTTAAAAAATATCATCCTTCACCATCATGGTGAAGATACAAATACATTTGCAAATACCAAGAACTCATTCTGGACTTTGACAGCCAAAGTCAGTTAAAATCTGTTTAATTAATAAAATAAAAAAAAAAGAAAGATGTAAACAAGATTCGAGAAGTTTTATTTTGACTGTCCCTACGCATCATTTATATTATCTCCCATTTGCAACTCTGCTCTGCAGTATGCTGCTCTAAATTAAACACCTTGCATACTGCACCTCTGGCATGCAGATGCTTCAGTTACAGCTGACAGGCACGATTCTGCTGAAAAGAGTTTCAGTTTAGAAAAAAGCTAGGGTAATATTCACATTTTCCAATTCACAGTGGTAATGGTTTCCCTCCTCACTGTTCTTCAGTGAAATTGAGGGAATAATGCTTGAATAATCTAAATTTCCTCTGCACAAAAAATCCTAAAGCAATTCTCAGAGTAGCAGGAAAATGGGAGAGCACCACCTCAGGAACACTTTTAGTAGTTAAATGAATTAGTAATTATATTTACTTCTTTAGTTGAAATTAAATTTACAGCTGTACATTCTTCTCCTGAAAGGCTTCCTCTCTTCCCGTTCATGCTCCCTTATGGTTAAAATCTAGTGGGTTTTTTCTTCCAGTGAGGGTAAGGAGGGGTGTGTAGCAGGCATTTCATTTGTGAAATAATCAGATTGACATTTATAGAAGGAAAAGTCATATAACAATGCATCCCTGTTGTGTGAATACCTTTGTATATCAGAAAGTGATAATAAAGATACTGTTTCTTTGTTATGTGTGCATATATTCAGTTTATATAACAGACTTGATTGGTAAGGTTAGAAAAATGGTCTGATGTTCAACAAATATGCACAATATTGTGGAAGGAAGAAGTCCTTCCAAAGGTGTTAATCCTTCTCCGTGTATGCAAATAAATGGTACCATGCTCCTCGCTGATCACACTGAGCTTATGGCTGTTGGTGTTTGATACTGTATTAACAGCTTTTATACTATTAATATACAATTAATTAGTTGTCACTAATACACTATGAACAAAGAACTACAGTGGGTTGGGATTTGGTTTGGGAGGTGAAAGAATAAAAGAAATTCTATACAGCCCTGAGTAATCACCAGTAAGGGGCAAATGCAAACTCACATACACATTAGGCCTCAAGGTTACTAATAAAGTCCACAGCTCCATAGTAAGTGCCATATAGTGATATCTAAAAATATATACTCTGGATTAGGCAGCTGTGAAATTTCTGACAAGATTACTGCAAACTTTTCAATGAGCTTACTTTGTAATGGTAAGTGCATGTGCAATATAAGAAAAGCATTTGTACATGAACATTAACCAATATCCATGGGGCTTCCTTTTGGTACACAGCAGTTCACATGTTTGGGGTTACTGCCTTCCTGTCTACTGTCTGTCAGTCTAGAAGGAACATACTAATTTTGTGCTAACACACTGTATTTTACTTATTGAGGTCCTGGGGTTTGGGGTTTTTTTAAATTATTATTTGGCTTTGAAAATGATTATGAAGCTGAAATACATTTTTGGAAGTCTTAGCTTTCTGTTCTCTTTTAGAGTCTTACTTTGAATCTGTGCAAATGCATCCCTATTTCTTGTTGTCTGTGTCATACTACATGCATACCATATTGCTTATCCAGTACTAGAAAATCATTAAACATTTCTAAGGACAAAAGTACATTGAATGATACTTAGCAACATAAATTGGAATAACCGAAATAGTAAAATAATTAGGTACAAAACAGCATAGTTGCCAACATATATTGGGGCTATTTCAGTACAACTTGCCATTTATATATAAAGCATACATAAATGGCTATTTTTTATCCTTTTCAACAAGACATATTTTAAAAGGATAGTTCAGAGCATACCAGTTTACCTATTCATGTACAAAAGTACATTGGGAAAGGGAGAGGTTTACGTATCGTTTACCAGAGCAGGATACTGTTAAAGGAAAAATTCTCCCTCTAAGATGGTGGCAACTATTCTTTCCCTATAGATAAAGTGTTCATGGAAAATTTAAACATCTGATTCAATGCTAGGCCTTTTCTTATACGCATGTGTATTGCTACAGGAATTTAAAACCCTTGGAGTGGAGTACAAGCTATTCCTATTTGCAACATAAGGCAAAACATGCTCTGAAATGTACATGTCATTATGGATCCGACCATCCCTGGAAGAGTATGATGCTGTAGACTGTATGGATGACCTTAAATAATTATCATTTCTTCCTCTTGTTGGCAATGAATGTTTATAAAGATCAGCTGGACTTCGCCTAAGAGATAAATGCTGGTCATCACGATAGGAGTGCAGGAAGGGGTTATCATCCGAGTGAACAGCATACAGGGACTTGCTCCGCTTACTGTCCTCCAGAGCATGAGTTAAAAGTGAGGCCTTGTTGCTCAACAGTTTGCTTGAGGGAACACTAAACATGCTTGCATATGGACTACTTTGAAGAAATTTCTCTCTTTCTTTCAAGCTTATACTACGAGAAGGTCTTCCAATATCAATTTCCCTGGACTTATCAGCGATATTATCAAAAGAGTGTTGCCTGCTAATCCTCAGTTTATTCTTTCTATGATATTGCAGAGCACTACTTTGTGACCAAGTACGCTCATATATTTCTTCAGGAAGTGATAAGTTCGTTGTATCCTGCAGCATCTGATCTTCCTCAATATCATAGAGGTTCCCCATCCGCAAGCACGCATCGCATTTGTAGGGAGATCTGGTGGTGTAGTGTCCCGCGTAAGTGGGCATGTTGGAGAGGCAGCTCCTGCAGTGGGTGGAATTCTGTCTGTACCTGTCGTTCATATCACCTAGGGAAGCATTTTTTTCTTTGAGAGTGTAGTGCTTTGCATAAAGTTTATACTGGTCATTATTTGGAAGACTGTCTTCGTTATGTGATGGAGTCCTGTTAGCTTGTTCGGCTTTCCTGAAGTTGTCATTGTGATCTTGGTAAACATCAGGGAACTCTACAGTTTCTGGAAGGACAATGTTTTCGATGTACTGAGGTGTGTCCAAGCGGAATCCTGGCTCCTTGTCAGCATCAATCGTGTAGATTTTATCCCGTGGAGAGCCCTGTTTGGTTTTCAGATATGTCAGTTCCACTTCACTACAGTCTTTTGGGTATTTTGATGCTACTGTCCTTTTTTTAAAATTGTCCTTGGTTTTGTGGTGCTTGTTGTTGGTTTCAGCTTCCATGTGGCAAGTAGCTCTGCTTGATGTCTCTGATACATCTGAATGGACAATCTCTTCAGGAAGGTATCTTTGGCTTTTCAATGAAAGCTGCCTGTTTTCCTCTGACCCGTTTTCTCTCTGCGAACCTTGGCCCTGACGTACAGATTCTTGGCGTAAAGATTCAACAGATTTCCTCCAAAGCTGCCTGGGTCTGGAGTTCACTTTTGCTTCTGTTGTTACTGCAACCTCTACTGTATTTGGATTGGATTCATTCAGTGTGAGAGGATGCTGCCCTTGGAAAACATAGTTGTTCAGATTGTCCTTGTGTCGATTGCCAGGAAGTGTCTGCAGTTCACTTATGTTGTCACCAAAAAAGTTGTCCTTTGTCTGAAAGGATCTGTTATCAGCAAATATCAAGTTCCCCTTATCCATGACCATGTCCATAATCAAAGAACCCCTCTGAATAAAATCAGCTGTTCTTTTGGGGGAGTCAATTCTTGAAGGATTGATATTGGTCATGTTTTTCGCTGTTCGCAGCAGTTTTAACATGTTGGTTTGTGAATTGGTCAAAGAAAAGTCAGGAGACTTCTTTTTCTCTTCAATGTGTACTCCATGAATGCAACTGTAAATGCCCTGTAATATGAGTAATATAAAACAAATTAAATTACTATTTGTAACTTTTTAAAACTCCCATTTTACTTTTAATTAGCAATAAAGAAAAATTAAACATTTCTTAACTAATTACTGGAAAGATTAAAAGTACATCTCTATCTTTTTATCCTTTCCTTGCATTGAAAGGGAGGAACATTTTCTGCTGTATCTGTTAGAATTACAAAGGAGAAAAATTGCCAGTATTTCACAAACCAGTGGTCTGTCTTGGCCTCCCCAGTTTATTCCAGAATACAAGATTGGAAGGTACCCCAAAGGGTTCCCTAATCTTGTCACAAAATGAAACTAACCTTCAGTAATAGATACTCCCTTATTTTACACCAGTGATTAAGTTTCCCCTCTAAACAAGTCTGTAGATGAACTATTTTATTGGAGGTTAAGGTACTCTTGAGCTGAAATAAAAAGGCTTCTAGTCATCATATTTTAGCTTTTCTGATCCCTATCCCAGCACATATGAAAAAAACCCAGCTTTTTTCTAAAGCTGAATCTGAGTAAATTCTGAGCAAAAGGCTGAAACCCATTTTCTCACTCCAACCTCTTCGGTCACTCCTGTGAGCCCAGTTGACATTTCCAACCCTGTGAACTTGCAATTCTCAGACATTTACCTTTGACATAAGCACTTTTTTTCTCCTGAATTGTTTAGGAGAATTTCATGTAAAAAAAGGCCAGAAATATAAAGTTCAAATATAAAATGTGGAGGTTAAGGTGCATATGGTTTCTAGACAATCCCCAACAGAGTAGTGCAGACTGTTTTTAATGCAGTTCCAAAATGGTCCAATCTACTCAATCAGCAGGGTAATTGCAGCACTCTTTAAAGCAATTAGCCATTTTAGTATCATTTTCAGTTCTCCTCAGCTATATAAAAAATCCAGAAAAATCAATTACCTAATGAAAATACTATCTGTTTTAAAAATATATAAAGAAAGAAACCAACCAATTTGTCAAAAATATAAGAATAAGCCCACATTTCCTTTTTTTTTTTTACAAGTATCAGTTTCTTGGATATGTAAATCCCCTTTGGGTCTGGTAAAGTTATCATTAAAACTTGCCTTAGTGTCTAACTAGACATAAATGATACTTGTGTTTGACCTTTTCTCATTCAGTTTGTTCAAGTTTGCTATCAAGAAAAGCTTATAAAAATATTCCACTGTATTTTTATAACTTAAAATTCTCTTGCTTAAGAAATGCACAAAGCTGAGAACTAATGCCTCTTATCAAATTAGTATTTATTTTGTTTGGATTTTTAATGCAGAAATGAATACATTTCCTGTATCTGAGCTCTACCATTTCTTTATGTAAATTGCCCCTTAATGTATTCGTTTTCAGCATTTGATTCCTGATTATCCTGGCATATGATAATTCATACCCTAAATAGTCCAATGGATAAAGACTTCCCAAGGAGTGCAAGTGCATCCTAAGCCCATTGACTACTCCAGGGCACCACACTGATGCTCTACCACGTATTTTAAATGTCCAGGTGGGAATAAAAGGAGGATAATGTTTTAGGGAGGCAGCGTTTATTCTGCCTGTTGCCTGAAGGGGTAAAAATGAAAGTGGTACTGACCCTGCTGATTGAGAACAGCAACCCCGGCCTATCCGAGCACACTCCGGTGAAGCAGAATCTGAGTTTCCAGTAAAACAAGTGCTCCCAGACAAAGGTTATTAAACTGAGTGCCATGGCTGCTGCAAGCATGTAAAACACTCCTGCCATGTTGTCGATGTCCAGCTGGCTGCTCATGACTTCATTCTTCTCGTTGTGACAAATACCAGTCAGCCACAGGGTTTCTAACTCTTCCATTTCCCCTAGGGAGAGCAAGGAGTCAAATCAGTTAAAATGCAAAAATCACTGCTCACAGTATTTGAAAGTCTTTGCAAGTTTAAAAATACAGCACCATTTAATGCTTCATTCGTGGAGCACTGCAGACTTATCTAGCCAGGAGTTGCAAATATAGCAGATTTCAACTCACAGCACCCTAGTTTCAGATGTCCTCAGATTTCATAAATTACGTGGGAAGCTGGATGCTCTAAAAAGCAGGATCTGTGGTTTAGACAGAACTTTCTTCTGCTTGCTATAACTATTAGCACTGGTTACCGAGAGTGGAATGAGTTTAGTAAAGAGCTGGGATAGACTGTAGCGATCAGAGAGAGAACTCATCAGAGAAGCATCCTGACACTCAACCACACCCTTTCATGCCCCCTCCTCTCCACTGCCCTACACTTGTTCCTCTCTGATCCGCTCTGACCCCTCCTTTTGGCCTTTCCCTTTAACATCACAAGAAAAATTTCACAAATTCTTGCGATTCTTTTAGAATGTGTCATGAGAAGTTTCTTCTTTCCCATCTGATCGGTGATAACCTTATTTATTCTTTTCAAATAAGTTGCAATGTTGTGGCTGAACCTCTCCTGACATGTCTGGTCTCTGCACTCATCTCTGGTATCTATTCCCTTTTGCTGCTGCCATTCCTGCCCCCGGGCAGCAGCAGAAACACAAACGGCCTCATCACGTGCCTGAAATGGAGCATTCCTGGTCCTGGCTGTGCCACATCCTTACTGCCATTAAAACACCTCATTTACTCAAAGCTAATGAAGCAAAGCTGCTCCCTCCCTCCCTCTCTTGTGTATTCCTAACTTTGAATCCATATTTCACTGCTGAGATTTGGCCTCGGATGAAGGACACTGTCACCTAGCAGTGGTTGCTACTGCCAGCATGGACAGAGGTGGGCCAGAAACTGCCACTGCTCCTTCCAAAATTCTTTTTTTTATTTTGCATCATTTGCTAATTTTCAAACATTCAGTGTTGTTCTTAGTGAAGCACTGCATGGGCATACAGGCCTTTTTAGTCTCTTGGGATATAGTCAGCTGAGAAATTATATTATAATTTTTAATGTCATAAACTTCTTTGTGTCTAGAAAATACAGCAGGCAATGCAGAGGGCCAAAAAGGACGGTATTAGCTGCCTTGGTGTGTTTTCCAGTTTAAGAATATGGCTTCAATCTGGGGGAAGAATTTCCATGGTACAAATCCCTAATCCTTAGCCAGTGATTAGGGAATATATTTTCAGTATTATAATTCATACATGACTGGAAAAAAGAACAGAAAAAAAGTGCCTAGAGGCTATATTGACATTTCAGCTGCCTTCAAGCTAGACTAGAAGAGCAATGACCTGATGTGCAGAAGCATTTTGCAGCATGGAGTGCCAGGGCACCAGGAAAGCTGCAGCCCACAGATAATTTAGATGTGAATTCCAACTGGAAATGGAACACAAGACTGTGATGGAGAAATTGCTTCTCAGAGAATGTGAATGAAAAACTGAAGTAGAAAGGACAAGTTCTGATGCACTTTAGCAAAGGCATTTCACAAATTTGTAAGAGGGATTATTTGGTCTCTAGCTAATTCTGAGTTTAATTTTGTGCTTGAAGCATGGATTGAACCTCTACATTTGCAAAAGGCAATGTGTCTTCTCCCAAATTACAGTGCTCAATCTTCAAAATACCTAAGAGCATCCCAAAGAAGAAAGTCAATCCTAATGAATCTTTAAAAATCTTCTAATCCAGGACATTGGGACAATAAATTATTAATTCTAACAGTATAGATATTGCACACATAGATAATTGGGGTTCATTATTGCATTTCCATATCTTAGAACATTTGGATTTCTTTTGTTCTGCTAAACCTCAATGGACTGTTTCCCTCGTCTCTCTTTCAAGCCCTCCCCAAGGTCTATGAGTAAAACTCACAAAGGCTATAGAACAGAAAAGAACCCAAGTCCAGAGAGCAATATTTCTGATCTGTGCATGAGTAGCTGAAGCTCTGCCAATCAGATCCCATTACTTCCCACAGGAAAATTCACATCTCCCATGACTGTCAGGCATCAATTTGATTTGACTGCTGTGCCCTTTCACTATTCATAACAAAATTCACGAAGGAATTTAAACCTCTTTTTTATTACTGTTTCCTCTGTGTTCCTTTCCCTTTGGCATGTACATCTAAAGTAACTATTGATAATCCAGCAACCTTTCCAAAAACATCCCTACAGAAACGAACTAAGCTTGTTTTGAGTCAAGATAAATGACAGCGCCCTGGCAAGTAAAGAAGAACAAAGCATCCCAGAGCCTCACAGGTCCTGCCATTGCAATATCCCTTCCATAATATCTGACAATGACAGCAATCACTGTTAATTAATGCCCAAAAGGAATCCACGTTTTTATAGATAGCAAAGCACAGTGAATCACTGGATTGCCATATTTATAGAATGATCTTATCTGGGAATGGACATATTAGGCTGATAATTCTGGTCTTTCCATATAAAGCAGTTGCCATTTCTAGTATATATTTTTATACATGTGCATATATATTTATATAAATGAGTGTATGTGTACACACAGAAACACAGACAAAACAGTCAATAATTTAACTATATTAACACTTCCGCATAGCTGACCCTATAAAACTGCAAAAATGCCCAATCTTCTTATTGCTTTTCCTGCCCATTACACTTGAAACCAGATATTCACAGAAGCCATAACATTTTTCTCACAAAATCCTCAGGCATGAGAAACTTTTTTTATCTGTGGTGTCAATTCATTCCTTATTAAAATCTGTCACTTCCAAACTTGGCCTGGAGTTTGAATCCAAAACATTGAACTTTGAGGCTAGTTATAATTTGGTTCAGAAAATAAATTAATATAAAAGCACTAAGTCCGTTTGGAGGAATGTTGTCTTTCGAATCCTTTTTGGTGGTCTGATTGGTAAGCTGAATGTGTAGGGTGATGACACCTATAGCAATATATTACACTTGGCAATTGAAAGGCCAGCAATTTGTGATTGCCAGGCACTGGAGAGTTCAGTCATCCCTGGGTGTGCATAATACTAATTAGCAAGTGGGAACTCCATATATTTCATAAAACAGACCTTGGAAATCTAAGTCAGCAACCTCAATATACATAAATGCCAGGCCTCCCTGAACTGAGTGTTAATGGAGTTCAAGTCTCCATCTAATAGCGGGGTCTCAAGTTACTCATAAATGTTAATCAGACTTATTTTAAAGGCTTTTTGTTTTCTCTTCAGGCACCTACTCAAGGAATGTAATGCCACAATCATTTCCTACCTTCATTCATGTGTGGACCAGATTAACATGTAAATGAACAGTTGCAGATCTCAGCAAGAAAGAACATCATGACACTGGCACAAGACCAGAAAAGGAACAGTCACAATGTACTTCACAAAAAAAAATACAGTGTATTTTTTCTGTTTAACACATCCACAATCTATTTAACCTGAAAAACTCACAAATGACTACAAGATTCCTACATTAAGAGATTTTTAAAAATTCTATAGCACTGTATCATAAAAGATCTGCTTCATTTATAGTGTAAGAATGAGCATAAACAAGTGCTTTAAAAATCCATAGTTCAAGCAGCGTTGAGTCTCTGCAGCATTCATTCAAAACACACTCCAATAAATCGCACCATTCCAGCTCTCTCACTGGTAACTCAGCACTATTTACAGTGGGTTTAGGCTACAGTGCAAACAGTGCTCTGATCCCTCTGTGCTCTGCCTGTGTTCGTTCCTGTGGAGCTCTCTGCTCTGGCTGCTATTTGCACAGAAACGTGCCAGTTGGCCATTTGGCCTGAATGTCCCACAAGGGCCTTTCTTTCTACATTTTAGTATAAACTCCTCTAGCCTCTTTCACACGGTATCACCCTGGGAAAGACTGATAAACTGTCCACTGTTTCCCCTGCACAATTTTGTCACAATAAAAATTCCATTATCCAGGCACAGAAACGATACAGTCTACAGGGCAGAATCACACGCTTTTCCTCATCAGGGCCCTTGGCAGGCTTTGCAGGTTGTACCACCTCCCCCTGGTGCCCAGCTGACACAGGCTGCCCTTTTGCAGATGTGTCACTTCTCTGGGATTATTTTAGGGGGCTTACTGGTCTCCCCAGATTCCTTTTGTTTCTGTGACACACAGGGACCTGCAGCCACCTGAGCACTGGAACCCTCAGTGCCAGGTACACCTGCACCAAACTGCCAGGCCCTTGGGCAGCTGTAGCAGCAACTGCAGCTGCATGGGCAATCGCCCAGCCCAACTCCAGAAAACACTGCCTTGCAACCCTCATCAACGAGAGCTGTCTGGAAAAATTAATTGTGCCGTATATCGTGCTGTTTCACGAGTTGCAACCATCCCCGCTGCGCGCAGTCTGCACATCCTGCAGGCCAAAGGAGGAAAGGATGCCCTGTCCCAGCGGGGAGAGCAGAGCTGCAGCCCCACGCCCTCGCTGCTGTGCTGCAGGGCTAAGCACAGCAGACCTCTGGTGCCAGCACTTCCCTGGGACCCGCGTGAGGCCCGGGTCAGGAGCAGGTCGGCAGCAGGCGCGCGGCGCGTGTGTCACAGCAGAAGGTGCCCAAGGAGCTGGCTGCTGGGACAGTGCCGGGGCCGTGGCTCTCGTGCAAAGCGCTGACCTGAGGTTCAGCCTGAGCAGTCAGCACAGCAAACTGGCATGTACTGAGTAAAGATGATGAAGAGGAGGAGTAAATGTCCACACTCACACTGGTCAGATGTAGGGCATTGTCTTCAAAAGACCCTGGTGGCACTAATGGAATCATCTGCTTATTCAGGCTGGACAAAAGGTAGTTTTCAAATTCAGGGACAGACTGTTCCGCGCTTACCCTGGTGAGAACTGGCCCTAAGCGACAGAGGAGGAGGGTAGCACCCCACCACTTGAGGACCCTAAAATAAAACGGTGTTCCCTGAATAGCGGGGTCAGCAGCCAAATGAGTTGATGTGCATTTGGTTCAACAAGCTCATCAATCCCAGTTTGACCCAGTTATATGATCCATACAGAATGTTTCAGAGAAGAGATTATATAAAAGTACAGCAACTTATCAAATTCAGCCTGGATCCCCCAAAACAATCTCTCTTATTCTTATTTTCTGAGTTATTTCCCCCTGTAAAAATAGCAAGAGGAACACAGATGACTGACAGCAATAAACTTACTGTGAGCTAATGACTTCACTCAGCATGTCCCCATTAGTTAAGGATGAATTAACAGAACTGCTAAGCACGACTTTCAATATTACAATCCCTCCAACTCTTGTTCAGCTACACAAACGCCCTCCACTTATACACTCACACTCTTCAGTCACATTTGTTCCACCCACTGCTTAAGGAGGACACTAAATATATAAACAGAAAATCACTGTGATTGTGGGTGTATTCTGCCTGAGCAGCACACACTGAAAATATGTCCTTATAATCACATACGTATTTCCTTCTTGGGCTTTAACAGCCCGTGTGAGTCACACTGCTACACTTCCTTATAATCTAGACAGCAATTTGGAAGGCTTATGCTAGAATATGAAAAAAATAGCAAGGAGCTTTCCCTTTCCAGATGTAAGGGGGCAAATCTCATTTCCACAGTTACCTATTACCCCTAAGGAGTGGGAAGCAATTATCCACCCAGGAAAAAAATTCTTAGTGTACTAAGCTGGCCTAAAAGCACAGAAAGATTAACCAGAACTGGAAGTTATTAGGAAGGGATAACAGACTCCGTGGAAACTCAAACCAGAACCAGTTTTCTTCTGTATGTCTCTGAGTCTCTAATTGCTTTAAAGTTTGCAGGGTTAAGGGCTTAATACAGCTACACCATCTGCCCTCTTTTCCTGGAGATCTCTTCCCACACTGTCTTTTGAGCTGAGCTCTTAATCTGCAGGTAGTGCAATACATTACAAATACCTCAGATGAGTAGATGCATGACCTGGCCAGCTGGCTGATATTCTCCACTCCTCCCCAAAACAGCCCTCTTTACTCAGTATTTTCTGTTCCTTGTATCCAACCGTTTCTGCTGCCATGAGTGTTTTACCCCTCTATTCTGCTGCATCCCTCATAGCTAAAGGCTCCTTGCTGTCTTTCTCTCCATCCCATGCACACTCTGAACCCCTTTTACGCTCTTAATTCTAAAGTAGCTTTGTAATTTGTAGTTCAATAATCTCATCTTCTCACAAAAAAAAAAAAAAGAAGAAGAAGAAAAAAGAGAAATGGGAGAAAGACTGAAAGACAAAGAGAGAAGGAGAAAGCTAAATTCTTCTCACTTTCTATGCACCAGTGGTTCTACACCAAATCCTAAAGACATGATCCTATGGGTTTCAGAAGCAATGTCTCCCAAATGGTTTTGCAGGATATTTTTACAAAAAGTACCACTCTTTAAATGGCACGTGAAGCCCACGCCAGAGGAGTGTCAGCAACACCTGGGCCTGCAGACAGCTGGCCTAAAGTTCCTGCTATGGGAGGCTGGAAGAACACAGCTGCTGTCCCAAACGATGAGTACAGACCTGCTGAACCCCACAGGCTGGGCCTGAGCCTTCAGCCCTCAGTGCTGGCAGAGCTGTGCACACACAGGGGCAGCTGCAAGGTAACACACTGGTGCTGGGCACCTCAGCCTGCCCAGCTGCTCCTACAGAGGTTCAGAAAAGAAATCAAAGCCCGGATCATGCGATCCCTCAGCGCACAGCATTTCTGTTCTGACACATTCCCGTGGCTGTGGGCGGAAGATCCAAACAAAATGATGGTGCTGTTTCTTAGCAGCCGTATCATTTTAGTTGCTTTTGAACTCCTGGGTGCTTCTATTTCTCAACAGAAGATTGAGAAATTGTCTTCAGTGTCTCAGTAGAAATATTTTTACTTCTCTGTTAAAGAACAATGGAAGTTTCATCTTGCGACCACTGCAAGACAAAAAAAGCAGCACAGCCTCCACTGAGAAGCATCCCAATGATCAACTGTCTTAAACAAAGCTGCAGATGCTAATCACCAGCTCAAAGCTTTTGCAGATAATGAGATGTGCTGTATAGACAGTAAGATGAACAAAGCCAGAAATTCACTAGCTGTGCACTTCATTCATATCTTTTACACAAGAAAAAGCAACTCCCAACTCTTTCTGTTAAAGAGATTCAGTGCTCCAAAGCACTTAACCTTATGCTAACAAATGCATATTTGTCTCAGCTTCCCATGAGCGGGGCTATGTTTGTGAACTTGCACAGACCAAGGGATGAAACCTTTTGGGCATAATTATAGTCCTGAGACAATTAAGTTGCTACTGTTTAAACTCCTCAGCAACTCATTCCTATCCTTTCCTCTGTCTCTTTTCTTCTTTGTGAGGGTAACAAATTTGGCATCTTGTGGCCTGCTTCCTTACACTGAGACTTCAGGGCTGCTCTCATGGTGGGATTGATAATTGTTGGTGTAATTGGTCCACTCAACAGGACTATCCCCAGGATGGGAACACTATTCACGTAGAAACATACATAAACCACCCAGTCAAAGCCTGAAGTTATCCCTAAGGCAAGCCTACATCCCTCTGTATTTAGTTATTTTTTTTCCAGTGCCAACAAAATTAAAAAGAGCATTCAAAGAGGGTTCTGCTTTAATGCAGAAACAGCATCATGCTTTGAGAAGCCTGAAAAGATGCCCCTGCATGAGCAAGCAATTAATTCTTCAGCTCGATGTTTTACATCTGCAAGGAAGAGGGAAGAGGTTCCTATCCACTGCACAAAAAATTCATTTCAATGTGTAAGTGAACTGGTTTAGATAAGAGAATGATATAGAAGCAGCAAGGAAAAATCAAATGAGAAAAATCACAGGAGAAAGACATACGCAGAGGAAATTGGAAGCTCTAAAATACACTTCAAAAGGCCATTTCAGTACTGGGTAAATGTAAAATAGAGATGAGATCATGGCTTTTTGTGTGTGCAATCAGATATACTTTAAAATAAATTACTTGGTCTTATCCAAGAATATAGTATAATCCAAAAAGGTTTTTTCTCTTATTAACATAATATTCATATAAAGAAATTATGTTTGTTGAACTCATTAGAATGTTTTTTTCTTATAGTTATGAAACTCATTAGGTTTACAATCATTCACTGAAATTACTCCAGACTCTGATGAATGCCCTATTACATATACTGAAGAATAATTCAATACTACTTGGAGCTCTGCTGTTTTACAAGCTTAGTCTTTGGGAATAATATATTCTGCAGAAGCTATACATGTGAAAGAAGATTTCTGCATTCATTTGTGTTTGCCTATTTACTTAAACAACCTCATTCAGGCTCCACTGAGGCTTTCCCTGGAGTACAAGCTCAAGATGAAACTTTCCCCCCAACCATACTTGCTTTTAGTCTAGAGAACTTCAAAAAGATTTTTAGTGATACAGCAAAGTGATGTTGGTCTGAACTCTGGGTTCATCCCCTCTAGTTCACCAAAACAGAGTTATGTAAGTTCACAGCTAAAAAGATTATCCATCGAACTACTGAAGTTAGATGTGGATTACAAAATCAGGTCGTGCTAGTTCCAGGCAATTACTCTTTACATTTAATTTCTTGGTGTTTAGTTCCAGTTCACCTGCAATGTACTTTGTAACTCAGTAGAAGAAATTTCATTATTAGGGCTTTTTTTGTTGATTTTTTTTTTCTATTTTTCCCCATATTTGGTGGAAATGATAGTTGGGGGTTTTTTTCCTGGAAATGATCATCTAGGCCTGTGACACAGTAAAGTGAGACAAGGCATCAAACAGTCCTGGGACTAAAAGAAACATAGCTACAGTAATTTCTACGCATCATACATGTCCAACTACCATTGTCTTTACCAGTGCCAACACCATTTTCTGAACAAGTTTAGGGAAACTTTACATGAGAAAAGTCATGTTTTAGCATTCATGGGTTGTTCAGAGTAACTTCCAAAGGTACTGAAAAAACGCCATAAATGTACTCACAATTCCCATGGTTTGTGCATTCAAAATGTTTGCTTGTCTTCTGGGCAAGGTGAGCAAGGGAGCAGACATTTCATAATAAGGTTCCATTCACCTGGGTGTTTGCTATATCTATTGCTGTTCTGTAAGTTTTAACACTGAGTTTTGTAGAAAATTCATTTGCATTATTTTCAGCTACTAAAAACGGGTTAAAGATACAAACATTTGTATGCTGTGTAAGGCCACAGGTCAAAGTGTAAACACAGGGTAAGATTTTTCACACTTTCCTCCCACTCACTTGGTTTTGTCCTTGATACTCAGAGATGAGGTGAAGCACACCTTCAGTATTTTGATGAGCTTTTTTCTTAAATGGCTTCAAGTGCTTTCCCTACTATTTCACTTATTTTCTTTCTCTGTGATTTAATTTTTTGTGTTGGATGAGAAGGATGAAAAATGATGAAAGAGTAAAAATGAAGGAAACGCAAAGTGAAAGGAATGAAAACCCAAGTGATGCTCTGGCAATATCTAGAGGGGTTAAGCCCACACTGAGAAAGACAACTCAGATCCTCCTTTGGACTGCAGAAGCTTTTTCTTCTTTAGTGTGGAACAAGTAACTCAACTTTTCAGATTCAAATTCCCCATCTAAGAACGGCTCTGAATTATAGCACCTAACAGTTCTTAATAGTACTACACAAAGAGAAAATAATATTCTCTTCCCAAACAGAAATATAAAGCAAATTATTTAGCCAGTTAGTTGCAACTTTTTGACAAAAGAATATGTGAACATTTGAAAGGCAGCCACTGCAGGTCATCTATTCATTCCTTCACCCAAGTGAGGTTTCTTCCACAAGCCCTCTAAATCCAACAGATGGATATGATGACACTATTATTTCCATATATACACCAGACAAAGTGCATCAGTCATGATGATTACACCTCTTCCAGTTGTTTAGTATTAGAATAGGAGTAAAATCCATGTGCTGGAAGATTAACACACTCATTGTCTGCCCCATGAAAATTAATGTCCTGGCTTTTACGGAACAAGAGGCCTCTATGATAAGTTCTGCTCTCTGCCATTCTTATTATACTGAAATTCACCATTCTTACCCTCAATAGCTTGTTACTGGTGACATTAAGCCCATATTTATTTTCTGATAAAGCTCTCTCACTGATAGAGAAATGCAAAGTCAACACACACATCTATGTAAAAAAAACAAAGATTATGTGATACACACCATATTCCAATCTGATACAGGATGTAGTCAGTCACAGCACAGAAAATTTTTAATTTCCATATTTCTATTTGCTTGCACATGTGAAACACGAAGCTTTCTACAATCAGAAAGGAGTTCAAACCCTGGGTGAAGACTGAGTCATCACTGCTGCTTTCAAATATACCAAAGATGTGCAGCAAGTTTTCTCCTGCAGGGCAGAAGTGCCAAGAGGACCTAGAGTTCTTCTATTTCGTGTTAGAATGAAAAATATTTGTTTGAAGTACAATGAAACAAGTCACCCTAATTCAATTCCATAGGCATTCTTTTACCAGAAGTTTAAATGAATCCATCCTAGATTAGGGATCACTCACATCGGTTCAGAACTGAGCTAAACACTTTGTAATAGCAAAACAGTCATGCTGAAAGATAGCTCATCTACCAAGGAACTGCCCAGGACAAAAATAAAGGAAATAAATAAATGTATAACTGCTCCCTTACACTGAGGCCAGCTTTACCTTGTGATGAATATGAAAACACTTTCTGGAAATAGATGCCAACGCCCTTGGCGGTGAGGTGAGTTAGAGTCGAGTGGAAGAGAACTCCTGTCTCAGCATCAAGAAATAATTTTACTCGTTTGTTTTACCTTCTTTTATTTTGAAGACTTGAAGAGAACAGCACTAACAGGCTCTGAGCCACTAAAACTGAATGAACTTTGCATACCTGGAGGAAGAAAAGAAAGCCAAAAAGCTCTGTCCCTACCGTCTCCCACGAATTGAAGGAGGGCGAGATCAATCTGTCTCTTCCAAGGTGATCCTTTCTGGAGAGCTATCCCGTAGCCAGTAGTGGCAAAGATGTACCCGCTCCCTATTGTGACAAGTTTGCAGCCCTCATCTCTTCCAGCCTTGTAATTCAGCACTGCTGCATCATAGATGAAAGCATCCAACTTCCTGAAATAAAAGAAAACATTTTACAAACCAAATCATTCGGGACAGCTGTTGTCAGATTTCTTTTGTCCTTGATGTTAGGACCCTGTTGAACATCATATGGATTCTTTGATATCATTAATTACATATCCTGCTCTGCTGTATCTAAAATTAACAAAAGGCATCTATTTTAGTGAGGGGAAAGTAGGACACATAGTTTTGCATTTCTATTTTAAGGGATGCCGTTAAAAAATACTGAGCAGGAGAAACCAATCTACAACATTTCTTGCCCTGATATCTTCGTATCTTTGCTCTCAACATGGATAATAAATACCTTGAGATGCAAAATGGTCTCCAAAACCAACAGAAATTACAAGAAATTAGAATTGGAATAACAATAAACAACTAGTTTATTTAAAATACTGAATGAGATTGAAATGTTTACCAGTTTCATGTACAAACTCTTGTGTTACTTCTCTTTCCAAAAATAAGCAGTGAAGGTGGAGGATAAGCCCTTGATAAGACAAAGGAAGACGCTGGAGCACATGTCATAGAGCTACCCTAAATCCTACTTAAATATGATAGAAAATATTTCTTTATGATTCACAGCTCCAAACATATTATTTGTGTATCTGGAGCACAGCTGGAAGAAAGGAACTTGTGAAAAAGTTTAAGCTTTTTAACCCATCTACCTAAAAATATAAGAATGGGATAATCCCATTCTCTAAAGAATACATGGAACACAACAGGAGTGGAAAACAAATTCAGTAAAGAAAGGGAAAGAAGCAATGTCCTCCAGGGATACCTGCTCAGAAGCACTGTAAAGCACAAGTTAGAAGGCAGGTGCATGGGTGTTTCACAAATGAGGGCAGTGAAAATGCACATACAAGAAGAGGAGGCCATTTGGAAGGACAATCACTTGACAGCAGCAGATCCCAGTCAAAGAAAAGGCATTCTTACACTGACAGAAATTCATATGCAAACTTCAAAAAGAAAAAAGATAAAACTTTATTTTGCATTACTGCCCTCATCTGCAGCCAAAACCTTTTCAGATTTCTACCACTTGCACAAGAGCAGCAGCTGACAACAGCAAGAGGAAAGAGCTGTTGGGGCCTCAGCTCCAGCCTCTCCTCAGTGACACACTAAACCAAAGCCATCCCTTCCCCAGTAACACACCCTCCCTCCCCAACACCTTTGTGCATCCCGTAGGAAGTCGGAGGAGCAGGAAGAACACAACTGGCTTCACTGGATGGTGTAGGGGAGTCTGCACCCTGCCAGCCCCAGAGGCTGTGCAGCCCCAGGCACTGCCAGCTCTGCCCACAGAGCCTCTGGCGAGCCACGGAGCATCACTGTGCAGCACTGCTGAAACGATCTGATGGGCTGCAGCTGACGCAGCCTGGCACAACACTGCCCACGAACAGTTGGGGCCTGTCTCCATGGAAAGGCAGCTATAAAAATAAATGTATTGTGGCACAAACAGGTACAAGAGCGTCAACATCAATTACATTATACCAGGATGCACCAGTTGTGAATTCTGTTGCTGTGAAGTTTTGGAGTCACACTTGCTACTAAGCTTAAATCAGTTAATGTTGATAAAGCTTTTCATTCATACCCACAAAATGGAGCAAGACCTAGGCATATCACATTTTGACTACTGACAGAAAAAAAGCCCCAACAAGCTTTCGTCCCAATTCAAAGTTTATTCATAAATAATCACTCAACAGAACCCTAACTTTTTCAGAACTCTAAATCAGACACCAAAAATGTGGCACTAAAGAATACCTTTGTCTATCTTGCATTAAATCAAGAAGAATACCAGGAGAGAATGAAGTTGTTGGATTTTGTCTGCTGTCATGAAAAAGTTAAGTTCCTGTTACTAATCACCGTTCTTTATTGCTTTCCTTCAAGGATATTTATCCCAACAGCCACCATTCAACTCATCTAATTGAAATTCAGTGAAGTCGTTAATTTAGAACAGAGGTGGCTCATGCAACCATTAAAAGAAATAGCTGGGCCATCAGTTCTTTTGCTTTTCCACTCTTCCCTAAAACTCAGTTGGTGAAACCTTCAGTTTAAAAGTCGGGTTAGGTCCACCAATGCTCAAAATCTGGTTCCATACTTCCTTTAAATGGATAATTTGACATGCAGAAAATCACTAAACATCTGGTAGGCGATGTCATAAATTCAATCCATAAATAAAACATGGGTGGCTACCTGGCACTGGGGGTAACTAAATTGGAAATAGCCAAGAGGGTGCTGGGGTGCTGCCCAAGCCTGCAGCCTTTAACATAAGATGAGAGTTTTCTAAATGATGGGCTTTGATTCAGCACTTCAGAGACAATCTTGGCTTGTATAGAGAGCAAAAACAAAAATCTATGTCCTTTGGGTAGGCTCACAGTGAAAAAAACCCCACAAACCTGCTCGCTGTACTCTCAGGATATTGTAGCTGTTCTGATGCACAGCAGAAAATAACCTAAATCAATACAGCCCAACATCACACTTTGAGACACTGCAGTTATCTGTGGGGAAGGAAGGACTCTTCCTCTCTCAGAGGATGTTCACAGCTCAGGGTTTGGGAGGTGCTGCTCCTCTCCGTGGGTACAGACACTGCTGCAACCAGACAACTTAAAACACATTCTGGAATTTGTCATCTGTTTATTCTGGGATTTATAGTTTTTCAGTGCAAGCACATAAAACACATGCTGTTAAACACAGAGAAAATATAAAGAGCCAGCTATTCTTCTGTCAAAACAGTCTCAGCCAGAAATGCAAAGGAAAAAGATCTCTTTGCTAAAGACTCCGGGGCAAAAGCCTTGTGCTACCTCAGAAATTACACTCTTCACATGTCTCCTCAGTTACTGAGTAGTGTAGTGAAACCTCGGGACAGAAAGACAAAGCACAGTCACAGTTCCACTCAGTCTCTGTGGAAGCACCTCCCCAGTTTCCCAGGAGCCTGGCATCAGTGCAGTGCTTTCACATGAAACAGGTTCTCAGGATGCAGAAGGCTTTACTTTTGAGGACTTTTTCTACGCTACTTTAATAAGATCACAACAAATCCCATTACAAAAATCAATTTAAAAA
Source organism: Oreocharis arfaki (assembly GCA_013398015.1). Lineage (NCBI taxonomy): Eukaryota > Metazoa > Chordata > Aves > Passeriformes > Paramythiidae > Oreocharis > Oreocharis arfaki. The sequence goes on along the minus strand of VZRR01009035.1, from coordinate 279,977 downwards.
CATGAGGTACTTTCCTGACAGATGCTGAGAGCTGAAGGTTCTGCCATCAGTTGCTGCCCAATGTCTTAATTGTAAATCAAAAATTGATTGCCCTGAAAAACTCTTGGTGTCCACAAATACAAACTTATATTCAGAATACATTTTCTGCATTTCCAACATAGCTCTTATAACCTCTCAAGGCTTAATCATCTCTTCATCGTGTGCTGATTACAGAAGCACTGTTCCTGCAAAGCTCCAGAACACGCTGTACCCCTGCAGCGTGGGCAGGGAGGAACAAGCCCCAACTGAAGCTCTCAGATTTTAGGGCACCCAACTCTTCCATCACTAGGAGGTGAATTTCTGGCATTCCAAATTTTTAAGAACTTTCAGATAACTATAAACATTTCTCAATTAGTGTTTCCAAAAATGGAGACAGCAAAATCTGGGCAAGTCCAGAAATGTGACCCTTTCCAAGTTGTTTGCAAAGCTGGCAGTGAGATCAGCCCTGGAGGAAGACAAGGCAGGAAAGTGTGCAGGCCAGAAGGCTGCTGGGAACACAGAGGATTTTCCATCCTGCTATGTCCGTGTGGGGAAAGCCCCAGCTGCTGTTTCACTGGGCTCTGGTGGAAAAGCCAGGCTGCATGCACGGCAGGGACTGCAGGACACAGAAGCCCAGCCTTGTCTTGTCATTCTCCAGGTGGGACAGGTAAGCCTGGACCTCCAGCTCTCCCTCTTCTTTCTACAGAGAGACTGGCAAGCCCCAGGTCTTGATTTCTGTGGCAGCAAAACTGCAGCGAGCTGCACAGCTGAGCACTCTGCTGTTGAGGTTACACACTCGGGGCAGCACAGCTTCCACACGCCGAGCACGGACCACGCACCCAGAGAGGCTCCGAGCCTCCTGCAAGCCTTAGTCACGTACAAATGAACAATTAACTTGTCAGCTCAGGGCAGCCACCCAGGGAGTGAAAAGCTTCATCACATTGTGGAGGTTTAAATAGACTGGTAAGAAATATTAGAGAGCTGAGAGAGAACTATCAAAGCTGGAATGCAAGAGGAGGTTCCGAACTGCCATGAACTGGTCAAACTGGCCAGGCACCTCCAGCCAATGAAGGGGAGCAGGACCACAGTGCTGTGACTCATCTGAGCAATGGGCAGCTCTGCAAACTTCCTCAGAACTACTGCAATAATCCTGGCTAGAAGGAAAAATAAACAGTTTGGAGTATTATATAACACTGACTACAAAGGCAAATGTCCTTCATCGCAGAGCAAGCACCAAGAGGAAAGGGGGTGGGGAGAATTTTATCTCACAGCATCAGAGAACATCAGGTATTATGAAATCATTAATTGGAATAGTTCTAGAAAAACCCAAAACAGCATTACTGAATGTAATAATTTAAAGTGGGAGATATGTGAAAAATAAGTGTGGACAGTCCCATAACTAAACATTTATTATTCATCAACAGGGATAAGAGTTGAAAAATCAAAATAGCTATTGCAAAAACCCATTCTCAAGCTTTGCTGCACACATGCAAAATTGCCTGTGTAGAGAAAAATGAAGTTAGAGAAAAAGGTACAGAAAAGCAATTTCAGAAAAGCTGAAAATGCTTCCCTATAATTTTCCCCATCTTTATTATTGGCACAACTTTTCATAAGATTCCTATGATGAAAACTGAAAAGGAGGACTAGGAATATGCTCCTTTATTAGTCACATCTCTCTCAACCACAGAAGTATAACTCAGCTGAAAAATGTTCCTTTGCTTCCTTAACCAACCAACATGATCCTTCAACAATTCTGTTCTCTTGATGGAATGAGAAGTAAAAATCTAAAAGGCCAATCTGCTCAGAAGTTCTGGAGCCATAATGATATTAGGCAAAAAAAAATAATGGTATCCACTTAAGGCTGGAATAAATTTAATCATATATTTTTAGAAATCATCAATAGCATTGCTGGGAAGCCAGAAAGTGCAAAAATACCGTCTGTAAGATCTGATGGATTTGCATTACAAACTTCCATTTCATCCCTTCTTTTTCCACAGAAGAGATAAAAGAAAGTATGTCAAGAGTGAACAATGAGGGCCACAGAGTCATTTGTGTGTCTCTGTGTCCTGGGGATGCAGTGCTGAGAGGTCACTATGCAGTGACACAGCAATCAAAGGCAAAGAACGCTGCCCTGAAGATGAGGCTTCCATCAAAGTGCTCTAAAGTGACACTTTGATACTGCTGGAGCAAAAGTAGATATTTAACCTTTAGCATGAAAGACTGTTGATTTCTTTTACCCAGTTTTGACTAAAATGCATTTCAGCTTATCTGATGCACTTCATCACCAGCAGTGACTTTATCTTTCAGCACATATTCAAATGGCTCCTCGCAGAACTGGAGTGCACACACACTGAATGGATTTCTTGACATCTTGATATTGCCAATTCATTAGGGGAAAATTCAGCAACCACCCCCTGCAACAACTCAGGTCAGCAAAGCATAACCCAGTTAAATGATGAACTCACGAGCAGGGAACGAGCTTTCAACTTTTCTCCCAGCTCAAACTATCCTCACTTCAATCTTCACACAGGAAACGCAGGCAGAAAATTCGAAAGAGCAGGTTCTGACAGACATTAACACCACCATGAGAGATCGTGGAGGCTTCACCTCGCCTGTCAGGGCAATCCCAGCTGCCAGAAAATCCACTGTGAACCTCACTTGGCTGTGGTTACCTGAATGGGCACATTCACCCTCCTCACTCATAGGAGCTCCCATCCACCACCCCTCTGCCCACACACCTTCCTGGTCCCAGCAACATTTCCCTTAGCAACAGAATAATGGAAAATTTAGTGTGCCTTTATGATTAATTTATACAATGGAAGAATGTCCCACTTCACATCTCAGAAGTGAAGCCAAGAAGTTTTTGCAACGCATCAGTTTATCAAAACACAAAATTTGAAGAGCCGAGTGGTGGGAATATATTTTTAGATGAAAGGTTTTGTCCCAGTTACAATAGCATAATGAAGGATAAATTCAGCACAGCTCACCAAGTACCTGATCCCAACCCCAAATCAAATGAAGACTAAAACTCAGAATAGCTTCTCAAAAGAAGAGGGGCTAGATGGCACACAGCTACTTCCACCTGTTCATTTTATTTCCAGCTTATTTGTAATATTTTGAGAGATATTAGATAGATAACAGCATTAGCTAAAAAAAATGATAAAGCAGACAAAGGAAATAACTTAAAAAAAAAAAAAAGCCAAGCAAAAAAAAACTCCAGAAGAGCACTCAGGTACTGAGTAAAGGAATTGGAAATAAATTACTATAATTTTTTTTTCCTAGAGGCAAGTTTCTACGCATCAGGTGAACAGGAGACACAGCGTTGTTTGTTTTTCTTTCTCTAAAAACAAATTACAAAAGAAGCAATGGATTTACCTTATGGCCACGGAGAAATTCCGGAAAATGTAAGAAGTACAAGAATATGAGAATACCTGCCATTCCTGAAAGGACAGCAAGTTATGGGGAAATGAGAGTCAGCCATCAGAAAAACTGATGCCAGAAAATCCTGCCTTGAGTGGAATTGCCATAGAGGTCTTTAAGTCTGTGCTGGCAGCTTGTAGTGCTGAACTCGCCTCACTCCAGCAGTAAAAGCAGGAAAGCTGTGCTCATTCAGCCACATTTTTCTTTTAAGATACCAGATTTCAGAATTGATACTGGAATGAAGAGATCCCTCAGAAAAATGTTCCTAGACGGAGCAGCAAATGTAAATGTTTCCCCATCTCTGCAGCCCTTCAGCACAGACAGCAGTTGCCCAGCTGCAAATCAGCTTTCCAGTTCTTAGCTCGTGTGGCTACAGCTGAAACATCCATTGGAAATCATTCCCCTCAGAGCTCAATGCCAAAATGAACATTAGAGTGAACACTGAAACAAATATTAGATTAAAGCACCACAGAAAGTATCAAAATGTAAATTGAAATTAAGTTACCCCAGCCATCTGATGCCAAATTAAATGAAGTTATTGATTGCAGAATTTGTCTGAACTTGGTCAGCCAGGACAGAAAATCCTGAATGGGCCAAACTGTTTAGCAGAGATGTTTTTTTACAGAAGGTCAGGAAGGAAACCATTATTCACATTTTAGCTCCTTCGGACAGTTTTAAGGAAGGTGTATTTGTATTTGTACAATAATTTAGTGCTCACTGTCAAAATTCATACTGACAAGTAGACACTCTGGAGCACAGCAAACATCTGGCTCTCCCAGGTAGTTTGGGATCTTTGTTCTGTGCTCTTTGGCTGAGATGTTTCCCCCTGTGCATATATGATGAGAATACTCATACACGGGCAGTAAATCCTCACTGGATTAGATCTGGGACCTAATCATGACAAGAATTCTTTCTGAGCTTACTTGTTTTGGTATTCACAACATCTGATCTCCATAATGTAACTACGTAAGTTTAACTCCACAAATGCAATATTCTATCAATCACTACTGACCTGTACAAAGGCCTGGTGCCAAACAGGGAAAAGACAGAGTGGGAGACTGAGAGAGAGGGCAAAGAGAGACCAACCCATGGTCACTTTTCCTTAACAAAAAAAAAATCTTCCGTGGCTAACAGTTGTGATTATTTCAACTTGTCAGGACCACAGCACAACAGTTTCCAAAGGTATTTTACATCTTTATTTCCACTCCAGCTATGAGGCAGAAGTGTGCAGGCATGGAAGGTGATACTCCATGTATGACTTACTGCAAAAGCTGCCTGAACTCATCAGTGCTTTGGACATGGGCCAGCTCAGCCTCAGGTTTCATTTGGCTGAGAAAAGTAAAGTTCAGTTCAGCTTTTTTCTAAGGAGTTCCCATGGTCCTGTCTCACAGCTCTATTGAATTTTTTCTTTTGGTTTTTGGACCATCTGCAGAAATGGATTCTTCTAAACATCGGCATCCAAAACTGTCTGAAAGTATTATCCAGGAAAATGGTCAGATGGGTGCCTTTGTATGGAAATAGTGCAATCCAGGAGGTAGATAAACCAGTCCTCTAGGCTGTTTGATATTCCTGACCATTAGTTATAAGTACCATTGGCAGTGAATTAACTGAAATCTTAATTTCTCACGTTACATCATACATTCCTATTTTGAATTCATCACCCCTTAAAGGAACGATCACCTGGCACGATTATTTGCCCTTTCAGGGTCTGATAAAAATCCTTTAAATTACTGTCATATATATCTGATGAAAATATAGATGGGGTTTTTTTTAAACATTTCTCCTTAATGAAACAACATTTAGAGATGTAAATTGGATTCATCAGTGTTTTCCTTGGAAAAATAAAAAAGTCTAATTCCTATCTTAGATTATAAACTTTGTTGTAGTAACAATACATGCAGACACAGGAAAATGTTTTCCAATGACAAGTGAGTACACAAGTTCAGATCCACTAGTTTAGACTGGTGTTAAAGTTTTGAGTATCCCCAAAGAAGGCTTTCACACTCTGAAAACATTTTGAAAGAGGAGAACATCACTCCTTCTTCATTAAGATCAGGAAAAACTTCAGGCTGCTGTTTCAGTGAAACCTTAAAAACATGATAGGAGAAAAGATCACCCATCTAAAAATTGCCTATTTCAGTTGCTGCATTTGGTATTTTAAATCCTGTTTTTGAAGCCTGGGAGAAGCAAAAACCCAAGCAGAGTCAGAATAGGGAACTTGGACAAGCAGCGCATGTGAAAGGAGGAAAACATCATGTTTTAGACTTAGAGGTAGATATAAAATTATTTGATACATTATTTTAAAATTCAATTGCATAAAGCTAAAGCTGTCTCCAGCACAGTTTCTCTCACCATGTATCGTAACAGGTATCCTGGAGGGCTGCAAGCAATCAATTATTATGGCTACAGACAACTCAGGCTGCCTACAGGCCTTTTCCTTTCTCCCTCAAACACTCTTCAGAATCAATCATCCCTGGTACATTCTTAAAAATTTGGTTAAATAATTGCTCCATGTACTGTAACATTAAAAGTCTAAGAAAAGTGCTAATGTTCCCTATCACAAATACTGCAAGGTGTTGTCAACCAGAAACAGTAAAAATATATCGAGCCACTAGTTTCAAAGTTTAACATTTTATTGTGTGCGGGACATTTCTGTGAGTTCTGGTTGTAAGCTGCTATTGTATCCCCAAGAGAACAAGGAAAAATTTGTGCTTTTAATGAAAAATAAAAACATATCATTTTTCTTTCAAACAGACAACTCTCACAGCTTGCCCTCCTCTTCGGATGTGAAAAGGTATAAACCACAGAAAGAACAAAACCGAGGAAGTTTTTCCCTTCAGTGAAAATTTTGATGACAATTTTTCTGTAAAAATAAAATTAAAATATTGAAATTGGTTTTGCATTGAAGCAGAGAGATGTCAGCTGGCTGCCTAAAAGACAAGCTGGGCTTGATTTTAACTTTAGGCACATCACTACTTTAATTGGCAGGCCTAATTAACAGTAGGACCTGCTGGGCACAATCCCAACCGTGCTCCAGCTGACGGAAACAGGGATGTTTGCCCCCTGGTTATGCTTGTGCCACGCTGCAGAAGCTGCCAGCTCAGCCTCTGACCTGGTTGTATTTGTTCAACAAATAACAGAGTGTGCGAAGCTGTGAATTGGATAATTTATAATCACTGTGAGAACAACAAAAATCCAATTCAGGCCAATAAACTCACAGACAGGGTTAAAAGGCCATTGAGGGCTTCTGGGGTCTTCTCCTGTGCTTTCTCTGCTTAGTGCCATAAGATTCTATAAAACATGTTAATAATCACGTTGTTTTCACACAGGAGAGTGGGCTTGCAGGGAGGAAAGAACTCCTCATGCCATCTGCACTGCTCAGTCCGATGCTTCCAGGTGCTTCTGCTGGCATTATAAGTTGTCATTAAAGGCTGCCGAGGATAGAACCATCACGTGTGACAGCTCAGGACAGCCTGCAGGCTGAGGGCAGCTCCTCAGGGGCAGCTCATAAATCGTGGGGATACAACCCCTCACATCTGATAACCCAGCACAGCTGAGGCTGTTCCTGCTGAGGCTCTGGCAGTGCAGACCTGCTGCCACCACAGCAGCCTTTCCAAGCAGCTCTGTAATTCCATGAGCATGTCAGAGAGGACATGGGAATAAGGTATTCAAGTCGATGTGTATCAGCACAAGCATTGCTCTCTTCAGATGAAGTCCCAAGTAGACTTTAACATCAAATCCCTGAGCACACAGTCACAGCTGCGGCTGGCAATAAAAGCTGTAAAGCACTCACGACAGCCAGGGGATCTGCAGCTGTACACGGGGCTGCTTGCCTGGGCAACACCAGGGATTCATTCCTGCAACTCCCTTGAAAGGAAGTGACGGGCAACAGGCAAGCAAACATTTCCCATTGTATCCCTACAGTAAAAAGAGCCTCTCCCAATTAAATTTTCTCATTTCAGCCATTAGCAGTTAAATCCCAGACTATATGCCACTGTAGATGTGCTGGGGCAAAGGTGAGAACGTGAAATGCATTTCCAGTTTATTGCCATTGCAATTTCTCCTCTTGACAGTTTTACAGCCGCAAATAGAAACACTGCGACTCAAGAGCTGTGAGCTCATACAGCCCACACCAGAGAACTGCAACTGGAAGGTTGCTTTGCCTGCAAAAAGATGGTATTCTTTAACTATAATCTCTTTGGGAAAAATACAGCCAGGCAAACAGAAGGAAGCAAACCCAAAGAATCACTGCAAAAAGAACACAATAATTAACGACTTCCTATTCAGGAACTTATTCTCTCTTCAAGAAGCAAAATCAATAGGATCTGTCTCCCTGGTACAGAGGGTTCTAGAAATGTAGATCAGTTAAATGCAGCATGGACAGAAATGCTTGTGATGCACTTTTAAGGCTGCATTTGATCAATAAACATCTAAAGAGCTCAGAGGAGCCTCCATGGCTCTGGCAGGGCTGGACATTCCCACCAAGAACACATTAGCTAATGCTTTACAGACTCTGCTCTTCTGAGTGATGCTCAGGGCAGCAACTGCCATCTCTGTTCTCATTAAGGAGCAAAAACCTACAGCAGCCCTCAGCTGCTTGGTCCTGCCTAAGGAACAATCCCACGCTCTGCTCGTAGCACAGCACATGTGGACCACCTGACCCCTTAAATGCATGAAATTTAGTGAAAAGCACAAGTACACTTTTTGACAAGCTTATAAGATCATGATTGCTTTCAGCAGTGAACTGCACTGAAGGAGGGACAATATTTTGCCATTTTGAAAATTATTGAGTAGCACTTCAATAATGAGATCTTCCTTTTTAACAGGCCTGGTTGCAAACTGACACATTTAATTAATAAATGTCTGCTGCTGTTGAAATGGTATTCCAGCAGCTTCCTGAGAAATATATCTGTGAATCTCAGAAATAAGGCCCTAGTGACAGGAGATGGATATTACCAAGTCTTTACAGATTTTTTTTTAAGATCTTTTCAGAAACAAAGGTTGATTTCTTATCGAAGAGGAAAAACCAATAAAGCTGATAACTTTGCCTTCACCCCTGATGGCAACAAGCCTTCATGAATAAGCTGCAGTGAACCCCCCATGGGGATTCACCTGAGGGAGCAGGTATGATGTCAATGTCAGACTAACACAAAAATCTCATTTCCATTTTGATTTGCAGCATTTCCCAGCTGATGATCTCAAACATTTTTGATGCTAATTGAACAAGATAGGTTGAAGCCTATTGCCCATGCAGTGAAGTTGCTTGCTCTAATTAACAAAAAACAAAGGCAGATGCTTTCCTTGTATGTTAATTTTTGAAACAGTACCAGCTTCACCTCTCTAAGATGAAACCAGAAAGGGGCTGGGTACGTTTTCAAGGCTTCCCAGACACAGATGTGAGCACACTCACCCCTGCATGTACAGCAATATTCCAAGGCTTATCTAACCCTCACACCCAACCAGGAGATAAAGGCAGGAATACCATTTATTTTATACATGGTTCTATCCATATTTCTCCCTCACGGCTTTTTCTGGTCACATTAGCAAGTGGACTGAAGCAGCTGATTTTCTGCTTCTTGAAAGAAAGCAAGATAAAAAATACACAAAAAAAACCCCACAACAGTTTGGTTTTTAACTTGTTTTCAGAAATCTGTGCATCTGAAATTTTCTGTTTGTCTTCTTCTCGCTTTCTCCTTCCAGTTCAACTCAATAACATTATGTATTAAACACAATGCTCTTAAAGATCAAGATATTCCCAATGCATCTCAAGATGTTAATGCTAATTAAAGTTGATCAAAAGACTTTGTTTGAGGCACAGCAAAACCAGACTGAACTGTGACAGGATGTGACTTTATCATTTCATTCTATTTAGATCACAAGGGCCACATGTGTGGCATTATTCAGTCATTAAGCATTGCTTCATTGCTGGTATGTTTTGGTCCACCTTAAAATTACAATCAAACACTATACAAAAGTAATTAAAAGGGACTAAACCTCATGTCTTCAATTCAGCAAAAGTAGTTTTAAAAATGAGACTGGAAATTCAGGGATAACACAGTTAATATTTATTTTAACTCACAGCAGCAATTATCAACCAAACATTCTTTGCAAGTCCTTCTCAGTCGATAGAGTGACTAAAATTATCAGATAGTTCATTTTCCAAAAGCTGTGCAGAAGTAGCAAGCCTTACCATGCCTAAAGAAAGTGGCTTGTTGTATCCCCAAGGATGAGAATGAAAAAAAAGAAAATATAGAAGTACAGGAATAGTTTTGGAAAGAGATAAAGATGAAAGGAGACAAATCCGCTGTAATAAGGTGAACAGAACACACACACTGAAGAGGAAAATAGAAATTATATATTTGTTTGGAAGCAGAAGCAGTTTGAGGAAGAAGAGATGAGTCATGCTCAAAAAGAGCTATAGAAACATAGACTCCATGGGACCAGATGCACTAAATATCATGGAATCAAGTGAATCAGGGAGGGAAGGAAAACTTCATCGAGTCTAGTTAAAGACGAAAGGGCAAATTTTACATGGAAGAGGCAAAGAATTTGGTCAATGAATTCATGAGGGGGAGAGGAAGAAGAAACAGTTCTGTATGCTGAAGAACAGAAAATTGGGCAGAAAAAATGAAAAATTGTTTTTGAAGAATGAGTCTGAAAGCAGCTGGCACCCTGCTGTCCAATCCTTCTGCAGGTGCCACCAGACAAAATCCCAAGGAGCACAGCTGGAGGTAGCAGTTACTTGCATTGACCCAGAAGCTCATTTGTACCATCTGCTACAGAAATATCAGTCAAGGGGAGCAAGGTAAACACCTGGAGGTGTCCACACAGAGAAATCACTTAGAACAGGAAAGAAACTTCAGCAGGGGAAAACAAATCTGTGGAAAATGAATACTTTATGCTGTCAAAAGGAGTAAAGCTTTTGAGGAGGACCATCAGCTTGCCCAGGAGCAGCCAGCCTGAGTTTTAGTGAACATCCTGAACAACCCTGCAGTCAGGTTGCCCCCCCGTTTTCACACTCAAGTGTCTGACAAGTGGCCTGATTTTCAAGCTAAAAGCAGTTTTTCAGGGCTTTCAGTAGCACAAATGGTTGGTGAAAAGTACAAGCAGTATACATCCCCTAAATAAACTGTCCATCCAACGGAACAAGCCCTACAATGGCTGAAAGTAGGACAGCTCCTTCTTCAAAATCTCCCAGCAGGAATGGTAGGATCCAGCTGTCTGTCTGTAATGCATAATTTAGCTGTCACCCAGGAAATGTAGCTTGCACGGGCTCGGTCAGAGCAGGAGCTCCAGTTTGGAAGCCCCTGGGCAAGGCTGATCTCACGCAGGGTTACACATCTGTCCTGGGATGGGGCAAACCAGGCCTGGGAAGTGCCAGCTGAGAACGCCTGGAGAAATAAGGGCAGAGAGAGTGCAGACAGCAGCAAGGAGACAGAAGAGAAGGAAACAGCTGCAAGGATAACTTTTTAATGAAGAGAATCTTCACCCTAAGGAAAGACTTTGGGATTTCAAGGTGTTCTGCTTAAGTAATACATTACATCCCCATACGGGTTTGGGAGAAGGGGAGTAAAAATTAAAAGGATAAGCAGTTCCCCAAAAAGGACCAAAAGTAACGGGGCATTGTAGTATAGGAAGAAATGTGTGCTGTGTTCACCAGAAATAACAGCAGGAGAGATGTTCCTTGAAACAGCCCCTAGAGTACAAGAACTTAAACCCACTAAGGCAACTTCTCACTCCAAAACAAAACCTAAAAAGCCTATATTGATAAATTATTATTATTGTACTATTTAAAAACATAATCATGTTACTATCAAGCCTAAATGTTTAGAAAATATTACTAGAGCTAGCAGACTCCCGTCACCCAGGTGAATAATGATATGAGCAATGAGTCACTCTCATACCTTCGGAGGATTGAGAATGAAAATTTGTCTCTCTGTCCAACCAGGCAGAATGGGCTACATCAGATAGAAAAGGATGGATGGCACTCAAGTCTAAATCTCAGATCTTAAGAAAGCAGGACAACAGTATTTGCCAGAATATTTACCAAGATTGTCAGGAGCAGGATTAGGCAGCACTGCAAAGATAACAAGAGACTGTACTGTCTTCAAATTTGAGAACCATTAATTCTGCCCTTTGAAACCATTTCTCATAGGACATTGAAGCTACCATGTAATTTTAAAAAAACCATAGAAATCACAGCCAATTTTGATAACTGTACAGAGCGGTTGGAAAAAAAAAATAGAGCCATGTACTACACAACAGCCTGACATCTGTTCAGTATCACAGGAAGTGCAGATCAATAGTTCTCTGCTTCTGAAAAGTTTACAGCATCCTTTAAAAACCATGGGAAAAAGCTCACCCAGTTTTCAAGCTGACCAAAGCATCTTCGACTCCTTTCTGGTTAAACTTGGTCATGTAAAGGTGCATATCAGGGTAGTTGTTCCGGATATTCCTCTCTGTGCTTCCATTTGGGACCGTTCCAAACCGAAAAGGAGGTGAATAATCATGTGGCCTTTGAAACTAGAGAGAAAGGGGAAAAGCAAAGTGTTTCAGGCATTCAAAATGTGAAGAAGGGCAATTATCAGATTGAAAAAGACAGAAGTTGTGTGAATTGCCCCAAATTACTTGTAGGCAAATGCTGTGGGTTCATTCAGGCCTATTATACCAGAAACTGTCTTCACACTGACTGAATGTAATCTACATCCAAATAAAACCAGCTCCATTTTGCCACTCAAATGTGACTCTCTCCCATGCTTTGCACTATGGCAGGACAGCAGAAACTGGAGCAGATCCTCATCTGCCAGCATCTCTCTAGGGACCCCAAACACGCGGGGAAACTGCAACCAAAGGAAAAGAGTATTTTGTTGATGCTCACTTCACACTTCCATCTCGGGACACTGTGATTCCCCATCAGGAAGATGGGAAAAGGATCATCCACAGTACTCAACAGGGAGCCCAATGCCCCAGTCCTGGAGGCTGCCAGGGATGGCAGGAAGCTGTGCCAGGGAGAGACAGGGTGAGGGAGTTTCCTTCCACCACCATGACTGGAGGGGAATAAAAGCTCTTGCAGCTTCCACAAGGGCTCAGCAACTACACAGCTTGACACGAGAAGGGCTTCTGGAGCTCTCACACCTATAATCCTAGTCCCTGTTCATCTCTACCATTTAAAACTACAAACCATTTGCTTGAGGGCATACAGGTTTATTCTCCAGTTTTACCCCCTCTATCACTATTGCATCAGCACAGATGAACCAGCCAGGGGGTATCTGCAAAGGAATGGCAATAGCTCAGGGCACATTCAGGCTTCAGACTTGGCAATCCTTCAAATAATCTCACATAAACTTTCTGCTAACAGATGTAAAGATTTTATGTGCTCCTTTTCAATAACTTCCTTTAAAACCCAAGGGACACCTTAGGATTAAAATGTCTCTCTAAGAAAAAAAATGAAAAAGGTCACTCAGATTAGAGGAACTATTGGCTAATGAGGAAATTGAATTGAGCATTGATAAAAGCAGTCACCCATAAATTCCACAGTAAAATGCACTCTGTTTTTACTGCTGAAGTTAGAAGAGCAATCTATATATCCTGTGCTGCAAGAGATGCCTAATATTTAAACAGCTGCTGATTCCTTTGGGGCTCCATATGAAATATTTCTGTTTTTAACATTTGGTCTCAGGGCATCAAGAATTCCCAAGATCCAGTGCCAATTTGCAAAGAGAATACAAATGGGTTTATACAAAAACTGGGAGTATTTTCAGTTCCATCAAACCTTGACTGTGAAATTATTGCTGCAACACTATTTTCTTGTTACGGAACTACAATTAAATGCTTCATTTTAATTAAGCATATTTTGACAAAGCATAAAGGAATGAACTCTATTTTTCTCTATTTGTTTAGCTAACAGATGTCTTACTTTCCTCATTTTCCCTTTTCACAGCTTTACTGTTTAAATTATAACTTTGCTACTACTTTTACACATAGTAATTGACCCATGCACCAAAATTACACTGTACACTACTCATGGTTCTTAGTCTATATTTGCTATCTCCCTTTCTGAGTTTATTATGCAGCACTGAAACAAAACCTGCTTTTAAATATATGTCCAGAGATTCTACTGATATAAATGTAGCTTGCTATCAACTTTATTTAAATCTACAGATAATGTATCTCTGATGTATTGAGACAGCTTCCAGTATCTCCTAAATTTTCCAGTCAATAGAACTGGAAAAAATAATTAAAGAAACACTGTCGATTTCAGGACCTGTAAGACTTGCTGCTCCTTATATCACTGGAATTAATTTTTTGGAAACTGAGCTTTGGTGAGGATTCTGCAAGCTCAGTTCCCAGTATGGCAGGGGAACTGGGGGAACAGGGACATTTTGGTGGAATATTCTGGTAATTTCGAAATGGAGTTTGGTTTTACATAGTCTCACTTTTCAAGAACGTTCATATGAATCTAGGGAGGCATTTCCTCTCATAGGAATAGTTGAAAGAATTAACACATCTGTTCAAATTTAACATCCATGGAAGACAAAAATATTTCTGCAGAAGAGAGGGATGAATAAAAAGCCCAAGTTCATTCAAAAGTCACAGAGTTAAAATGCAGATGAATAGTTCCAAACCCCATCTACAGACTGGAGTTTCTTGGCACCAACCAACAAATTCTGACACTCACAAGGAGATTATTTTTTGAAACCATCACATGCTACTACTGCCTGCTCACAGACTTCTTGTAAAGAAGAAAGAGGTTTAAATCTTTTTATTAACACTGCACTCATATCTGAGGTGAATAAAGTTTTCATCAATAATATTAAACTTCTATTCTGTGAACTGCCATGTCCTGGAGAAGCACACAGGACTGTCACTGCCTGTGACTGCAGCAAAGATCTATATGGCAGACAAGAAACAAGAAAATAAAAAGATCAAGGCTCTACATGCATTTGTTTTCCCTGAAGTCCCATGATGAGAAACAAAATGTCTTCTAGGAAACCATTTTCTTTCTAGACATTGCATGAAATGCTAATCTTTTAAATCATGGACAAAATTCTTGAATTGAATGCACGAGCCCCTTGTTTGAGTCCTAGTTGTGGAGAGATCTACTGTTATTCTGAAGAGTAACCAACTCATTCTTGTCTCCCCCTGCTCTGCCACCTGACAGAATTGTAGCACATGGCAACAGAACTCCAGTCTTCTGCTTTTATTTTATTTTTTCTATATGCCTCAATAAAACTGGCAATTTCATTAAGTCAGCAAAGTGCTCTTTCAGAAACATTAAATACTGACTTAATTTAAAGATTTACTTGCTTGCCTGAAAAGGCTGATGTTGAGAGCAGCTGTTTGTTATTGTTCTGGAGCTTCTTAAGGAGCCGTGGAAAACATTACTAAAATAGTAAAAAATAGTAAATAATCTCCTGCTATCAAGCAGGAATTACAGCTTGTTTGGAGTGACAGAAGAAAACCCATATTTGAACCCTTTCCTTTCCTCTTTTACCAGATGGCAACCCGACATTCTGACTTCCGATCCTACAAAGGTGCAGCTCTCAGTCATTCACCACTCCAAGCCTGCTGTTACCATCACCAGTGACTGCAATGCAGGGACAGCTGTGCCTGCCCACCCTCGGGAAGCACGGTCAGGGTTTGGTGTTGGACACTGGGGAGAGGGGCTGGGGCCAGAGGCTCTCCCCCCTGCCCACCAGCCACGCTGCCTCGGGCTCTCGCTGCGCTGCTGTCACCCAGACACATCTCAGTGACTGCACAACCTGTGCCATCCTGGGGCACAGGAACAGAAAGCCAGGGCTACAGGAATACTGTGAACCTTGCAAAAAAAAGGAACCTGTAAGTGTTGTCATCAAGGTTTCCTGTTGAGGTTGATGAGAAGCTCCTGGACCATGAGTACATGAGGTAATCCTAAAGTGTGGCAGAATCCCAGCAGATTAACACTTTGCAAGACAATTCTGTGCACTGCTGCTCACCCTCCTTTAGCAATTGCTTCCCTCTTTCATTGCATGAAATATGCACAAATAGTCTCAAAAGTAACAAAAGCCACGAATGTCAGCTTTTCTGGATACTTTGGGCTCATTTTCTGTACCTTTTTATGAAGACAAAGCTTTTAGACATCTTTTACATACACAAGAATGTCAAAATATAATTTTCCTCTCATTTGCTGAATCATTTGAGTTTCTGAACACCCACCCCTCCTAACTCCAGGACATGCTGTGCCATGCATTTCTGGGTGACACCCTGATGACATGGCATCCAGAAATTCATTAGCAACATTTCAAAGGATGAGGAAACTATAAAGAGGTCTTAAAGCACTGAGGGGTAAATAACACATTATCATCACATGTCAGCAAAGCTGGTGAACCAGCTGATGGAGTGCAACACATTTCCTGAATGGGGCAATACTGAATGCTGAGGGTCAGGGATGGCTGCTCAGAGAGAGGGGTCTTTTCCTGATTTTTCTCCATAGTCCATCACATGGGGAAACTCCAGTATCTCTAACTGGGAATACTTTATTGCATTGACAGAAGAGCTTGACTCTTCAGGTGTGGCAGTGGGAAAAGTGGGAGAGAAGAAGAAG
This sequence comes from Oreocharis arfaki, assembly GCA_013398015.1. Taxonomy (NCBI): domain Eukaryota; kingdom Metazoa; phylum Chordata; class Aves; order Passeriformes; family Paramythiidae; genus Oreocharis; species Oreocharis arfaki. The sequence continues at coordinate 263,956 of VZRR01009035.1, read as the reverse complement.
AACAAACTGATTTACCAGCCCAGAAGTGAGTTTGGGGCTTTTAATTTTTTTTTTAATTAGTGAACTTTTAGGTATTAATTATTCAAAATTGATTATACCCACATTTCTGGCCCTTGCCTACAACTTCTTTGCTGCCTGCAAGGGTTACAGTTCTCTACTGAATAGAAAAATCCTGCAAATTCCTGATCAATTCTCCTATTAACAGCATTGCAGCAACATGGCAAATGAGGAGAAAGATAATTGAACGTCAATCAGATTACATTCCCATAAATTATCCCCAATTATTTGATTTTTTAAAATCCAAGAAACCACAGGATTCTGGAGCAGGCACGACCTATGTATGAAAAGAAGAATAGAATATTCTGAAATAGTTTGTTGCTTCTCTGGACTTCTAACTTGTTTAATTTAATCAGAAAAGGCATGGCTCCCCTGACTTATCTCTATGTGCTTCAGGCAAAGTTTGAAGAACTGAAAAATAGAAACAAAGGTGGCAGATCAAATAAATGATCAGCAGACCACACAAGAACAGATGGTATTTTCTGATTCAAGTATTTTTCTATTTTTATTTTGCTTTTTGTGGAAATTGAAGCCTACTTAGCAGTCAGAATAGAAAAAATGACAAAACTCAGGAAGTTATCAGGCAAAAGCTGCAGAACAAGTGCTGACATTTCCCAGCCCCGTGGCAAAGAGCCAGCGAGGAGGGGAAGGTGAGGGTGCAGTGTCAGACCTGAGCCCCACTGCTGGGGAAGGCAAATCCTGCCAAAACCCAGAGGCCCAGGAAAACTCTCTGCTCTCTCTCACAAACAGGAGAAAGACGTTTCTCAAATCTCCTTTTATTTATCCCCGAGAGAGAAAGCCATTTATCTGTCTCTTTTAAGAATATTATCTTAAAATAGAGGTATATTTAACAATCTCCATGCTCTTTCAAAGGCTGTGTGACAAAACAATTTAATGAAAACAAAACTATTATCATTTTCTGTTTCTTTTTATCCTTCCTCTAGCCATGCTTGCTTTGATATACCAGGCAATCAATCAAAGGCTGGTCATAAAAAGCAGTTAAAACAAAAAAACAGACAAGGCTGAGATGTTGCCTTTTTGGTTTGTTTTTTTGGGTTTTTTTTTAATAACGATTTCCTTGATTATCTGTCCTTTGAGAAAAACCCCCTGTGAAGCTGTCCCCTGGGCTATACTGTATTTAAATATTTCTTCTTAATGTCAATATTTAGTGTCATTTTCAAACAACTGGGCACAGACTTGAGAAAAGCATACCCTTCAAGTATCTTGTGCATACCCATCACAATAATTTTGCAAATGGACTCTATTAATGTATTACTAATACCCAACACAATTTTCCAAGCTTTTTATATTTGAATGGCATTCTTTTTAGCCAAACAGTAATTTCTATTACAAAACAAAGGTAATTTTCAGTTCATGCAGCCAACTTTGGCATAGGCAACTCAGAGATCTTGAAACCACACTGATATTTTCATGCTTTGGGTCTTAGGTTTGTTAGTAAAGGTTTGCACTTGCACTCAGAAGGAAATCATCCAGTTTTAGTTCATTATCTTGCTCAGAGTTTTTACCACAAAGTACAAATTTGTTGAAGGATTATAGGGAATGGACAGTAACCTCTTCTGAGCTGAAGACCTACCTTTTTATCACTCAGTCCAGTCACTTGGTCAACAAATTCCTCTTGAATCATGAAGGCAGCTAAGTTGGCAGTGTAACTGGCCAGGAAGATGACAGCAAAGAAAGCCCAGACCGACACCATGATTTTACTCGTCGTCCCCTTGGGGTTTTGCACAGGCACAGAGTTGTTGAAGACCAAGCCCCACAGTAACCACACTGCCTTTCCAATGGTAAAGGATGGTCCATGGGGATCTGCAGTTGCAGAGAGAAGTTAGTTTAGTTGCAGTTAAATTAAACCTTGCCAGCATACCCTGCAGGGACAGCCCATGAGTCCCAGAGACATGGTTAGAAAATATTTCAGTACATATTCACTGTACTCCCAACGTGATCACAGGATTTACCATAGGTACCCTCCATTGCAAAGACAACAATTTCTACATTCTCAAAACATAATTCAACATTTTTCTACCTGGCATATAGTCCAAAATTTTTAAGATGAAAACGGAAAGCATAGGTTTGGAGGAGAAGCAGACTGGTATGTCTCTTGCAGGAAGAAATGTGCCACAGTACTGCCCTGTCAGTCTGACATGTGAAATGGAAAACTGGAGGTTTAAGTCTTAATGACTCAATTCTAGTACTTTTCTTACCCAAATTATTTTTATCATCTCCAGTCTTCCAACATTATGCTTTTTGAACATTATGTAAGCATGCTTAAGATCAAAGTGTGTGAATGTGTCACCTACTTTTAAGCACCTTTGTACTCAGAGCATGAATCAGAAAGACAGCACAAAGGAGCTACCTGTATAGACATGGAATTTAGAGCAAGCCAGGCTCTGGCTGCCTCACGTGTTTAGAGTCAGCTCTGTGGCTCCAAATGTGTTGACATTATAGGTAAAATTCTGTCCCAGTTAATCCATTCTTTAATTTTTGTTATTTCTATTTTCAGTCGTCTTTTAATTCATCCCAAAGCTGGCAGTGGCCAGCACGCTGCCCCCAGGCTCACACAGGGGCAGAACTGGATTAGCAATGTCATTATCCACTCCTAAGGCCTCATTTGCAGAGCCCCCTGAGAATCAGGGGCAGTTTATTCTCACCCAGCCCTAGGTAAGTACAATGCAATCACACATTGCTCATCATCCAGACTCCCTGTACCCTCAGTGGAGAGAAACAGGCCTCCCCTGACTGTGACTCATTTGGCCTACTTATAATTATCCTTTTCTCAGTTAAATTGCACTTTAGTCAATAAGCTCTGATGCAGAAATCTGTAACTTTACCTCCTTCCCTGCCTTGTTTCTTTATCCAAGGGGATACACATTACAAATATAGATTTGGCTATTAATTTAAGTATAATTTATTTTAATAATAATTCAATGATTCCTAAAATAATAAAACCCTAAGTGGACATGCTCAGTGCATGTTCTCATTTCAGTAGAAATGCTCTCTAGCAAATATTTCACAATGCAGTCAAGCTCTGCATCTTAGATTATGCTCCGGTTCTGCAGCAGCACTAGAAAAATAGAGTGCAGTAAAATAAACACAATGGAGCTGACTTTTGGTTTATGAAACTACCTTCTAGACACATCTAGGACTGAGCTGATAATGTGTATTTTTCTGAGCAACAGTGTTACAGAAATTATATGCCAAGGGAGCAATCTAAAGTTCTGTCTATGCCACTGGAGATGGTATTACCACTGAGCTTCATCCTGCAAAAAATGCCAAGGGAAACAAGAAAAGACAAATAAAATTTATTTTAAAGAAAGTTTCCAGGTTTGAAATTAATGGCAGCTGGATTTGTGGTGAGTCTTTAGAGCTAAGCTGGGATGGTCTAGTGCCATAACCTGTCTTTGTAGCTGTAAGTACACTAAACAATCAATCCAGGCACATGAGGTGGCACAGAGAAGAACAGCCAAGTCCCTGGATCCCCAGTGCCTATACACCTTTGATTTCCCCTCTTTTAACACAGTATTTATTTCAGACAGAGGTTGCATATTTACCATCTTATTAAAATGATAACATCATCTGAACATTACAATAACCCACTTATTCAGGGAACAAGCCAGCCATTATCTAGAGGAAATCATTTGCTTTTAATAGTGCCCAGAACTGTGTTCACCAAGCTGGAAGATCTCTTGTTATAAAACAAGGCAAGAATGATTCTGAAGTTTTTTAAAAGGCTTCACTCTCAAACGTCAGTTAAGAAACAGGAGGATGAGAGCATCAAGGGACATGGAACCCTCACCTTGAGTCAAAGTGCAGCTTTCACTGACAAAGAGTTAATACAGAGCTTGCATATTTTGAAAGTGAAGTTTCTGTAACCAAGGATGCTACACAGAAAGGAGCGATGCCCTTCTGCCAGGGGCCTCCTTTCAAGGCTAAGAGTTCATCTGACTTCTCACAGGGACTGTACAAAACTAGGTACAACGTAACTGCTATTTTTTAAATTGTCCACCAGACCACAGGATTTTAGGTAACTTTCTCTGGACTGGCCGGGAATTCATAATAGCCAGGAGCAGAACATATTTCACTGCTTTTTTAAGCTGACACTTTACAGCTGGTGCCATGTATTAACCAAACACTGCCTGAATAAAACTCTCTCTGATACCACTTATCCTTCTTTATGTCTTCACTCCATTGAATTGGAACACAAACATAAGCATAAAAGCCTTCGAGAAATCATACTTTAAATGAAAAACATAAACAGTTTCACAGCTAATTTCACTGTTTTATTCCTAGGTTATGTTTATTTGAAAAGATGGAGGGCCAGGGATGGGAAATACATGATTTTTTTTATAGCCATGGGATTGTGTAAAATGCAAATCTTACCTCTCCCTTGTGCTAAGTTCCTGTTGTATCCTACAGGACTAAAGTACTCAAATATAAAGACAGCCATGGCGGACACGATGAGAAGCATCACAAACATCATCACCCAGACAGAAGCACTAAAAGGCTCTGCAGCAAAACAGACAGGAGAAACAGAAACACAGTTCATTAAACCAGTCACAGCACAAGAATTCTAATGTCCTCATCTAGGAAAGCCCAGCAGCTTCCTCCACATCACCTTTTTCCAACAAAAATGCTAGCAAATCACTAAGTAGCAATATATAATGAACTGCTGTTAGCATACATAGACAAAATCCATAAAGGGAAAAGCTTAAATGTAAGTTGCAATTCAAAACAAAAGGCTGCACACTTTTCTTTGACACCGAGTGGCTCATAATTGCTTTGACTCGCTGCTTATTCACTCCACAATCAGGTTGCTGTGTCTGTTCATCCTGTCTTACACAAATTTATCAACAGAATGGTCCAACCACTATGACTGTGCTTCTGCAAAGCAAAAGCAATTAAGCACATGTTTAATACATTTGGTAATTCAGTGAAGTAGACATCTCTCTAATTTTCTATCCAACAAAAAGTGTTAGAAGAGGAAAGATAAATACTTGCATTCAAACTAAATGCTTTTGTTTCAGGATTCTTTTCTCTCTATGTTTACTTTCATCTACCTGCAATGAAGATGATGTTTTTATCAATTGCAAACACATCCTTTAGAATGCCTCGTTCTCATCTTGGAGCAAATTACTGAAATCAAAAGGCTTTATGGAAAATTGAATGTCAGTTTGAAAGACAGAAGAACCATAATTAAGTAAAAGAAGTAGGTTGGAAGATAAAACTAAAAGCAGTTTCAAATACCAGACAAAGCACCAACTCTTTGATAGGACTGGATATCAATATCAAACATCATCTTTCCCAACCACAGACTCTCTATCATTTCAGGAGTCCCTATGGTAGCTGCCATAGTACAAGGATATCTCTAAGAAAGATTAGCATGGCAAAGTAATCTCTCCTTATCAGGCCAACTTATTTGGGGCACTTTACATCATAACTTGTGCAAATAAAGCAAGTGTGAGCGTGTTCTGAAGTGTGAGAAAACAAACCTTAGCACACTATTTCTAAGTAGGACAGAATCAAGACGCACTTGAAATTACAAAAATTAGTGTGTTCAAATGCTTTGCCTGCTTTTGAAAGCCCAAGAAGTTCCTCTCTTGTAGCTTTTTCATTCTTTGAATTTAAGATTAGGATCACTGAAACTTCTTCCTTCATAGCAGGAAAGGACTATGACTGAGAGTTGAGGTGTGCTGAGCCCAACAGCCCAATCTGAGCTTTGCCCAAGTTCAGATGATTCACCCAGAACAGAATGAATGTAATAATTTGTGCCCAAGCACAGAAAATTCAGGAGAGATCTTTTGTCTTTGCTATGATTTCTTCAGAAATTTGGAACTAAAATGAGACCAAATAACAAATAGCCCCACTGGTGATTTTGGATGGTAACTAAAAAGGCAAAGCAGGGACATTTTAAACCAAACTGTTTTCCTCCTGCAAAGGGGCAGTATTTTTTTTGAATTAATTATTTAATTTTTAAGACAGGAAATGAAGTTTTTTCAAGTACTGTAATTATTTGTTTGGAAGAGAATGGAAAGTTAGGAAAATAACAGAATTTAAAAGGCAGAGAAAGATCTATGTAAATGCAGCCAGGGAAAGGACATTATGTAGCCAAATACAGTCTAAAAAACATTATCTGAATTCAGTTATTAACTGGATTAAATTGGAATTCATGTAGAACCACCACAAAATTTTGACAGCATTCTCACAGAAGAAAGCAAGGCTGATAAAAACCTTATCAAAAACAACAGTGTAGAAACAGCAATGGTAATTTGTCAAAATCTAAATAAGGCAGAGGGCAAAACAAGCAATTGTACAAAAGTGAGCTATAAACAAGAGTTTAAGCAGAATTCTCTTTAATAATTTAAGGAGTCTGGTAATGAGGTGGAGAATTAATAGAAGCAATAGGAAAACAAAAAGCTATTTGGAATAGCAAGCAGTAAGATTGAACAAGTACAAAATCAACTGAATAACAAAGTCGATCTTCCTGTCATATCAGAGATCCAATTACACATTCAGCTCTGTGCTTTGATTCTCAAAGGACAGAAAGGGAACTTCCCTCAGGCGAGCAGCAGGTTTTAAAGGAACTTTCAGCAAAGCTATAATATGCCAGAAAAATACTAATATATGACTTGTCAGTGTACATTTCAAATGACTGACAATGGAGAATATCAAGCAAGGAAAAGATGTCTTTGAGTCTTACCTCCCACCACCAAAACCAATACTTAAGGAATACATTATGTAAAGAGGGCATAGATTTTCTATTCCATCAATGCCTCCAGAAAAGAAAAGTGACCTCACCTATGAACTCTCCCTCTGAAAAAATACAGAAATGGAGATTTGAGGTTTCCCTCTTTTTATTTGCTTGTTTAAATAAAGCTGAACCAAAACTCCATGGAATCATTAAAAAACATTATTTTTACATCTAGTATATATGATTTCTAGTACAATGTGAAAACGCTGTAATGTGGATAAAATTCTCACTTGAAGGAGACACATCAGAATCAGAACACAGCAGATAAGGAGGAAGAGGCTGTCACAGCCCATCAGTTACTCAGATCTGCTGGACACAACAGCTGACTGGAAAAATCTAGTCACACAAAATCCTGTACTTGTCCACATTCATAGAAACAATTTGCAAACCCAGATATTTCAGGAACTGTAATCAAGTGCTGTTCTTTAAAAATAATACTGTATTTGAGAGATTTTTTAAAAATCTTTTAAAGGCATTATGTAAGATGACTCTCTTCTCAGACATTTACTTAATTGAAACAAAATCAGTCTGTGAATAAATTCACTTATCTGCCTGATAGTATTTTGCAAGGCAAAACATTTTACTACTACGCACACCTCATCAAAATACACAGTCAATTCCAGCAAACTGGCAGCTCCATCTACGCCCGAAAAAAACAGCACACTTCTGAGAGCACAGACTTGATTTATTGGTGCAGTAAATCAGATTTCTTCAAAAGCAGAGCTGTTTTAGAGAGCTTTATGAGAAGGGGCTATTTTTGTTTCTTTTGAATTATATGCACCTCCAACTAAACCAATAACATTAAATGCATTTTAGAAATCTAATAACTCTGTTGCTTGTGAAAAATGCAAAAGCAGTTTCTCTTTTGATGGTGGCTGTAAACAGGTTTTTAGGAGATGAGTAAAAAATCAACTGCACTTGCACTTTAGGAAACACCCCAATTCTTATTTCCAACAGTCATTTGAACATGCTGCAACTGCAATTTAAAAAATGAACTTTACAACTCAATGACTCAAAGAAATGAAAAGATACTCTCCGAGTCTTTTCATTACAAGTACAGTCTCTTGCAATTTCACTTTAAAGTCTTTCATTCATATCAAACATCAACAAAATCTGCTTAGGTATCACCACATTTGGGAAATTATTTGATTACTCACTGCAGTATATTTGCTTGCATCATCTCTGTAATGTGCTTTTATGGAACAGATATGAGAAATAAGCTCTGTGTTTAAATTATGATTCTTGTGTAAGAAAATTCAATTATTTGCCTGTTTGTATCTGATACTAGGCCACTAATCTGCTCTTCAATGTGTATGAGCAACTTCAGGGGGAGTGAAGAACTTCCACTTAGCAATTTAGAACTGGCGTCAGTGCTGACCCAGTGAACTTGAACATTCTGAACTGTGCCCTAAGATATCTGGAATATACTGATTTTTTATTTTCCCACTTAATGATTTTAGTGTCACTATTCCTGTACAAGATATCTTTAAAAACAGTGGGCCCAAATACATTATGAAGAACATAACAGCATTCTGGGCACTTTTGAACCACCGCATGGCTCATTCTCTTTTCAGCTTCAGGTAAGTTCAGGCCAAATTCTAAAGGAGACCATAAATACTAAAAGAGGAGAGGTAAATAATGAAAGGAAAAATGCACAACTGAAACAAGAAGCATGCACTGAAAGAAGCCCAGAGTCTTTGTTTCTCTATCCCACCTCCTCTCTGCCCAGCCTTTCATTTCTTTGCTGTACCTCCACTGCTCAGCTGCACCAATGGAGAAAACACTCAGCTCTCCAGTGCAGTAGTGCAGTGTTCAGAAGCCAGAGGTGACTGTTATCAAACGAGCTTTAAATTATATCTAAAGATAAGGAAGTTGGTCTTCAACTCTGCCATGGGTTTTTCAATTATTTTGTGAATTTCAAAAAGATATTAAACCAGTTATGATGGGCTAAACAAGCATAATTCGTTTGTAAGGAAGCAGGGTTGAGGATGTGATTTTCCTAACTGAAGATTTTAGGGGATTCTTTTTTATATTGAAATCACTGCCATTGGTTTGCACTTTCAGCATTCAAAAACAACAGCACTATCTCCATGTGTTAATGATCATGTTAATCAGCACATCAACACAGCACAAACTTCCTAATGCAAAATTCCAAACTTAACAGAAGTGTGCTCATGTACTACATATCTTAACAAACACTTAAAGCTACCAAACTCTACAGAAAGGCAATTAGATTATCTGGATGGGCTGGAGAATCATACCTAGAAAAGCAGATGGTGAAACCGTGCCGTTGCTCCGTGACACCATGACACTGATCCCAGTCTCGACGAACGGCACCGAAAAGTCGACGACTTCCGAGCGCTCCTCGTTGATGGTGAGGGAGCCCACGGCCATCACTGCCCGGTGATACACCACCTGAGCCACAGGGAGAACACACCGCCAGTGTCACCCAGCACAGACACCTCACTCCTCCCAAAGAGCTCAACCAGACACTGCTGAGTTCTGACCTAAGAGCTCTTTTACCTAAAAGAGAACTTACTTCACCAATCATTCCATTCCACACGTTATTGACTTTTTTGCCGTGCTTCCCATTCGTCACCAAGTACAGGTCGTATGTGAACTTGACAGTTTTAGACAGCTTCTTCAAGATATCGATGCAGAATCCCTTGCAGCACTTCTTTACATTGGTTCCCTCATTAGTTTTGTTGCTGTCAACAGAGAAGACACATAAATGTTCCTGCTGGGAGAAACAGAGGCAGCACAACAGCAGACACAGCACACTGTGAAACAACATTTTGCCATACTTGTGAGTCACCATGTTTTTCTGAATCATGGGAAAAATAACCCACAGGATGCTTTTAGAGCTATATGGTGTTTGCAGCTCCTGCTGATCACAACAGAGTTTCTTGATGAGACACAGAGATAACGTTACCTCACACGACATCTCTCTGCTCCAGGATCCAGCCTAACACCCTGCACTGCTCCATCAAGACATGCAGCCTGCTCTTACTAATCTCTCTCTTAGGATTAGATTAAACTTTTATTACTTTTACTCTCAAGACATCAGACTACATGTCATTTAGTAATTAAAGAACATGTAAGCTATAAAAAGGCACAGCAGTTCACCGTGCTGGAAATGGATGCATCTTCTCAAAGTGCCCCTTTCCCTGCACTTGCAGGCGGATTTCAGGCCGCCTTTAAGTGCAAGGATGTAAGTTTTCTCCTCATCTTTTTTTCTGAAATGTTCATTTTGTGACCTCTAGTACCTTTCAGTATAAGCATCTTCAGAAGGCAAGGCAATATCTTAGAGGCTTTGGAAGAATTCAAAATTGAAATAAAACTAGTTTAGAACTTAAGTAAGTACAGTTATGTAAAAAAAATAAAATTCTCTGGACTTCAGGAAGTATGTACACAACCATTTAGCAGTCTGTGGAAATCTTCAGAAACATGCATCATATTCCCTAACACCTGCTCAGTAAAAATCCTGTTACATGCAGTTGATAATTATACAGATGAGGGCATCGAGCAGGTGAAACATCACTGACAAATGTGCTGTGAAAACTTTTCCAGTGATTCCTAATGACTGCTCCAAAGTTATGGAGCACTGAAAGAAGAGGCCTTTTCTCTCGATGGTAAGTCACAGTGGTATTTTATGCTGGAGCAGTTTTTCTAGAGCACATTTCAGCATAAACTTTACATTTTCATTAGGAGACATTCTCAAATTGTTACAGACTAATGAAGGCAGGCATATCTCAACATAACTGGAAACAATTCAAAGAGGACTCATTAAAACAGTCCTATTTTGGAACACAATCTTCTTCCATGTGACTGAAAAGGCCTAATTCTCATTGACTTTGAATTTACTGTAAACTTACTATCTTGTTAATAATTCAATGTGACTTACACGTGGGTAACCAGAACCTTTCAACTTTTTAAAAAGGAGAATGTGCAAAGAGCTTACCACGTGGGGAAAAGGAAGGAGGGAAGGGGAAAGAGGGAAGGGGAAGGG
>VZRR01009035.1:156344-252976 GCA_013398015.1 Oreocharis arfaki | reverse complement strand
GAAGGAAGGAAGGAAGGAAGGAAGGAAGGAAGGAAGGAAGGAAGGAAGGAAGGAAGGAAGGAAGGAAATAATTAAGAAGACTATATTTTGCAGCCAGGAAAAGAAAGAGAACGCTGTGTATTTACTCACTTAAGTTTGACAAATTTCCGGCATGGCACGGTGTTTTTTTGGCAGCTTTCCATCAGAGGATCCACGTCCTCGACGATGACGAAGGGAGCCTCCTCCAGGGTGACAATGCTCAGGTGGTTGTCGTCGGGGTCGCTGTCAGCGAAGGAGCTGTACCTTGGCCACACTGAGTACTTCAGGCTCAGGGAGTTGTTCTCCCACTTCCCCACCTGAAAGGCCAAGAGCCACAGGCTGCTGAGAGCTGCTTGCTGGTGTTGGACAAAGGGGATCTGATATTAAACGGGCTGGGATACAGCTACAGGGAGTTACACTGCCTGGACAGTTGTTTGGGGGTTTTGTTGTTAAAATTACTTTAAAATTCATTAGTAATTGCATGAAATGAGAAAATGCACAGAGGTAAAGACAAATGAGGTAACATTATTTCAATAGGTAACTGTTTTATACAGACTGGATGCATTCAGTTAACACGATCTATCACTTGGCTATAGGTGCACTGAAATTTGACATTCAGCATTTCTTTTTGAGCCAGAACAGCAACCAGATACTCTATTTGTAACCAAGACCCATTTGAAGTAATAAAAAATTATTAAAAAAAAAAATCAACCAACCAACCAATCCCCACCAACCCCAAATAAAAACCCTAATCCCCACTCACATCTGACCAACAACCAAATATCATAATGTCATTCCTGTATCTTCCCAAAGAAAAGACTCTTATGTTCTTATACACTGAAAAGCCATTGTGAAAGCCTTTACCCAGGGTTCCATCAGAGCCAGACCAAACCACATTTTTAGTAAGAATTTTTATTAGAAATAGTTCTCATTAGAAGAAATTATTTTATCCTGCTTTAGGAATGCCAACTGTTGGGTAGGTTTAAGAAAGCAAACCCCACTGCACATGAAAATTGCCAGCTTATTTACTATTATAAAATATCCCTTCTAAATTAATCCACATTTCCTTCCATTTCCAGATCACCAGAAGGAGGGTTATGATTTAAATATTTTTGAGTCTAGTGTTTTCCTCCTCAGATTGTTTAACTACTTTCTATCTACAAATCTAATTACATGTTTTATCTGATGACAGATAATATAAATGAGCTAGCAATCCACATAATTTATAACCTAATGCATTTTAATAATTCTTGAGTTGCTTAAGCTAAACAAATGACAACATCATCATAAGACTGTTAAAATATTTCTTTTGCAAGGAAAACGGTGGGAATTAACAGTACAATAAGAGACTCGGGTCCTTAAAAAATTTTTTTAATTGTCACCTACGTTCTGTCTTCTAAAAATTTGAAAGTTAATCACAAAAATTCCCAGAGAACATGATTTATATCCATTTCTATTTAGGGAAGCCTATAAGCACATGACCTTTGCAGTTTCTTTTCCATCCTGTTTATAAGTCAAGATGTTTTATGGAACTTTAATGTAGGAGGCAGAAATGGCAAATCTCTACTCACTTAAATTAGGAAATGCCAAATATCTCAAGGGAAGTAAGAATTAGCACTCAAATCAATGGGAATTGTATACATGATTACTCTTTATGTACATTTCTAGCATGAAATGTAACCAAAACACAGTGGACGAAGCCTTTAGGAGAAAAGCTAGTTCAGACAAGGGAAAACAATCAATTGCTTCTATAAATAAACCAGTTCGATTGTCAAGGTACGGTGCGTAGTGGCAGTGACAGCAGTGTGCGCTGGTTTACGTGAGCGCAGGGTGTCGTCACAGCCCTGAGTACAACACGGGGCTGGCCATCTGGAACGGGGAGGATTCCAGCCAGCCCAGGACCTCAGACAAACAGCAATATGCCAGGGAATGCGATGGATTTCAGCAGTGGAAAATGTGCCCGACCGTCTGCCTATGGCAAGCATCAGAAGGAAATGTGATGGCATTTGTGTGGCCAGGACCGGGGCAGCGGCAGCCCTGCCGTCCCAAACCGCTCCTGCAGGGTGCTGGGAGGAGGCAGATCCTGATCCCGAGGCACATCCCTCTGCCAGCCACCCCTGATCCCAAAGCACATCCCTCTGCCAGCCACCCCTGATCCCAAAGCACATCCCTCTGCCAGCCACCCCTGACCCCGAGGCACATCCCTCTGCCGGCCACCCCTGATCCCAAAGCACATCCCTCTGCCAGCCACCCCAGCATCTGCATCCCTGTCACAGGGACCAACAAGAACCACCCCAATGAGGTCACCTGGCCCTACCAAAAGCACAGCGACTGCTCTGCTGCTGTTAACAGAGGAACTCTGATACTCTTCCTACTTCAATGGGAGAAATTCCATCTTACTGTTCCGAGGAGGATATGAGCAGACACAATTTTAAACACCTGGATCTGGGGAAATGCTAATTTCTTTTGAGAGTTGCATCTATAAACCCCTGTGTTGAAGTAAAAAACACAGAAGTATGTATTTGTAAGCGAAACATTTTTTTGAAAGGAAAATTCAAGCCGAGGGTAACAAGCTAAAAATGCAGATGTGCTCCATTACAGAACTGTCCAAAAGTGCATGCATATACATTTACTGTGCTGTACAGAAATAACACAAAATAGTCAGAGACTTCTGAAAAATTTCTGTCATTTCTAGTTATACTGATGATAATAATATGGCCTTGATCCCAGAGAAATACAGAGGGTGGCCCTCACTAGAAAAAAGGGCAATAGAAACATTTCTTAGGACACATTGTGGCCCAAACCATGAAATCCTCATTTATGGCCAAAAGAATGGAAATTACATAAAAAATACAGTTTCAATAGTGAATCAAACCATTGATTCACTATTGCAGGTGCAAAACTCATCTTCAAGCACAGACATCCAATGGTACATATAACCATTGTATTTCTTTTGAACTTACACATTTTTTCCTATTTCCTCCCACTTCACACGCAGTCTGGAATATTCCCTTTGGTTTAATCTTTACAGGATGCAGGAAGGAAAGGGGAAAATAGCTGAGAGCATGGAAGGGCTTGTTTGAAGTCAGTCTGAATCAGCAGCCACAGAGTGCTCATCTCATCTCATCCAGCATTGCCTGAAGCACCTAATATCTGACTCTGGCACACGTGTTCTGACCACCTCATCCAAGCCTCATTCTCTTTGGAAGATTGCAGCCAAGGAGAGTGATAATGAAGAGTTTGGTGTGTTTCTGTGTGGCACAGTTACACATTGTTGTACCTCAGAGTCCCCCTCCCACTGCATCCTAAAGAAGCCTCTGAACAATGCACGGATGATTGACACAATCCTGTTCACACACCCTCACAGAGGCCATCGAGCCAGAGAACAAGAGCAAGGCCAGATCCTGAGCAGAGCTTCCTTGTGTGCCAATGTTGGCACGGAAAGAGAGTCTGTCACACCGGCATATCTCACCAAAAACAAACAAATACCTCGGTCCTGCCACCCTCCTCCCAGCAGATGGGAACTGTACACAGCACACACTCATCATCCCTTTGTAAGAAAAAATGTTACATGACAACAGGGATGCTAAATGCACTCCCAGGACTACCCAGCCAAACCTCTGAAAAGAGGATGATTTTCAGGGATGTTCCTTCTACATTAAACTCACATACGTTGCAAAACATACTTTTTAGCTGTCCCAGTTAAGAAAATAGTGCTGAGCAAATGCAAAATCTAACCCATCTTGCTTTATTGAAAAACTATTTACTACTATTTTTTCATTACATTTTTCCACTTAAGAGGAAGAGCTACTATGGAACCATTAAATCAATAACTAAAAAGCTAAAATAGAGTTTGTCAGGTTAGCAATAACAGCTGCAGAACAAAGCACAAGAGCAAAACTCTTCCTCCAGACACAGCATCTGCTGTACACCTCCTGCTGCAAACCTTTGTGTCACTTTATGTTTCTGAAGGTCTGCATTTCACAAGGGCACTCTAAATTTAAATGACAAAATATTCCATGTCTTATTTATAAGAAGTGGTTTACAGTCCTGAATGGTTTGAAGACATCCATTTAAAGACTTTGAAGTTTTCAAAATTTGCTGCAAAATCTCGTATGGGGAATGCAAATGTGCTGCTCTTCCCTCATGGCTGCTGCTGACGCCATCAGGAAGGCACTGGTCCTGTGACCAGCAGGGCTCCAAGGAAAACACAGGACCCAGAGAGATTATAAACAAACAGGAGGAAGAAAAGCTACCACCTCCTGCAGCCTCATTTTTCAATACAGAATTATTAATGAGCACTCACCAAATCCTCAATGGCTGGTCCAGTTTGGGTTCTGGGCAATGTCCCAGATAATTGTGCAGTGCCACAGTTCAGACTCATGCCAGAGAAGCCATTTCATGAGTTGATTATGTCATTAGAAAGGAAGAGAGCCAAACAAACTGACAGCTCCTTCCTCCACCTCCCAGTGGGGGAAGACTTTTTGTCACCTCTGCACTCAGTGAAGAGCTTACAGCTCTCCAGAAATGCCCAGACAGACATACCTTTACCTCCAGAGAGGGAGAGCTGCCTTGAAAGTCTTCCTGCTCTCTAATATGTAGGTGTAAAGAACAGAGGCAAATCACACCACCTCTGCCTTCCATGGGAGTCAGGATTCCCTTACTTCAGCAAAGAGGTGGGATCCATCCTCCTCGGGAATACATGATTTAAGAAATGCTGCATAATAATTGGTGCAATTCAAACAATTCAGCACAGTAAAGGTCAAAGGAAAGGCCTTGAGGCCAGGCAAAAGCTCACTGTTACCAAAACAATAGGCAATTTTCAGCCGACAGTGGCAGGATAGGCAGGAAGACTAAATACACAGAACAAGGCTGGAATACAGGGAATGACAGCCCAACAGATGTTAAAGAGCACGCTTCTCCTTCTGCTATGGGCAAAAAGAATATATCACATTACAACACAGAGCTACTGACAAAAGATACCCCAGCAAATAGATGATTAGCACATGCAATTTCATCTGTTCTAATTAAAATATCTGCATTTCCTCACAAGTGTTAGTGAACGTCTATCACGAGACACGAGGATCCCTCAGCTGTCATGACCCTTGCTCAAATCAATTGAGATTTCACAAGAAGTTACCCTGGAGCACCTCACTGATTTTTTTATCCCCACAGTAGTCTGACAAAAAGCTGTGTCAGAAATCTGCCCGAGCGCTGGGTTTCTCAGCTCCTGCCCAGTGAAGTCAGCTCCAGAGTCAGATCCAGGAGCTGTCTTTTCTGGGCTACATGACGGTGGCTGTTGGTAGCCAGATGGAGCTCTCTGTGAGGACCTTGGTTCATTTATTCCAGGCAGGAATCACGCATCCTCTGCCCACTCGTTCCTACTCACATACAAATGTGCACAACCCCACACAGAGCTTGTAAATCTGGCATATGCTACTTATTCAGAGCAAAATCAAGTTCTGCACTAAATCCTGCATTAGCAGAAAGTTAAAGGCGACAGGCTCTGCTCAGAATAAACCTGGATGTAACTAATAGTTCTTGCAGTGGTGTTTAACAATTGTGCCATATAGTACACAAATTCACACAGAATACAGACCACCATGATAATTTTATCTGTATCTACCTGGGAGCACCAGTAAAAATTGGTTTTACCCTGGAACTCATCTTTACACAGGGAACACATTCATCTTTAAATACAGTCCTCCCCACCTTACTTAAAGTACATGTAAATGCACTGCTAATTAAACTGCCTCCTTTTGCCACTGCTAACCATATTCTAGTACATGATTTTAAGATTGGATTGATTTGGTTTATTTCCAGATTTAAGAAAAATATTAATTAAAAAAAAGCCAGACTAGCAGCCTGTGAAGTTGGCAGCTCAGTGAATTTGATGGGCCAAGTGAGACATCCAGGTCCCACCTCTCTGAGGTAACATTAACAAGGCAGCTGCAGCTGGGGCTGCTGAGCCTCTGAGGGCTGTTGAGCACTAGCACAGTGATCCTGCAGCACTTTGGTGATATTTGGGCAACACTTAACTCTGGTAAATTTACCAAGTTTCACTTTAACAAGCACATTAAGCTTGTATTCTTAAAAATCTCTTGCCTGAGAACAGCATCCCCTTTGCCTGTCAAGATCAGGAGCAAGAATATGAATGTTGGTGTCAGAAGTTTGAGTAGCTGCTTTAGGATCTGTCAAAATATCTTGCTGGATGCCTGTGAAACATGCTCAAAAAGTGATTTTCAGTCTTCAAACTATTATCATCCAAACAGCTTTTTTCAGCATCTGATATGGGACGAACCCCTCAGTCAACCCCATTTACATGTGAAGTTACCACCTCGAAGTTTCAAAACTGAGTCACTTGTAAAGAAAAAAGAACCTGTTTTCCAAGGGGTGAGATATAGGCTCTCCAGCTATGGTTAATGGCTTCTCTATAACCTCAAGCTTTAAGTGAAGTATATCAATTCTGAAACCAAGGAAAAATTGTTTTTGAGTAAAAGCAGATTAAAACCAAAGAAAAATTGTTTAAATGATAAGTCTTGAATTTTCAGGAGAATACCAGGTAAAAAAATCTTCACATAAACCACAACTACTCTTTCTACATAAATAATAAAGTAGCTACTTGTAATATGTACATTAGTTACATTACGAGGATTAATAGGCTGTTGCACTGTCATTTTTTCACATGAGTAAATCATTTAATTAGATACTAAGACTTGATTTTTTTCCATATATGATTGAGGATATTTAATAAGACTTCAATAAAACCATTCTGTGATACTCCCTGCTACACTGTAAGAGAAAGGAGAAGCACGTGCCTGTCTGGAAACTCAGAGCAGCAAATGTTAGATCTCAGATGAGTAACTTTGACAGTTTTGAAATTGAGCAAAACAGCTCAAGGAGAAAGGAACAAGAGAAAAAAAATTGCCTAAGAGATATGGGATAAAATGTGCAACTTGGAGAGAACATTGAGACAACACTAGAGAGCTGTTCAAATAAACCATGTGGAAGGGAAGGGCCTTCTCAATCTCTAAGTCAATGGAGCTGAAGTGCAGAGTGACACTGCTGAAAAGATGTGGGGTGTGCCCAGACAGCCGTCCAGCTTGCCAGGGTAATTGATCAGTCAGTTTATTTGTCCTCATCCACGGAGGCAGGGATCAGCCTGTGGTCAGAAGAATAAGTCTGGTGGTGACAGAGCATTCTTGGCCGCCTTTCACTTCTCCCCTCTGACATAATTCCTAATTAAACCTGGCCCCCTTCCCACAGCCCAGTGCTGGAGCAGCAGCCAGCAGAGCTGCCCAGGCTGCCCTGCCCATGCACCTCGCCTGGCCTGCCACCAGCAGGGCTCCGGAGCAGGGGCCACGCACACACACATCCACTTTTGTTCTTCTTCCTAGAAGCCCCTCAAACCTGACAGCGAGCAGGAAGGGATTTACCAGCTGGAAAACTCTGCACAGACAGACTAAGGATCAGCCTCCAGAGAGCCCTTCAGCCCAGCACTGCAGGAGGGTGGGCGCTGCTGCCATACAACACCCATGGGCAGGCACAGCACAGCCTGCCCCAAACCCCCATTCTCTGACAGAGAAGTCACTTGAAGGTGAAAACAGGCTCAAGTTATTTCCTGGAAATAATGTTGGTTCATACATCCAGTACTTCTTTGCTGCTGCGAGCTCATTTTTCAAAAACATCAAACCCATCTCTCCTTGTCCTTTGAATGGTCTCTTTAGAGAAGTTTCAAGGTACAAAATGTATGAAATTATTTCAACATAAGCATTGTTGGCTGCCTCTTTGAGCATTTTCTTCCTTTGGCACCTCATACCAATAATATTCCCCAAGCAGTACAATATTTTTTCCAGAACATTATATATGATATGCAGACTGTTGAAGAATTTTAAAATAGGGTAAGAAATTTTCATAACAGTTAGTGAGCAAATGATTCCTCCAAAGATTCAGATTGACACATTTGGAGAGGATTAAATTTATCCAGAGAATTAAATTTGCATCAAATGAACATAAAGAAATACACAGCATAATCTGGGACTACTCTCTGTGTTTTTGCATGACTAGCATATTTATTGAGATGTCCTTCAGTAATTCTGATTTTGTCATTATTATTCATCATCATGAAGAGTCTTGCAGCCTTACAAACTGGAGTTTTCAGTTGATTTAATGGGTTTTTAGAACTATAACAAAAAGAATTCATAAATTTCAGCAGCAATTTAGATAATGCAGAATCATGTTTCATGAATTTAAAATAAAACTGGTGGATGATATGGATGGATGTTTTCCTACAGCCTTATATTACAGTTTCTTAAAACAATTTTTTAAAACAGAGGGCCACAGCCTGCAAAACTCAGAGCCAAAACAATCACAGGCTGAGACTGGAGTTTTAAAGAAAAGATGCTTGTGATAAACTTTTTCATTTATTACTCGCATATATGATTAACCTTGATGTTAAGACATTTCTCCTTCTAGTCTATACAGAAGTGTGTGGAGATCATTTGTCTACCTGGACTAGTCAAGATTCTGAATTTTATAGGCAAATATTGACAGGATGATCCTCCAATTCAACAGGAACTTTACAGGTTTTTTTTTTTCAAAAGCGTACTTTTACTATAAAATCTGTCAAAAAATACAAAATCAAGCAGATAAAATGACTGGAATTGTCAAGATATAAAAATCCATCCAAATTCAGTTAGCTGAGGACCAAGCTTTTGGACATTTTTCAGTTATCCATTTTATTTTACTAAATTGTAAGAAGAACTGGAAATGCCAGGTGTGTTTCACAGAAATCTGAAATCCACGTGGCTTTTCTTCACTGATCCGTTGCTTTCCCGGGTAAAACTCATCAGACATACTCAGGATGGTGTAAAATCACCTGTTCTGCAGTGCTGTGACGAAGCTGCTGGAGCAGCATCATTGACATGCATGACATGAACCCCTCTCCTCGCCCCTCAGCCCCTCCCACGCCCCGAGCAGCGCTCACCTTTTCCCATTCCCGCTCGTTGTTCAGCACTATCACCACCAGCCTCGGGTGGGCCTGGTAACCATCTGCTGTGAAGGACAAATCTCTACCTTCCCAAGTCACATTCATCATAAACCTGGAAGGCAAGGAAGAAAAGTTCATTGAAAAATTAATGGGCTGTCCAGCAGTTAATGAGCAGCAAGTTCAGCCACCGGAACCCCTGATTAAATCCATGCACCAAGCCCTGCCAGCGCTGTGGGAAGCCTGTGCTTGCAGCATGGTGGGTCAGGGCATTTCAAGGCAGCTCACAGCTCAAGACAAAGCAAAATATTGTTTATGTATGAGTTATGATGCAGACATCATTTTTAACAGCTTCCACATTATATATGAATAATCTCTCCCCTCCATGAATAATCTTTCTGGCACTTTGCACAACCTCACCAGCTTTTCAGGAGCATTTTAAACAAACCTACATCACCTCTGTATGTAACACTGTGCTATTGTGTCACTGAGTAATACTCAGAGCAAAGTGCATCCAGTCCATCTTCCCCTGTTCAGACCTCCAAGAGTCCTGTCAGCTCTTCCCAAACTGTACCTACACACAGCGTTGTGACACGAGGATAAATTCCACTAATGCCAAAACCAGACATGAAAGCTTTAAAGGTATTGGCAAATATTTCAGTTCAGTAGTTTCAAAAGAAAAAAGATTTATGTTTTATTCTTTTGTATCAAGCTTAAATTTCAATGGTTTTCAAAAGACATATGAATTAATGAGTATTTTGAATAGGAGAAAAAATAGAGGGACACAGAATAATATGTACAAAAAAGAGAACTTTTAAAATTTTGTTGTAAAAAATCAAAGCTCCACACTGTTAGTGTAAGCCTGACAGGGCTATCCCACAAGTAAGAGGTAAAACTGCAGTTCAAAATCTTGGGATGCCCCCAGTCCATGCCTGTGGTCTGAAGCTATTCACATTGAATTGCACTGAATTCTCAGTGTATTTAATTGAAAGAAATTCAGTCCAAGACTGACGCAGACAGAAGTGCAGATGTCCATCCTACACAGATGTGTTCTGAAGGGCAGAAATTTACTATTCTTCATACATTACCTGAAGTGTTTTACCTACAGGAAACTGATACTGTTTTACATGTTTGTATGGGTTTGGAGGGGTTTTTTTGGTTGGCTTTTTTAGCAGTAGTAGTACTGGGGAATGTGACACAGACAAAATTCCTCAGCTCCAGATTCAAAGAAGGCTTTGTATTGACATAGCTGCCTGAAAATCCCAGTAGTAGAAGCACACTAAATAAACATATATAGACTCAGAAGAAATAATGGCATTGTATCATAACAGCTAATAATTAAATGTGCACTAGCCTGAACAGCCATATCAACATCATTCAGCACCAGTTTGACAGCAATTTGTAAATTCACCCATCGTAATAACCCATATTTCGTGACAGACTTTCAGTATGAAAATCTTCCCCTTGACAGAACTTTGCTGTTCAGTTGAACTAATTTCCCGTATATTCCATTTTTCATCCCACAGTGAAAGATCTTGCTTGGGAACAAAAAGCTTGTTTGCCTCTTGAGAGGCAGCAAACCACCAAACAGGATTTACTTGTGCACACACAGAAGGAACCAACATAACATTCACTCAGTGCTGGAAACCACTGCGAGCCCGGGAATGAAACACCTGGGAAGTGACCACAAGGGGAAATCAAGGATGTGCTGTGAAAACAGGCAGAACTTGTGTTTGCACTTCTGCAGCCTCTCCCAATTCATGCCCATGAGGTAACGCCCCTCACAGTGAACACATCACCTGACAGGGCCAGGCAGAAACCACCTCACCTCACTAAAGCTGAAAGCCAAGCACTGCGTCCCCCCCTAAGGGCTGGACCCCCAACACACACCCTGCACTACAGCAGCCTGTCGTGCTCACTTCGGTTTTTAACTAAAAAGAAAACAGTGATTGGACTGGAGTTAAACTCTTCTTTAATGGAGTTTGGTAGGATCCCCAACCCCAAGTCCAAACACTACTCATCATATTTTGGGATTGACGTGCAAATGTGCTAGCCCAGAAGCTAGCCAAGGGCCATCACAGGATGCAGTACTGATTCTCAAGTGTTCTGAAAAAACAGTATGAACCACAACTCTAAAGTGAAAAATTGAATGCACTGCCCGTTTTTAAATCATGTGAATTTACCAGCCTTTAAGTAAAGAAACGCATTTTGCAAGTTGTTTTTTGAAAAAAAAAAAAAGTCCCTCATCTGAAAGGTCTCTTAAAATTTTATTCTCTGGTCTGGACAGAAAGGTGTCCATGAGTGACGCACTCTGAGCTACCCCAGATTCTCACACTGCAGCAATAAAAAAGAACTTCAAAGAGATTCTTGTTTTCCCAAGCACATTCTTCCGTACAGAATTCATCAGCTGCCCATGTTCTTCAGAAATCAATGCCTACAACCTACACTCACTTTTGAATTGTCATTTTTCCTCTGCAAAGGACAGAAGTCTTGCCCTGCTTTTACTGGCCACAACCCCAAACTGCTTGTTCTACAGAAAATAACCAAGTGTTTTTCTGTTCCTGGTTAGGAAGAATGCTGTGAAGAATTTATATCATGTTATTCTTATAGGGTTTTACGTTTATCCAAGGTTAATTCTGTGCAAGAGGTCTTTGGCTTCTGAATTGGATAAAATGTATTTCTGAAATAGCTTTGGAAATGCATATTCCTGTTCTTAACTAAATGAGGTGTTTAGTTATTTGAACTCATTACTTTGAGGGGGCAATTAACAGCACACCTTGGATCTGTAGTTAATCTGTTTTCATTCCTCATTAACGCCTCAGCCTTTGCAAAGACATGATAGCACAAGGCCTTGTGATGGTATTATGACACTGCAGTCTTAATTAACTTTTGCAAACTGAAATTTGAAAGATTCCCCAGGTGATACATACAGGAAAATAGCTTTTTTTTTTTTTTTACCAGAAGTTAAGCTATTCTCACACTGAATCCAAAACAGGTTTTTTTATCGTGCAAAGAACCAAACATTAACTATGTATTTAAATACACTTTGAAACATTTATACAATTCTTTCTTGCTTGTCACCTTCCCCAGCAAAACTGAAAAGTGTTGAAACACCACAGCAGAACCCTTTTGCTGTCATATTTACAGCAAGCCTTTGAAGCACCCAGGTTACAAACTTTTTTCAAGGTTTCCAACTTTATTTTTGTAAGACTCAGAAAGATCAAGTAGTTCACACAGAGCTTCAGATTAATGCCAAAACTGCAATATTTATCCCTGTCAAAATTCTAAGTTTATTCAGAAAGACAGAACATATTGAAAAAGCTGGGTTTCTTACCCTGTAACTACAGTATCACAACTTCATTGACTCTAATTCCTTTCATAAATGGGTGAAGCCTTTGCCAAAGGAACCAGAGCTCAGTTTTCAGAACATCACTTGCTTGGATACAATATTGCTGGCAAAGAGGCACCTTTTCTGCCAGCTGCTCACAGGAGACATGGACTTCCTTGTCCATGAGGTGTTTGTTAAGGATTTCCTATACTGGATGAAAACACTTGAAATCCTGGAGCAGAATCTTTGAGGATTTCTGCTTCTATGCCCTACAAAGCAGACATGTTTGCAGGCTATGGCATTTCTTTTGAGGTTTACCATATATATGTGTCTGTGCAAAATACACAAATATTCTCCTAACAGATCCAAGGATTTGAGAGCAAAAGCAAGAAGGCTCAGTGGATTCTGTGCTGAGTATTATTTTAAGGAAAAAACACGACATTATGTAAATTACTAAGGTCACTTTGTTTCAAACACAGATCAACCCTAGCCCGGTTTCAAAAACTTCTCAGGGGTTTTTTCAAGGTAAGAAATCTCACCTTGATGTGAGAAAGCCAACGAGGACAGAAGGGAAGCACAGCAGAGCAATCTCATGACTCAGAAGCAGATGTGATGCCACCTGTGGAGCCTCACCAGAACTGGTCTCAGCAAGTGCCCAGCCAGCAGCACCCTCCACGTGCCCTCTCTGGGATGCCAGAGAAGAGCATCCTCACAACAATTCGTGTCCTCAGCATGGGCACTCTCTTGCCCACCTGTGTCCCATAAGACCCTCCAGGACTGGTCAGGCTCAGGAACACAATCAGCTCTGCAGTAACAGGCTGGTTTATAATTAGTGTGAAATTCACCTAGAATGCAGCTCCCAAACACATCAGCAGCTGGGGAAAATAGAATGGGTGAGGCAGAAGCATTAATGAAAATGTGTCACTTCTAAGCTACCTCCTAAGGAGAGAATTTAGTCCCTTGACCTGTAAAACAAAGCCTGGGGCCTGACAGCTGCAAGGGAGTAGAAAGACCAGGGGACTCCTCTCTGTCATGAGTTCAGATCTACATTTCCTGCCCTCAGATGAGATAATCAAATTTGATAAACTCCTCAGGTGCCAGGACTATCATTTTTTATTTAGTGTCTTCTTCACCATGGGGCAGTGTCTCAAATCTCTGACAACAGCAGGCAACGAAGGGAAGCAGCAGAGACTTCGGGAAATGCGTGTTGCATAAGAGAAATTCTCCCTCTTCTTTCTCAAAGAAGGAATTTCCAAACTGAGATTGAAAGCGGATTAAATCCCTCAAAACCAACATGTTATCCGGTGATATTTCTCTTTCCTGCAAATAATGTAAACCCAACCATTTCAATAACCTAGACAGCCAGCCTATCTGGGCTCGGCATTCACTCAGCCTCACAGCTAAAAATGCCGGAGTGAATCCAAATTTTCTCTTTTCTTCTCTATGTTGTTGAGGCTCTGAACTGCTGAACTTCCTTACTGTGATTCAACCATGACATTTGAATGAGACTTATCAGTACAAACCCCAAGACATGTTATTTACCATTAAGAAATTGATTTCCTCTTTAAAATTAAATCACAAAATGCTTAATGTAGAATATGTAATGTGTGGTCTGAAGTACATATAGAAACAGGTCTGCCATGGAACCCTATTAAACAAGGTGCTGATGCATTTTTTTAAAGTCAATTCCATATCTTAGGTTACGTAGGACTTTTTTTCTAAATTCAAATCCTTTGCAGTGATGCAGAGTCTCTTCTTCCTCTCTGTGCATCCTCCTCCTCCCTTTCCCAGCCCCCGCTCCTCCACAAGGGTACCTTGCTTTGGAGCTGTGTCTCCCTAGGCCTTGAGCCAGCACGGATGAGTAAAACTTCGGGAGCGATCTGCTCAGTGACTGTGCAAAAGGAGCGGCGTGCCAGCTTCTGGGACCTCCTGCCAGCTGCTCCCCAAAGCATTCACTGCCACTGGCTCTGCAGAAGTCATCTGGCCCCAGCTCTGCCACACAAACAACAAAACTCTTGGGGAGCCCTTCTGAAAGGGGGCAAAAGGGAGGGAGCAAAGCTAGAAAGGGCTCAACTCGCCAGGATGTGCCACAGATGAGTGTAACTGAACACCAGAATGTTTAGCAAGTTAGTGCTACTGTTAGCACCAACATTTCAAAAAGATCTCTAATTTGGTTACATATTGCTGCACCACCTCAGAAGCATCCCAAACTCTTCCCCATGATATGGGCCTGGCTTCCTGCGAGGGAATGGTGCCTGCAGCAGCTCCACCTCCAAGCGCGTTCATTTATACGTTGATTTTTGAGCCCTGCTTCCAGCCCTGGAGGAAGGCTTTGCTCAACTGCCAGAGGCCATGCTTGTTCTCTTGTTTTAAATTATTTTAATTACCACAATAACAAGGTAGTGTTCTAATCCAGTAACTTTTTGGTACTTTCTGCTTCCTAAACTGACCTAACCTGGGAGAAAATTCTAATACAGATTTTCAGTTATTTCTTGAATCACTTTGTCAGTAAACCAGCACCATGTTGGAGTCTCCTGGGCAGAGTGTTCCCCTCACAACCCCTCCTTTGTTGCCTGTGAAGTTTAGTTCTACTTTGGACTCATACATAATTAGTTAAATATTTCTACACCTCCAATCATCCAATAAAGATGATACCTATTGTTCCCGAGTCTTCCGACTTAAATGAACAAATCCTTTATAAATTGGCTGTTGATCTGTATGCAGGAAAAAGATTAAACAGATTTGCTGGATTACTCATCAAAGCATTGTGTCCCTTTAATCCCAGATTTCGCTCAAAGGAGGCAAATTTGTCTGTCATGCTAAAAACTGCAATGAAAATATTGAACGTGGTGAATGGGCATCAGGACCGGGGGACAGCGAGCCCTCACCCTCTGGAGAAGGTGCTGTGCTGAAGGACAACAGCAAGGACAACGAAGCTTTTGTCCCTGGTCCTTTGGACTCCCCATTGCTCCTGCTCGCTGGTTCAGTGATGACAAACAAAGGAAGAGGTGCTGGGAAAGGACCGAGGAAAGGCAGGATACTTTCAAGACCTTCACTGCTGAAGGACGGTCTCTCAATCCCGCCTATCGCTGGGCTGTGTTTCGGAACAGGCTCTCACTAAACGTCAGCACCGCACGGCAAACACCTGCCCGGCTGTGGACAGACACACACAGCTTCTGGCTTTTCAGGATAATGGCAACAGCTCTGCCTTCCTCATCCAGCCCTGTAAGGATCAGCGTGGTTGGAAACGCTGCAGTGAAATGCACCTCCCAGGGTCAAGGCTTTCATACACACCCTGAGTGCTCTTGTAAACAAAGCAGCACCATTTCAATGCTCAAAGCAGCAGCGTTCTCCGTGATGACTGGCAGGGTTATTGTGTTTTGCTGTTTGTTTGCTTCCCTGTTTTCCTTTTTTCTGAGAGAACAAGAGTTTGTTCAACTGACTTGGCATTAATGAGGTGCTAATTCTATTTATCCTGCTGTGCCAGTATTTCACACAATAGTGGTTTTCTGCCTTGGGAGATCTGGGTCTTAAGATAGGAAAAGATGATCTGAATCAATACACACATAAATATACATATATATCTGTGTTTTTAATGCATTGAAAATGAGCCCCATACTTTATTATAAATCCTTTATTCATAGAGAAAAACTGGCTTTCCCATGCGTATCAGAAATGAACATTGATCAGATCATTCCAAAAACTAAAGTAAAGCTGATTTTCTTCTGGGTCTAGAAAGCCAATAAAAGCATCTTAGAATTGCTGTGATGGGGGAAAGATAAATTGTGTGCTTCAAAACAAATATATCTTCAAACCAATTTTATACTCAAAGGATTTGAGAAAGAGGGAGGAGCAGCTTTTACTTCACGGCTTTCTTTACATAGAATTTCTTCACAAATGGAGATAAAATTGCTATCTAGATGTGGGAAGTCGCACATAAAGCATTACTAACTTCCATTTACAAGCAAATTAGCTATTATAGCGTAGCCTCAGAATGCTATACTGGGCTTAAAGCTGAATTAGACTGTCATTACAATAGATGGAGCCTAAAAATCCTGGGGTTTTTCTCTATTTTGTGCTTTGTTTTGCTCAGGCATCCCCTTACACAGCCTCTTCCCTGATTTCCACTGAGTTCTCTGCTTCTGAGCTTGCAAGCGGTGTCCTCTTGCTCAGCCCTACTTCTCCAGCCCTGATTTCCAGCAGGACAGGGGGGCAGAGTACAGCAGGTCCCAAGTCCATAAGCTGTTTACAGTCACTTTAGTCCTTTCCATTCAGAACATGCTCCAAAATCCTTTGTTCAGGTTTCTCAAAACAGCACATATACACTGACCTTGTAGTTTAGATTACAAAACTGCACTATCTGGGGCCTGAAACTGTGAATATTCCACGTCACAATAAAACCCCGATTCAGGCACTGATTTGTCATGTAAAGTAGAAAGCTACAATTTAGTGATGAGGATGAGAAAGCACAATGAATTTATGTAATTCACCTTGGCATGGAGAGACTGGTCAGCTCCCCGAGATTACTTAGTACTGGTACATGCTTGTATATATTTGCCTTTCTAGCAGATCATTTGTGACAGGAATGGTCTTGGGGAATTATTACATAAGACTATTTAAAGTTTATTCATTTTTGTACAATTCTGACATTCCTAAATTAAAAACAGCTTCTTGTTCTTGTGGTGTTGGAGAAGCTCAAAGAATCTCCAGTACAGAAAATGTATTTTTACTTCACAGCTCACTGTTTCACATCAGGAAATTACTTTTTTAACCAAAGTGCACTACTGCTTCTCCTGTTAATAATTCCTAGGTGAATCATGGACTGCACACTGCAGAATCTCCTGGCAAAGTCTAATCTCACTACTCTAGCACTCACAAGCCCTGTTCTTGTACTCATGCAGATTTAATGAGAAAATAAAGATTCTTTAAAGAAATACAGCTTATGCTGAGTAGTGAATACTTAATTCAAGTCTATACTCGTGTATTAGCCAAACAATAGGGTGGCAGCCTTTTTCAAAACAGGTTCAAGTTTTTGTGCCCCTTCCAAGGGTATTTTAAACCCCAACATTTATGACAGAACACAACTTAACTTTCACAGAATCTGGAGTTCAATTATTAATAGTGGACTCCTTCGTTTGTAGGTCAGGTCCTACTGTTAAGGCTCAGAATTTGGCTAAGAGGATGTTTTCACTGTTCCCTGGCATTGCCAGCACCTGCATTAAGAGCCAGCACGGGGGTGCCATGCTGGGTGCAGGTGGGACAGTCCCCCCAGCAGTGCCTCCCAGCTGCTCTGCCCTGACACCAGGGACACACCATGGCTTTCCCAGAGCCACACTCCCAGGGGCTAAATGGGGCAGCAGGGAAAGAACCATGGGTTTTCTGCAATGTCTCCAGGGAATTTGTAGTTTAAGAGGCAGAGGCTCAAAAATAGGAAAGGGAGCACAAAAAAACCTGCAAGTGTCACACTAAAGGCAAGTTCTCACAAAGGAAATGTTAAAATCCATTTACTTGGCAGCATTTGGCTTTTAAGAAAGCTTCTGAAGAATGCTGTGAGCAAAGATGCTGTTTTCATGGGAAACAACTGTTCCAGGACATCGTGTGGTAATCAAGTCCTAATCTAAATATGCACATACATCTCAAGATTAAAACTGTTCTAAAATCTCTCATCTGAAATCAGGACCAGCTTTCCTTCCTGTGCCAATTCTATCCTGCTTTTCTGTAGAAAGCACTTCATCTGCTTTGGTCAGAACAAATGTCATAAATACTGCTTTGTAGCTTCCATATTGTCAAGAGCTATTAAAAATTATGCAAGATACCCTACTTCCTCTCACAGACCAGATAAAGAAATATATTACCATGCAACATTTTGGATAGAAGTAATCAGGAGTATCATGTCTAAAAGGGAAAATTAAAAGGAAAATAATAAAAAAAGAATCCTAATTTAATCCTTGGCAGTTCCCATCTGACAAACTGTTTAGAGAAAACATCTTTATCAGCTTGGATTAATGCTGATTAATTTTCACAGTTATTCTATTGGAGGTGACAAAAAATATACCCTTACAAGTATAGGGGACAGATTTCAGTTCTTATGTGATAAAAGCTGCCTAACTCATCTAATACTTCTATAATTTCCAGGGACAGCTCTTTAATGCTGCACATTGCTCATCTTCTAAAATATTACCAGGTTCCTGCTGATGCAGGTGATACAGGCACAGCCTCCAGAGCATTTTGGCAATTTTACCTCATTGTTAAAGTACACAACAATCCAATTTTGTTAACTCAGCTTCATACCCTCCAAGACCCAATTCCTGTCATCTTCTACATTAGATTCAGGGCAGTATTTACTCTCCACAGCACACATCATCTCCAGGAGCACAGCTATCGGTGCAGCAAGTCCTCCTGCACATTGTCCCAGAACATCTGAAAACCATTGCTTAGAAAGGGCACCATGGGATCAGCAAAAAACAATATTCTCCATCCAAAAACATAGTGGCAATGGAACAGGAAACTGCCAAGGCTATGTAGGTAAAAATAACCCAAAGCAATCATCCTTACTTGTGCAAGGTTTGAGAGGGCCGGTCATTTTTCTCCAGTTGTCCATAGCAGCTCGTTCTTGCTTCAGGAATGAAGGAGTACTTTTCCAGCATGGCTGATGCAGCAGTGGCAATAACCCCAAGGCCATCCCGTACCCGAGCTTCTAGACTGTAGTCCCACTCGTCATAAGCTGCTGAAATGAGTCCTGAAGGAAACTCCTTGGGAGTGATTTCTGTGTTACCACTAACCAGGCTGGGAACTATCCAAAAGAAATCATAGCCAGTGAGGCCCAGGGACCGAGCCTCATCCAGGATGTAGACAGCTTCGTCCTTGGAACAATACAGCAGGATGACGGACGAATGGATTTTCTTCAGCTGAATTTGGGTCTTGGCATCTCCAAAGGCAGTATCGAGTATGATGACGTTCTGCATGTCCCAGCCCACAAAACTGTTTTCCACGGTGGTCTTAATGACATTGATGAAATCTCGGTATCCAGGGAAAGTGGTGGTCACCAGAGAGAACACGTGCCAGTCATAATCCTGCATGATCTTCAGCATGATAATGGCTTCTTGCTGGATGGAAGCCCCAAACTGGAAGAACGTGGACATGACATCCTAGAATACCAAACACAGCAAAAGATTAGTAATTTGGTACAAGTCTAGAGACAGAATCTGTAATTCTTCTGCTCTCTTTGTTCTACCGGAGCTACCAGGCTTCCACTGCATGCCAGTAACTCTCTGTGGTTTATCAGTTTTTAATCATCAGTAAGCAACACTGATCACAGGTACTACAGCTAAATAAAATATTTGCTAAATAAAATAAAATTTTTTAAAAGTAACAAACCAATATTTACCTAGGAAATTTCCCAGTGCTCGATCACTTGAAGACAACAACTCAGATCAGGAGCTACTGAGGAAGCTCCCTAGGAACAGCCACCCACAGTTAAACAGCTCTCTAGCAGAGGTTTTACATTCCTGTAAACATAGGAATGCAACCCAACAAACTCACACCAACTTGTAGCTACAATGGAAATAAACTGCAATGCACATGCTGTATGCAGGCTGAAGGAGCTCTGTACTTCCAGACATAATGTCTGAGGGGACTTCATTTCCAAGGTTCACTAGACTTGGTGGAAGCTTTCAGACTTTGCAGAAGGAGATTTTCTGTCCCCAGGGACCGAGTTCACTGCCGGTCCTGCTCCATTCAGAGCACACGGCCCATTGATGCCTGATGGAGAATTAACAGGATGGGACTCTGAGGATAACCAGCAATCTGTCAGTGTCCTCATTAAAGGACTTAAATGGAAATAACTTCAAACAATGGCCTGAGAGTCTCTAACTGCTCTGTAATGTTGCCCAACACAGATTTGTTTCTAACATTTGTCTTGTGATTTACAGAATTCATAACATTTTATACAGCATAATGGCAGGTGCTGCTTATTTTAACATTATCAGAAATAGGCAGCACAGTTAATTTTGTTGGCATTAAATTTCCAAACACTTTCAGTGGTCTATTTTTATTAAGTTGCTGTAAGATCTAAATTTAATTTTGAATTTTACATTCTGCATTTACATAAAATAATTAGAGTGCTAAAACTATACATGGGAAGCTGTATAATTCTTTCTTTTTATTTTACTTCAGTATTTATCTTGACCAGTAGAGGCAATTTATCTGCATCACTTTCAGATACAGAAAGCGTGAATTCCTGGTGAAACAAAAGCTTATGATTTAAAAATAAGATATGAATCATTCAAGATTTCTTATGCAGGCTTCTGAAGGAAGACACATACGGTGCCTTTAATTTAAAGAGTTTTATGGTCATGGTCACGAACTGCTATCCTATTTTACACTTGCAGGGAACAGAAACAGATTAATTGATTTGGGTTTCATGGCAGGGTGCTCTTAAACATACAAATATTAGTGAGAATGATAACTCAGCTCTGCAAGCTCTGCAAATCTATTCCAGGAAAACAGTCTGCACTTTTTTTTAATAGAAGATGAGGAGTGTTATTACTTTCCAAGTGTTAAGAAGCTGACACCAGGATTTTATATAGCTTGACAGCAATAAAAGTCTTACAACTTGTGTCAGACCCTGAAGACTGATACTGAAGGTATAAAATACACACTGCTGGTGGTAATGAAATCATCTGCCATGGCTTCTTCAGCACCTCGAAGATAAGATTCTGAATGTTAGAGACAGATTTGAAATGTTGTGGGTTAATTACACATGTTATAAAACATGTTTTGGAGAAGAATTGAAGAAGGAATATCTGATTGCTGAATTCTTCTAGGAGCTATTTCCTGGTGACCTGCACTGGAAACTTAAAAACAGGCAAACAAGATTTTCATTTGGGGACATTCACAGCTGAAGGAACCCAGCACACGGAACAGAACAGCTGCTCAGAGTCAGCATTTAATGTTTTAATTACTGATTTACTGTTATAAAGTAAAGTAGATATCTAGAGACAGTGCCATGAATCCAACTTTGCTGCAGCTTCCTAACTGAGCATAAAAAATATTGTAATGCAAAGCCAATCACTTCAGTTTTCTTCTCCAGCTCTCATCTTGGTCTCCATTTATGACTATGCTAAATTGCAGTAAGAAGTAAAATCATTTACAGTAGATTAATCAGATTATATCCATCATATCCTTTCACTCTCCCCCATTTCTATATGTGTTTTATGGCTACTACTGCAGTGGAATAATTCTTCCGAACAATACATACACCTTGGTCCTTTGTGCATGACAAGGAACTTCTCCAATGAGGCAACTGAAGTATTTGAGGGCAAAAAACAATCACATGGACATTTTCTAGTGTGACCTTTCTAACTAGTAAATACAGATTTTTAACCTAGAGCAGTCCTTGGCATCTTCCCTGGCAATTAAGAACAGTCTTGAGCACAATGCTCTGTGTCACCATTGCAGCAGGCTGACAACAAAGGAGAAGTAATAAAAATAAATCCTTTCCTTTTGTAAATATTGTGTTAGGAAAACAGTTTATGAAAGGAGTTTTGATTAGACATTTTTGTAAAGGTCACACCCGTTTCCTATAATTATGAATGCGAAGTTTAGCCAAAATCGGGCAATCATGATCGATTTGTGATTAAAATGCTGAAAAAAACTGTAATTCTATAGTGAAAAGAAGTTTGGGTTCAGGAAAAATGGAGACATGAATACCACTAGTGAGATTCTCATCTGAAGAAATTCCACATAACTGCACTGGGTGCTTTTACGGAGCTGAAGACCTGACTGTCTGTATTTACAGTGCATCTGAAACAGATGGGAGATTACAAGCAAATTGCAGCCTTAGGAACTTCAGCAGATACTTAAACAGCTATAAGCAGAATATTCAAGGACATATCCATTAAACTGGGGGGGAAGGGAGAAGTTTAGTGAAGAAATAGCAAATAAATAAATAAAACTGTAACAGATTCAACTATTGTATTCTTAAACATCTACAGAGCTTTTCATTTTGGGGGGTTTAAGCTTCACATTCTTTTCAAAAAGCATTATTATTCCTCTGCTTCATACAGACTTAAATTCCATACGTGTAACAAAATACTAAGTTCCAATTTTCTACATTCAAATGCAAACTAGAGTGATGTTGGTAAAAAACCAGAATTTTTCGGTTATTTTCATTTAACTGTCATCTTGTCATGTATTGAGACATCCATCTAAATCATTGTTGAAGTAGGAATACAGATGTAATAGCAGAGGTGCTTTAAATGCATGCTAGAAATTATTTTTTTTCCATTCCTCAGTGTCCCCAACTATTGAGATTACTGGTGGAGCTTGCAAGGCAGTGGTACACTTTACCCAGGGCAAGAAAGTTTTTACAGAGAAATTTCTTAGATAAATCTCAAAGCATGACAATCCCAAGATGCTACACTTGATATGAGTAAAAATTTAGTCGGAAGAAGTAGTTTTCTCTTTCAGCTTCTTCGCTAGATCCCACCACAACCATGTGAACAAAAAACAGCAGTGAAAAGAGAAGGCAAAGAGCAAATGAAAACTTTTTGTTTCTGTCTTGCACATGAGTGTGGAGTTTACAGCAAAACATCTCCCCATATGTTTCACACCAGAAGGAAGTAATCCTACAAGTGCTTCTAGCTTAATGTTATTCCTGAATTTTGTACGTGACATGAAGGTCTGTCATTCAGGAGAAGGGCACTCCAACATTCCCACGCTCGTGCACAAGGCAGCACAGCTCTCCCTGCTGCTGTCATTTATAGATTAACATATTAGAGTAAGTTTTTAATTAGTGTACTGAGTCTATAAATCTGTCACTGTTGACAGAATTGCACGTTTCACTTCCTCAGTTCCAGCAAATTACAGGAATGTTTCTCTGGAAACCTCATCCTCAGTTATTTTCATGACATCCTGGTTTCCCAGCTCCGTCTTACCACGAGCTCAGCAGGGGCCACTCACTGCTGTACCAGCTGAGGTAAGCCCTGGTGGTATTCTGTGCCTATCAGGGGAAAAGCTGCAGGAGTTGGTCAGTTAAGGAAAGAAACATTTTCTATCTAAACCAGTGTGCCTTTTGTTAAATGAAAATTAAACGCTAAACCAGAACAAAACTGGGGTCAACACAAAACCAAATCAATTTTCCACTCTGCAGACACAGCGAGGGACAGTCACTTCACTGGCAAGACCATATTATGACAGGAAGCAAAAACCAATATGAAAGAGAGTTTAAAAAGCAATCCAGAGGATGATTTTATTCAGCTAGCAACAAGATTA
Organism: Oreocharis arfaki; assembly: GCA_013398015.1. Taxonomy (NCBI): domain Eukaryota; kingdom Metazoa; phylum Chordata; class Aves; order Passeriformes; family Paramythiidae; genus Oreocharis; species Oreocharis arfaki. Next base: position 229,370 of record VZRR01009035.1, on the reverse strand, counting down.
TTATGACAGGACTACAAGCAGGACTTTAAAGTTGCCTTAATGGCTTCGTTCTTACTCTCACAGAGATCAGCAAAAATCATTTTTGTCTGATTTTACAGCACTGTAAATTAGACATTCCATTCTCATAAAGATTTAAGGCATGTGGTGCCAGGTCTCCATATACAGTGCAAGCTGTTCCCTGTTTAAGGCAATATAGTAGTTATTTGTCATTTTTATAAAGACTGGGAAAAATGAAAGCCAGAGGTTAGTCATGAATCCAACTGAATAATTTAGCATCACATCAAGAATATACCAAATAAAATTATTTGTGCTGATCTCAAATGTAGGTAACAAATGCATCTTGCAGGTTGTTAACTTGGTACCATTTTTCTTGAATTATTTGAAGTGGTGCCTGGATCCCCTGGTAAACACCAAGTGAATTGCATTTCTCTGCCATGAATATCCAGGCCCCAGCCACAGGGTTTTCCTTTGTGGAAGGGCACAGACTCATGACAAACTTCCAGTAAATGCAAGCACTGAAGTGGAAGAGCTGAAAGGAAAACCTTTCCTCCACGACACCCCGCATATTTTTGAATTCTTAAGTTATTAAATTCCGCCTCTATTCATTAGGAGATAGAACACGCAATTCCCAACACAAACAGCTCACTGAGGTGCCCAGGGAGAAACTCCTCCATTATCACCATGGGAGCAATTTGGGGGAGATGAGACAAAATTTTGTGCTTTCATACAAAGTACAGCAACATGTGAGGGTGGAAATAATTTACTCATTCTTACAAAAAGCAAAAAATACTTGCTTCCCAAGGACCTGTCACGGCTCTGGCCCCACACATGGTGAAACCAGAGCCAGAAAAAGGGTGGAAATTTTCTTACTCTGTACTTTAACTGGTGCAAATGCACAGCCACAAAATGTATAAAGGTCAACTAAAAGGACAAACCAAGGCCTCACTTTTTTATTTTAAAAGTTTGCTCTAGGAGAGGAACATTGAAGTTAGAAAAGGGCAGTAGAAAGCAAGGGAGTACATTATGGCTTTCCAACATCTGACATGTCCCCTTTTATTATTTCAAGGAATAAATATCAGAGAAACATGATTTCAAAAGGTTAGCACTGGCTTAATCAAGCATGTTCTTTCCCATTTCCAGAGGGAGCCTGCAGGAATTCATTTCACAAAGACTTCTGTATTTTCAGGTCATGGCTTCATCCTAAGAATTTTGCTAGATAACAGGTTTTGTGGGGCTTTTTTATTTTTAATATATCCATTTAATGTTATACTACTTATTTGGCTTATCTAGGCCTGTTACAAGAGCTGAAGTTTGTCACTGTTTGGGGTTTTTTTTGTATCAGAATAGCAAATAAACAAAGACAAAGGAATGAGAATAGGGTTTCTAGAGACCATTGCAGAGTCACCTGGGTTTGATCCTTTACATGTTCAAATAATAGTGTCCTGTCTAATGAAAGTAACTCAGTGTGTCATTACAGTGAAATAACCTAATTATGGAAGATGACTACTTTTGCACGAAGCCCATGAGCCATTCCTGGGCTGAACCTCACTCACCATCTGGGTTTTCAACACATCTGGGTTTTCTTTCACAGGCTGTTCTAACAGTGGAAATTGTGGTGTCTCAGTGTGAGCTCCTGGTCAACCAGGACAGACAAGTGACAAATGCTTTCAAAGGCTGAAATGAGCCAACAAGCCTGTGGCCAGGCAATAAAATCCTGGAAAGATTCACGTGAATCAGCAGGGATTTTGGGGTGGTCATTTGCTGCAAGGTTTATTGACAAGAAGCCTCCTTTCTAGATATACTTTCATTTCCACAGTTACAGAAATGTTTTACACCGTGAATATTTCAATGAGGAAGGGCAAAATCGTGGATCTACAAAAAGGCAGCACAGAGTTGCTGTGCTATTTGGATAAGAAACAGCTATTGTGCAGCTTCTGGGGTCAAAATGAATCCCAACACAAGAAGTGGGTATTGATGTCTGCAAAGAACACAAGGGAGAATAAAAAGTATTTTCAAAAAAATATATATTTGTTTTGTATGTTCAAATATGTCTTGAAGATAAATCATTGACTCTAACTCATTCCTGGGTCATGTGGTTCTGTACATCAATGTATCATCCTAAAATATTTTACCTTTGTGGTATTTGTATGCAAGTTTCATTTCCTGTCAGTATTTCCCTCAGAAAATAAATATTGAAATATGTGTGAATTATTTGTGCTGATCTCAAATGTAGGTAACAAATGCATCTTGCAGGTTGTTAACTTGGTACCATTTTTCTTGAATTATTTGAAGTGGTGCATGGATCCCCTGGTAACCTAACATACTGGGTAGCAAGGAGGACGGATTATAGCTGAGTATCATTGTTCTTATGCCCCTTGCCGTGACTGCAGATAAATGCTTTGCCATTTTTTAAATAAGGATTTTTTTTCATGGTTTGCATAAGCAGTATCTTTCTGCTTTATTCATGTAATTAGTCATCACTAAACTGATGTAAGTAAATAGTCTCTTGGAGAGCCCAAGAAGACCTCATTTTCCATAGGAAAATGACTTTAAATGAGCCACGGAGCACATCTTTTGCCTCAAGGAACACCTGAGCTCACATGGAGAGCTCTTGAGTCTGTCCTTTGAGTGAAACCTCTTCAAGCAGTTGTTATGAATGATGGCAGAGCAATCAGGAAAATTAATGACTTTCCAAAGACGGGGAAAGCAATTGCTGTGAAGTTACTCCAATAATACTGGTGAAAGTAACTGGCTTTCTGCTGTGTGGGAATGTTCATCTGCCAACAATTCACATTTGAGACACCAAAACAAAGTTTTGGTGACAGCATTAGAAAAAAAATGGGGTCCTGTTCCAGCTCTTCCCCTGGCAACATGAGGAAGTTTAGAGCACAGTGAGGGTGACTTGTTCTGTACAGGTCACCTCTTGGCTGAGAAAAAGAAACAACGAAATGATGCAACTCAACCTCAAACCATGATTTTACCACAAAACTATCAAAATGCACTTGTTGCAAGGAGGAAAGCCTAGGTGCATTTCTGGAAACAAACAAACAAACAAACAAAAAAAAAAAAAAAAACCAAAAACCCCCCCCAAAAAAAAAAAAAAAAAAAAACCAAAAACCAAAAAAAACCACCAAACCACCAAACATTTTTCAGGCTCACAGAAGGCTGCTCACCAGGTATCAGAAATAAAAAGCATTAAGAGAGCATCAGTGAGCTTGTGAATTAGCCCAGCGAAAGGCCAAGACTCAGGAAATCCGGCAGGGATACACACAGAGGCTTTAAGAAAGGAAAGGTGTAGGTAGCTTTCCTCTCTTAGTACTGGTAGTTCCTTATAACTCACATAATTCATCTCTTGAAATCAAATACCACAAAGATATAGGATGTATGAAGGATACCAACCAATTAAAGCAGATGGATCTCTGGAAAATAAATAAAAATCTTTGTATATAGACTGTCCATCCCCACTATCTCTCATATTCCACTAGGGCTTGACTGACCAGGGTTCCCTTTGTCTCATGTCAGTATTGAGACACTCTGCTTTTTGCTACCAAAACAACACCCTGGGCTATGGGGAATACCTCACCTTCCTGGAGCTGCACTCTGTGACTGTGGAGAATTATCTATCAAATCAATTGGTTCATTTGCTTTGAACCACATCTGCTCCCACAAGGCCATCACAGTGGAGCTTCTCTTGATTCATGGGCAATTCGGGGAACTTCAGCGGATATAAAAGCAGAGCATTTAGGTTACAGTGAGTTATATTATTTCTTGGAGCAGACAGCTAGGTCTAATTATAAATCTTGAAAATCCTGCTGATAATGGCGATGCTTCCTGAAATCAACTCTGTACATGGGTTTCAACCAGTTTCAAAATCAGTTCCAGATAGCCAGGTTTTGGTACAGTCAGATGGATCTCTGACACAAAGCAAGATTCCAAAATTTCCAAGCAACTCCAAAAAGAAACAAAGGAAAGAGCAGTGCTTTATCTTTCTCTTTAAATGAAAAGTGAATATTACCGATTCATATTTTTTAGATTTTCAGTAAATAAAATTTTATTGTAATACTTAAGACTTACATAATTTACTGCTCCAAAGGATTATATCATTGGTCTTTAAAAAGCCCAGTGGTCACATTTTGTCTGATTAACATCTTTTAAAGCACCAGCCTTGTTGTAAATGTTTTTATTAATTTTCTCCTCAGAGTCAGTCACCCATATTGACTTCACTCTACCTCGGCCATAAGTTTAAACCTGCACAAAAATTACTGTGATCCATCCACAGAATATGCTAGAATCCAATTTACTTGACATCTTCTTGGGTATCTGCTAAATTAAAATATGTAGTGGTAATATTTTAGCTAAGTAAAATGTGATGTGTTTATATTCCTATTGCTGTGCAATCAGAAAGTGTAAGTTGTTTGAACAGCTTATGGAAACTTTCAAGAATCAATGCTATGCAATAATTCTTCCTCAGAACAAATTTTCATTCCAGCTATTTGGTATGCAACACACTGAGCATTTTGCATAATTATATGACTTTACAGTGTCATTTTCACATGTATTGTACACCCCAACCTATAGGAAAAGTTGCTTAGAACAAGGATTTAGGGTGGTTGAGGATAAGTATGATTCTGTGCTCTTACCTAGTACAAGTATTGCACAAGAAAATCCTGCAGTATCACATCACTTACAGCTCACACATCAACAAAATTTAGGAAAATTTACAGCTTTTGCCATTAGCAGCTTTAAAAACAACACCATCCAATCTTATTAATCCTGTAAACAGAATCAAAACTTTACTTGCCCACAATAACATTTAAATATACTACGGCCAAGAATTCAGCATTAAATCCAAAATCAGTAACAATTTATGATTTAATAGCAGCTGAATTCAGCCAAATAGGCTGTTTACTTATAGCATGTATTGCATGTGTGCATAAATGTTATACACTATACAGAAAGATAAGCATAATTGAATATCAATAAAAATGCCTTAAGACATCATCTCCTTATCGGAAAACATTTGGTCTCAACTGAATGCTAAAACACTTCTCACTTGTGTTGAGGATGAGAAGCCAGAAAACCATTAACTAAGTCATCTCCATACATCTCCACTTAACAAGTAAAAACGAAGGTAACAAACAACCTCCTCCTCCACCCCCTTTCACCAAATGGTGAGTATAAAACATTAGGCAAATAAAAGAAATATAAAGCCAATTTAATTTTCTACCGTGTGCTTGTAACTAGGTGCTTTTCCTTGATGAGCCAGAAATCTTGGACCAGCACCTCTGTGAACCTGCTTCAGCAGCACTGGACCAAAGAGAGAAACCCAACAGCCAGAGACAAGCTGGGGAGGGCAAACAGACAGATGGGAAGGGAATTTTTTAAGAGGAAGGCTGAGCAGAGTTCAAGGGAGCCATTCCAAGTAGCTTTCCATGGCAACAGAGATTTGTAGGATAAATTTAAGTATCAGAGGAAGATAAGAGACTGAAGACTCTTGATCTCCTCAAGAAGATAGGCATTCTGGCTCCCCAGGTAGTTTGGGTGCTAAACAAGAAGTGCAAACCTGACTCATCTGCCTTGGGGAGACAAAGTAACTCACCCAAAGCACATATACTGCTTTTAAATTCTACTCCAAGGAAGTGTCTCACGATGCTCAGAATGCTCCTCGGCTCTGAGGTACAATCAGCAGATCTGAAGAAGGGACTGTACTCAAGGGAAATTCCATCTGTGCTTATCCTTTACATTCTCCTCTTTAGGCACCATCTTTGGCCTCTGGGCAAAGCTACAGCTGCTCTTGTGTTATGCTAACAGATATCACACCTCAGAGTGAGGGATCAGCCCATCAATCTAGAAATTAGTATCCTTTTCCACTGTACATTTAAGGGCAGCAGGTCAGAAGTTCACTTACAAAATTTCTGATATGTGATCTAAATCCGCACTTAAATATCACCCTAGCTCAAGAGGAGAGGGTGACTAACTGCTTATCCTAGAATTAATCCTACTGATAAGAAGGTCGCACAAACCACACCAACAATGAACAGTATTTCACTGGTACTCACTGCAGAGCCTTTGAATAATCACAGCACAAACCATATTTGTGTTAAAGCAGATGCAAGGGCTCCAGTGCTCAGAGCTACTGCATCCATACCAGAAGGGACATGGGAAGACTGTGGAATTCAGCTGCAGGCAGATCCAACACTTGCCCCCATCACTGTGCAATCCAGATAAGGACAGAAGCATTCACTGCATCCTGTGATGGAGGGTGAGGTAATGCAACTGAAATGTGAAGACAAAAAACTCTAATGCACCTACTTTTTCTGACTCTACCCACACTGTTCCACACATTTAACTTAAATCTACATTTTCTTTTTGGCATTCTCTTTAAGGATGCACCAACTTATTTAGCTGCAAGAATATCACACATCAAGAGATTTGCCAAGCATTATTCCCATAAGCAAATAATACTCCAGGCAGAAAAGCTTTACCAACATATATTCAAATTACTGAGACTTTACATGGGCAGTAAAACTATTTCTTCTGTGAAATAGCTTAGCTTGTTACTTTTCCTTAGCTACAGAGAGGCAAAATGTCTTTAAGCATGGCTCTGATTTACAGTAAATATCAGAGGGAAAACATAACATCAAGAAAGGAAATGTTCAAAACACTATTTATCTCCTTACAAGGCATAGTAATACTTTCTAGAAATTATTATAGATTTCACACCCATACCACACACAGTAAATGCTGTAGTGCTACAGCAAACTGAGTATCTCATTTCCAGCTATAAAAACCACATGTTTATACAATGTGAAGAGGACTGACGACATCTTCCTTAACCTGCACAATATCTTTGAAGAGAGAAACATCATAATCCTTGGACTGAACACAAATAAGTAACAAAACTTATTATATGGATTGATGGTTTAAAGGCCAGAAATTTTTATCAGTTGCATTTGATACCACAAAGTGTGCAGCAATTTCCTAGATAGGTACAACACCAAACAAGTCAATGACTTGTTGGCTCCCTATGAAAATATGAAATTATACTTTTGAGATTTTCTAGCCTAGGTATGAAACAAAAAAGATTTGTAGCTACTCTTGGTATATGCTGCAACAATTAGATTTTTTTCAAGTATCCATAATGCAACTAAATTGCAAATGCCATCGCATCTAAGTTCAACAGGAGCTCAGGGGGCTCAAAAGTCATCAAGGATGAGTTTGCGTATGCAGGAAGGAGCATCTGCACACATGTGAGAGTTCATGTATGCCCATTTTATTTTTGCTTCTCTGTGTGTCCTCAGAAAAGAGTTTCATGCTCAGTTAACTGAAATAGTTTCTCTACAAACACAAAGTGGGAGTTCTTGTTCATTTTCATTAACAGAACAAAGGGATTTCGATGCCAATCCTTTGGATTCCTTGGGAAAAAAACCCCTTTCGTGTAGAATGACTAACAAACAAAACACCTGTTCTTCCAAGTTGTTTAATGCTTTCAGTTCCACACATAGAAGATGAGTACTTGTTACATTTCAGGGACCTTATGTAACAAAGCTTGTTAGGAACGTTGCAGTTGCAGTTTAGATTTCAGTGTAACAGGCACAAGGGAATGTGCTTCCCCTCAAACTGTTCTGTCTTCATTCGCCTCTGTCTCCCCCAGTGCCATACTCTAGAACAGTAATGTTAAGTTTACAGAGACTGCTCCTCTTTTGCAGGTCCTTTAGAAATAACCTATGGACCTTCTGGTGTCCAAAATCCAATCTGAAGATTACTGACTTGAAAGCAACATCCCAACCATTCCCATCTGGTACCTGATGTTCACAGCAGGTGTATTATTTCACTGTTGCTAAACATGGGATTAAGTAATTTGGGATTGATCTTCACAATGCCTTACTGTGATGTACTACCAGAAAGGAAAAGATAAAAGCCATGACCTGATTCCTTGCAGCATATTGCGATCTATTCCACGAGAACTCCTGAAATATGGGTGAAATGGGGAAGAACAGGGGAAGACTTCACTACACAGCTCTCACTAGGCAGTTCTGCCCCTCCTCACCATGACTCATAATTCTCTGCATATAAGCAATTCTCTGCATATAAGCATAATTCTCTGCATATAAACTGCATATAAGCAAGTTTGTCAGATAATAATACTTCACGTCACATTAACAGGTAATTTTTTAAAAATCAAATAATTAAGCTGTACCAAATCTCCACCTTTTCTGCAAGGAAGATGGTCTTCTGGAGCAAGTAGGGATTTTCCTGTGTTCAGGGGCAGGTATAGCTCATTTTAGGGAGAAAAGTGTTGATTTTTGAATTCCCTACTAAAAAAGGCAGTCTTTCTGCACAGCGTGTATTGGAAATTGGGAAAGAAAAGACAACTGAGATGTAACATCTTTGCCATATTGCTTGACATGCTCCTTTTCCACAGAAAGTTGAATTGCTCGCCCACGTGAAGCTCTTCAGGAGATGGATACCTGGATAATCCCATGAGACCTGTGATTCCTCCTGATGGATAGACATTTGTTGCTACATGGCAACAGTCTGTCAGTCCATTAGAAAGCTCAGAGAAAGAAGCAGAAACATGCTCATGTAGAGGAAAGCTCCGTTCTGATCCTGCCTCACCAGGGGAGTAAATTGGGTCGCTAAAGACCAGGTCAGGAGCAGGGTACCCAGAACAAAAGCATCTCTATAAACCATGCACAGAACAAATGACTGTGTTTATGTTACCAAACACGTGCTGCAGGGAGTGGGCCAACATCCCACAGCAGGGAGCTTCTCTACTCAGCTCGCCTGGCACAGAATGCAAAATCACTGGCAAGGAATTCAGAATGCCTGAGCTACTCAAAGGATCTGGGATAACAAGAGTGGAGGCTAGGAGCAAAATCCCACCCACTGGAAAGGGAGCAGTTCCCCATTAAAGGCCTGGACAAGAAGGGCAGATGTTAGAAAGCACCACAAGAGAGGAAGAGTCAGGTGAGCTCCCACTGACACCATACCAGGTGTCCCACAAGTTAAAATTTCTTCTGGAACATGGCCTCTAAAAGCCATTTCTGGTGACAGCTCAGCTATTTCCAACACATCTTATACCAGTTCTGCTGTCCAGAGCTGGTACAGAGCCAGAGACAAACATTCAGCATGTTGGAAACAGATGAACAGTGCAAAACAAATTAACTGGCTCACAGGTATCAGCAAATCTTTCTTTTCACTATTTGTGGATTATAATTACTAAAAATTTAGACAACCAATGGTTCTCAATTAAAAAATTAAATGTGAAATTTTATCTAGTTCTAAAGGAAACACTTTCATTTGAAAACACACACAGGAAGTCCTGTCCTTTGAATTCGTGCTCTCTTTCAGAAAATATAGGAAAGCACAGAGCAGAAGTAATGCAGTGTGACAGGTGACCAGACACAAATCACAAACCGTTAAGGAATGCCATTTACAAAAGCCCATTTCTTCAAGTTAATCACCCTTATTATTAAACAAATACTAAGAATAACATGATGTAAAATAAAATTAGTGAGGGCCAATAAAGGTTTAACTCACTCAATTACAGCAATAATTGTCCATTACCCTCCATAATGTAGCTTAGCCAGCACTGTCTGTCACTTCAGACTGCATTTGCAAAATGACTGTATCATAAATAGGGATTTTCACAAAAGCTACATTCCAACAGCTCTCAGCTTCCAATATAGAACAGGTTTCCTTTGTAATAAGGAGTGAGCCTTAGAGTGAGACAGAATAATGTATATCCTTGTAAATCTTTCCTCCTGGAAGATTTACTCATCCCCAACAATAGATAGAATAGTTTAGCAGAAATCATGTCACAATGCCACACCTCATGAAATGTCATAAACACATCCATACAGAAATAGTTTCTAATCTCTTTCAATTGATCAGAAGTCTGGTCTAAAAGTGGTTTTATTACTACATATGGATGATAATATGTTCATGCCCATAACACAGGATATAACTTTAAATGACAGGATACAATTTGACTTAAATTATCTTAGCATCTCAATTGATAACACAATCTGATTGTGGAATAAAAATTAAAGCTGAAAAAATGGTAAATTCTATTGACATCTGATAAAAAATTCAAGCCTGTAAAAGAAACTATGTTTTGCATACTAAATTCTACACCATATGTGTATAATTATATACACCAAAAGACTTCTGCACAGTTTCATCCCCCTCCAGAAGATTAAGAAGCATATTTTCCTCGTAATTTTTTGCCCAAACAATCTCATTAAGGAGTAACATTTATTATTATACAGTCACTCCATAGAAACAAGACATGCTAACATTTTCTTGCTTTCTATGAAAACATCAAATGGCTTGTAGTGATCAGTTACAATACCCCATTCGTTTTTTCTATGAAGAATTGTTATTTCTTACAACCTCACCTAAATCCCTGAGAAGGAACAGATTTTATGAAGTATTCATGAGCAAAATTCAACACAAAGCACAGAATTAGGTATAAATAAACATAACATAATTAAAGTAATATACAGATGTTTGGGGCTATAGCAGAAATCAGCATATATGGAAAAATATTGTCTCTTCATAGAGAAGGACTCAAATTATTACTTGAAAATGACACTACCAAATCAGAATAAGCACTCAGCTGAGCAATGATATTTGTACATACCTTGGCGCCTTTGGAAATTAAATGGACGCAAAAGGGATATTCTCATCAACTTGTTTGTATAAATTGCAATACAACAAGAAGAATTCAAGAAGAAAATGCTAAAAATGCTGTAGTTTTTTCAACACTAAAGCAGAAGAGGTACAAATTGGGCCTGATTGCTAACACCCCTATCTGGGAATTTGAGAGACATTTGTCATCTCTTCAGTTTCTTTCAGAAAATTGCCAAATCCACACACAGGCCTATTATGAAGCCCATGCCTTCGAATGAATGAATATGAGGTAATTTCCCAAAGCATTTAAACATTTCTACAGTTTCTTAACATGTTACACTCAGACCTCTTCTCACCCTCAGCAAGTGGTAGCTTCAACCCTTAGGATGAATTCCTGCCCGAATCAGAAAAAAATAATAAATTAATTATTTCATCTTTGGTTTTCCTGCCCAGCATAAAGATATGACATTATCTTTCCATATTTTGAACAGGCAGTCCAAGTAATGCTGCAACACTAGAAGACAACACAGCTCTCTGACCATCCCTTGGTATTCCTTGCTTGGCTGTGCAGACCAGCATCAAAAGCATCTTGTTGTTTTGGTTTTTCTTTTGGTTTTGGTTGTTTTGTTGGGTTTTTTTTAAAATATGTCTTTGCAGAAAAACATGAAAACCTGGACATTTAAAACAAATACTAATGATGCAACCAATTAACCAGTGCAATCAACTGAACATGCTAAAACTACATCAAGGGAATAAGCCAGAAGAATAACAGATGTAATTTCCATCAAAACAGATGACAAAATTAATGCACTTTGCAAATGTAAGGTCATGACAGTTCATTATGCATGATTAGCACACTTCCCTCTTGCATAACAGCACGTTCACCAGAACCCAGGTAACTGGAGTGTTATGAGTAAGTGACACCAGCTGACTGGAGTTTTAGGATTAAAAGGAACCACTGCAGCTACAAGAACCTCTGGAATAATCGGTTCCTCAACAGAGTTCTACATTCTAGAAGGTTATAAAGCTGTTCAGTCTCCTGCAGATACTTTGTCTTTTCAAAAGCACATCATTATACATTCCTAGGTTCCATTCAATATTTGGAGGCCACAGTAAAAAAAAAAAAAACTGGTTTAGAACAAATTTGTGGACTCGGTTTGTTACATAATACACCTACTGCATATAAAAAATGAGAACAATAACATGTATAATTCATACAACACACAGTAAGAATCCCCATTGATACCCCAAAATACCAACATGTTTTTATACACACAGCAACAACATATTCCTCCTGTCACACTCACTCCACACATAGTGATGATTTAAGAGGTGATTAATAATTTGAAGAAACTATGAAACCACCACAGAAAAAAAGACATTTAATGCTTTAGTCATTAAAAGCTGAAGTACCAGACTTTATTTTAATCAAGTTTTATACTGCCAGTTATATTTCAGTTATTTTCCAGAAGAGGGTAAGAATAGTGATTTCTAGTTCAGTTCCAACCAGAAGAACATTACCTATAATTTACCCATCAGTCAAATTAAGCACTGGAATAGCAGCACTAATCTGGATGAAAGTTCTGAAGACTTGTATTGAAGGTAAGCAGGGATAAAGCATTTTGGTGCTTGTTTTGTTCTGAACCCAGGTCATATTCTGAGCTCTGTGTGTATTCCCTCTCCAGCCTGGGTCACAATTCCTCTTCACATCCCAATTCCCTTTCTGCAGGCCTCCTGCCTTCCAAGTTTCTCTCTAGATTACACCTCAGACTTGCCAAGGCCACTTAAAGTTAATGAAGGTGGACTGGCTGAAATTTTCTTCAGGCTACAATTCTTCCACAGCACTTCCATGCTTGTCTTTCACATCAGTAATACTCTGTGTACCCACAGAAATTTAACTTAGCTTTACTTCACTTGCACACAGGCAGACTGATGAAATACTACAGAAAGGAGTAGCAAATTTCATAACACATCATGCAGATCAAGCATACAGAGATTGCAGGGATGTTCTTCCCTTTAGACTTCATCAATCTCCAGAATAATATTTCAAGCAGTTTTTCAGAAGTTTTTCAAAATCACAAAACAGTAAAGGCCTGATCCAAAATCCTAAATGATTCTACAGCTGGTCAGCATCCACGGCTGTAAAACCCGCACTCAAAATGAAATGAAAGCAAATACCCAACTTCCAACCTGTGACAAATTACATAAGCTTTCCCCAGAATATTTTAACCTAAACAACTTCTTTATTTCTAGATCTATGAAGGATCCCAGCAGAGTCGTTATCATGTTAGGAGTATGTTTCTCCAAAACACAGAGGTCTTTTTCTCAGGATCAGTATATCACATTCATCACCATTAACAGTCTCACAGGAGTTTACCCATTCAAACCTGGCTCAGGAAAAAACTGATACAAAAATCCAGGTACTGCCATCAGGAGGTGGTGAGGGAGGGGGTGGGGAGTACTGGAGTTTAATGACAGGATTATACCTGAACTGGCATTTGGTCATAACAACTTCCAAACATAACCCAGCCACATTCTAGGGTTTCTTGAATAGCAAATAGGATATTATGGTTCATTTATGAAACGAAATTACATATAACCTTTCTCTTCTCTTCAGTTTTTTAACAACCTTGTAAAGTGGTAAATGAAAAAACGAAGCCCACAAAACTCAACACTTTCTCTTCATCCATGCAGATCTGGCATGCCCTGTTTTCCATTCGTGACAAATCTCAGCTTAGAAAATTCTGACATTCCAAATTTAAATTTGAAGTCTTGCAGTACCTGAGTGCTTGGCTGTTTGATACCCAGGAATAGAAAACATTCATTTTTGCTAAAAGAAAGCAAGTATCCATTTCCCTGTAATAAAAAGGGAGCAAGCCTCTTTCGTAAGACTTTTAAAAAGGTGAATCCTTAATTTCCAGATCTATGAAGAACTCCTATAAAAAAATCTCCTGAAATAATGCATTCTTGGATGCAGAGCCTTGATGTTTTGTGGAAGGCATTTTCTTCTGTCATTAGAAGGCTGTGACAGAAATCACTTTTGGGCTTTTCACAAATAATTAAGAGAAAATTAAATTCCTCCTGTTTTAAATGAGTTGTTTTAATTAGAAGTGGAAAAGAGACATAGCTCCCAAGTGACCCACAGTGCATTTGAGACAAACAAAAATGTCATTTTCAGGAAGAAAAGCCTGTTTGTGGGTGTTGAACCCCATGTGTGCTGAGCCACACTGATGATTTCTGTAGTGCTCACAGCTAATTTACAGGCTTTCCATAAACATAACATTACAGTGTTTCAATTATTCCTAAACATAGAGGAGTTTATCCCAACACGTCTGCCTGTAATTATCCTGTTGAAGGAAAGCAAAGCAGGCAGAGTAATCACATCTTACAAAAGTGATTCCTGGGAAATTACCATATAAACCTTTCCTGTTTCTGTCCTCTCTTTGAAATGTTTCCAATTTTTGCTGCTTAAAACATTTTTAAAAACCTCTACTCGTTAGAATAGAGTTTAAAGTCATTTGAGTTTTTGGCTCTTTGCATAGGAGAAGGTTTAGCTAAGGACATCCACCTTAGGAACAGCTCGAATGAGAACCCACACCACATAATTCATTTTGTGATTGCTTTTGCTTGACCAAAAACTGCCACATACTGTTATCTGTTCCTTGTAGGGTAAGATAAAACGCCTGACTGGAATTGCTAGTTTTTTTAGCAAACAGGAAACCTTCATTTTTAGATTAGAAGAGCAGCACTGATTAGATGGCAGTGATTACAAAGTGGCTCAGCCAGAGATGCAGTGCTTGTCTCTCCTCTCAGAAGTTCCTGTGCCAGCCCGTCCAGGTGAGCCCACCCCCGGGTGAGCCAGGCTGTCTCACGGATCAAGGAAAACACAGAACAGGTTCACAATTAAAGCTGAGGAAGTCCTGTATCACTCCCAGCACTCCTCATTAAGCAGGTGTTTCAATTCAGAATGCACACATCTGAGCTGCACAAGGCAGTGCTTCGACTGCAGAGCAGGTGCCAGAGGGAGCACAAAGCACCCCAGGACTGCAGCTGCTGCCCAGCCTGGCTCCTTCAGAGACAGCCCCTTCCTGCTCCTCACCACAGGGCTCTGGGCAGCAGCAGCCTCAGCACAACTCTAGTGAACACAATTCAGGGAACTGCAGCCCAGTCTTGTATTTATTTTTTAATTTTTTTTTAAATTATTGTTTATTAATTTTAAAAGAAACATGTTGGCAGATCTAAATCATAGACTGAAAAACTTGGCTTTCAGTTTCACAGGGACTAAATAGAAGTTAGCAAGGTTTCAACTCCAAGTCTTATTTAAATTTGAGAAAAAGTTCTCAGCAAATTCAGCATCAGCCAGATTTATCACTAATGTACCAAGGAAAATGTATACTGTTTTAATGAATGTTTAGTATTAAAATTTATTTATTAATATTTCCTTTATATTATTTAGTATTTTAGTATAGTACTAAAATAGTAATGATAATGCTTTATTTATTACTAAATTACTACTAATAATATTACCAATTAGCATGATTTACTTCCTTTGCTATGCACTGAGTTTTAACTCCAGTGTTACTGTATCATCACACCTTTGATTTGGCTGTCCAATAATTCAATATAACACTTCAGGCTGACAAGTCAAGCCAAAAGAAACTCGTGCTCAATGCTTAAGGAGTCCCCAGCTCTGCAGGCAGAAGAGAAGGGAACTCTTGCAAAGTTTGCAATTCTGTTCCCATGCTGGCATCCTACTCTTTGGTCATTGCCCTCTTTAGTTCCCTGCTGCTTCCTATTGTAGTGGAAAAGATACAAGCATGAAAAATTCCTAAAGTGTCAGGGTTTGCTGGTCAGTTTTGTGTTTGGGTGGTTTTTCCCAATTTTTCATGTGTTCATAAATGGTTATCCAAGTAAAGAAGGCAATGTTGCCACTTAGCAAAGTCCATTCAACAACAAAAGCATGATTTTCAGGATGCACCTGTCATTTCAAAACTGTGACCAAACTGCTCTCTCCATTTAACATTCAAGATTCTTTACATCATCTCAAAAAATGAAGTGGAAACACAAGTACACAAAACCAGTTAGCTTGCATCAAACTTTCATTATGAGGACATGTATTGATGCTTCTTTATTCAAACCCAGTTGGAGAGCTTTTGACACGGGGAGAAGCTGTTCCATAAAACCCTCAATTTCCCTCTTAGGGTCTCAATCAGGGTACTCAACCATGGACTTTTCTAATTGTCCACCTGCAAAATTGCCTACTGCAAAACATATATTCTGTATTTACATACCTTCTTTGTATACATTGCACTCTGTGAAAAATACCTAATGACAGATGATGCGGTAAGTGTCCTTTTGTAGCTTTAGACCCTTCAGTGACAGTCCGAATGAAAAATGCCTCTGCAAACATTTTTATGACCGCACTAATTAATTTGGCAAGGTCTGTAAAACAGTTTAAAAATTGATCTCCCAGATTTTCAGAAGACACCTACACATTTATCTGTGCTTTTGTAAAATGCTACATCAATGCTGAACAGTGCAAGAATTTAATATGATATTCGTTTAACCTAGCATTGCTTCAATCAATAAATAAAATTAGAATAATTTACTCTCCCATGACTAAATGCTGAATTCAGCAGTTTTTCTAGATACACAGCCAGATGGGACCAGAGAATTAATTTCATTAAGAGTTCTTTATGCTGTGCTCTTCTAAAACTGAATCTAACTTCTCCCATTGGCCCCACTTGGTTATGACAGCCCTTGAATGAATCCTGTTATCTCAGGATGCACAATGCTTTAAATTGCCATCAGCAAGCATCACCAGGATCAGCTGCATTTGAATGAGGCCAAAGGAAGGAATTTCTGTGCCACCATTTTCAGCATGGAAAGCTTTCCTCTAAAATAAGATGTTGGCTGTCACTTGGCACAGCAGGGAGACAAAACTGTCAAAGAAACCATCTATCCTTATCTATCTCCTTTGATACTTCTAACTCTGCTTAGCACTGCTAAAGGCTTTAAATTCTTTCTCCTTCAGGGAAAAAAAAACTCTCTTACAAGAATAAAACATTATTTGGTTTAATTCATTCTACAGGAGAAAAGATCCTGTGAAAGCTGAATGATGTTCCCAAGGCCACATGCACTGCAGGACTAAAATGTCCTATGGGCTTAAGGCTCACATTCTCAAAGATATTTAGGTAGATGCCCAGTCCAGTTAAGTTCAAAGGGTTATCAGAGCCCAAATTCCTTTGGGATCCAGGCATTAGTCTATTCCTAACACATCCTGTGCTTTCAAGAAGGGCTCTGTGTTCAGTAACTGTTGGTATTGCTCTGAAAGAGCTATCAAACTTATCCAACATCAGCTACATGCACACTTTCAACAGAGCCAACAAAAACAGGAACTGCCAGAGCTTGTGTACCCTACGGATCACACTGCAGCAGCCAGGGAATTAAGGTACAAAGGCCACAGATCACAGGCAAATCCCACAGCTGGCTGCCTTTGAGTGGAGACAGCGCTGCTGAAAGTTGCCAAATGACAACTGCAGAGCCTTAGAAACTTCAGAAGAAGGGTGGGTATAAGCAAATCCACGATCTGTAGGCTGCTTTGGAAATCCCTTCTATTCTTTACTGTCACCCTCTGGTAGGTGCAGCTTCACAGACCATGACAACCCCAGGAGTGCCAAGCAGAGCCACATGTTGTCATCTATCTACTGAACACACACTGGATGCTTGACATGATTAATTACAGGTGTTTTCATACTGCCCCAAGGAATTTTCAAACCAGTTTTAAATTTGACAAGAGTCGGCTACAAGTTATGGAAGCACAAGCTGAGAATTACAGAAACCATAAGCTGACACAATTAATCAGTGCATAGAGAGGGCAAACAACCCTGCTGTGTTGTGCAGGTATCACCAAAGAGGGGATCATCCCAGTTCACCATTGCCAGCTTGGGTGAAAGGCAGACCAATTGCAGGGAGGGAGGGGTGTAAATAAGGACAGACCACTGAGGTACCAACACCTCCTGCCTCCACCAAGGAAACTGAAATTATGCTCTTTTGATGTCAAGACTGAATTCATATCAAATCCTTCACTATTAAAACAAGCAGGAAACAGCATTTCTTGTTCTTAGGGGAACACAGTCAGCATAAGAGCCATTCACGGGGAGAAATGGTTCAGCAGAAGGTTGGATTTAAGCCAGAGGCAGGTCATAGTCTCCTCCCAGCATTCAACAGAGCTCTCACTGAACAAAAGCTGAAGCCATGGCTATCCTGGCCTAATCCCAATCACTTCCTTGTGCCACAGGGCTGAAGAGTGACAAAGAAGAAATCCAGCACTCCCTGTATTGTGCATGGAGTCTCAGTGACTCCTTTGATTCAACTGTAATCATTTTAAACACTGAAAACATATCTTTGTCTTTGCAAGGACCATCTTGGGTAGCAGTCCTAATGTGAATCCTCACAGCAGAACCTTTGGAACCAGAACAAAAGCCTTCTGGAATGAAAGGCAGGATTCTTTCTGGACACAACTCTCTTCTAAGACTGTTACAAACATTTTAAGGCCCAGGATTGCTGCATGCAAGCTCCTCCTAAAGGAGAATTAGTAGTTGCCAAGCAACTTTCAAAAGATTACCATAAAAATTGTATAGAAAAATAATCACTAACATATACAAAAAGCACAGGAGTTTGTGGGGGAGTAGAAGAGTTTAAAAAAAAAAAAAAAAAAAAAAAAAGGGTTTTTAAAAAAAAAAAGAAAAAAAAAAAAAGACAGAGAAGAGATACTAGGAACATTAGGTTTTTTAACTTTAGGCATTTGCTGTCACAAAATGCAATTCTCTAAGCAAAGCACAGCTCCACACCTATCTAAACATTTGGACATTTTGCCGACAAAGAGAAATCTCAGGCTTCTGGACCTCAATAGTAGTTCATGCTTTTGGAAAACAGTTGCTGAGTCTCCTCAGCTACCACTGCCACAGATCTGTATCTTAAACACATGCTGAGGTACCTCTCTCACAATCCATCCCTTTAATCAGTCCTTAGCATCTATATTTATGGCCTCATCCTTCTTCCCCCTGCCCTGTGCTGACCAAACCCTAGTGAAGGCCTAGAATAAACCTTAAAAGTTCAAAAATGGCTAACTCAATAATTACAACAACATTTTAAGGTTTCTACACCCTCTTTGGGAGGCAGAGAAAATATACATTATAGACTAAATAGCCAGGACCACAAAGTAGACATTTAATAACCTTTCCAACCAGGCAAAACAATTCCTCTGGAAGCAATATAAACAACATGAAAGTTTTATTATCCCATCCCAATTCCCTGAAGCCTTTAAGAGACAAGAGGTACCAAAGAGTGCACCATCCATGTGTCCTGTTTCTTGGATTTTCTGATTCTTTTTGCTAAGCCCATTTCTAAATAAGAGTCCATAACACACAAAACCAAAGTATTTTCTAACACAGCAACAAAGGTGCATTTCCTTACTCGCATTTTTCACCATTCAAGCAGCTCATGGTTGAGGGAAAAATGACTGTGGACCTGCCACTTAAGGGCTCCTGCCCCAAGCAGAGGGTGAGATGTGTCTGAAAAGTCAGATGCAGGGCTGCCTGACAGCTGCACAGCAGAAATTACCTGAACAAACTTCAGTCACCTCATCTCTGCCTAACTTTTATTAGTGATGAAATTCAACAGGTTCTGAGGCTATATGGCTACATTAATACAGATAATTAATATTTTCACGAACAGGCACACCAGGAGCTTAATATTTGATACTTAGAGGAGGACCAAACGTTAAATTCTCAGACTTTCAGGTCCTTGAGGCCACAGCTGCTCCCAGGCTGCAGCGTGTACAACAAGGAGGAGATTCTGCTCCTTCAGCAGAAACCAGAGAACTTCAATCAGCACAGATCACATACAGTTCCAAATCTTCGTTCTTTTCCCTGGCAAGAGCTGAAGAAACCAGGCAGAGTATTCCCAGCTACCTAGGCCTAAAAGGCTGTGCTAGCTGCCAACACTTCTGGAGCTGTTTCTTCATAACTTGCCAGGGAAGAAGGAAACAGTGTGATGCATCTGATTTACTGTCATGCAGGGTACAAATGTTTGCTGACTGCACAAGGTATAAAATTCACCTCTACTCATATATATTTCAAGATATTAAATTCAATTATCTTCATTGAAATAAATTGTGCATAGAGCAATTGTGATTATAAACTTAAATAGACACTTTGCAGTGGAATAAATAATTGATATTACAAGTTTCACAAATCAATCTGCCCAATATCTGTCTTTCCAACAGTTGGATGCTTAGAGCAGAGGTGTTTCTCCTGCTCATTATGCTAAACCTTCAGTGAACAATTTAGCCTCGACATTCTGGTTTATGCAAAAAGGAAAAATGTCACAACACTGAGATCACTGCAGTCAGAGCTACGGATAGACTGCAGGAACCCACATTTTTACAGGGAAGTACAGCCTTGGTAACTACCTAGATGGAGAAAATAGAGGAAAACTTGGTAAAACACTAAAGCCATGTAAGGTAGCAAAGCACCCAGTCCCCAGAGTCAGCATTGCTTTGAGCAGAAGATCAAAGACCAAACATCCAGAGGGCATTTGGAAGCTGAGTTTTATTTTGATTGCTCAATCTACACATTCGCTGATTATATCCAATTACTAAGGAACCCTTTGTGACTAACAATGCTTTGTTATGTTTTGATGCTTGTATCCAAATGTCTTGAGCCATCACAGTACTCTGCTTCAAAATATTACAATACCATTCTGACACCTGCAGCAGTTTTACATTTGCATCACTGAAGAAGGTTCAGTTGTGCTGACACAGACATGTTCAGGGGATGGCAACAAGAAAAATCAGTTCATGATGAACTTCAAAAATGCATCCCAAGCAGTCGTTCTGTTACTTCAGCATTTCTATTTTTTTTTTTACAAAGGGAAACAAGAAGTGGTGCATCATCCGTAACTCCTAATCGTTGAGCTAGTTTGTCAGCTTAGATTTGTGGAAGCCTTTTCAGAACATGGGAATTTCAATTAAAATTACAGTTGTGTGCAAGCTCTCTGCAAAAACTTCCTGTCACTGAGGTGCCACACAAGCCTCCACGACTCAGAAGGTTGGTGCTCAGTTCCCAGTGATGCAGCAATCATCTGCAGTGCCAACACACAGTGAAGCCCCAAATAGGACAAGTCCCTGTAGCCTAAAGCTATCTTTTTTGGCTGAAAAATAATGGATTTCTTCATGCAGTTTTTACAGCTATGTGCCTCCACAGCTTCCAAAGCTCTTCATTCTTCCAACCTTGGTCACAATTAGTTTTGAGGCATGCTCGGGAGAATTACTTAAGAAGTCTAGAAATGATAATAAAAGTGACTGCTGAACTCCCCAGGAAAGCAATGAAATGCATAAATACTTCCCAATCCTTGTGTGATATTGAGCCCACTGTACTCTACCCATTAACAGATGATATAAATGGCTTAACACCCATCCAAAAATCACTGGAAGGAAAAATACAACTGTACCTAAGATAGGTGTCATAAGACAAAAAAACCCCAAACACCTTAGTTGAGAATGCAAAATGTCTTAGACCTGCAGAGATAGTCCTTAACTGCTGCATATGTTGTATCAATATCAAAGCCATGCCCAAAAATAATTACTGTCCTTAAAATACTCATACACAGAGGCAGAGAAGCACAGCCAGAACCAAAGCAGTGAAAAATCTGATGCGTTTGAGATTCTCTCTCAGAGGCTTTTACCCACATGAGCTGTACGTGAGTGAACAAGGCTTCAGTGACAGGTCCTTAAATTCAGCCTCACCCCATCCAGCTCAGAAGATTAAACCACTCAGCCCAGTGAATCTGGGCAGCCAAAAGGGTGGCCAAGGGCTGTTCCTTGGACTGATGTCAACCTAAAATCTGTGTTTGAAAACAGAAGTCTCCAGCTGCTGCTTTTACACTCTTTTCAGTGAGGAGCAGAGCAGCTGTGGACACCAGAAAAGAGCACTGCCTGGCTAATTTTAAGTCTGAGCAGGTGTTTTTGGACTACAGGAGACTGTGTCTGGTAAAGAGCTACAAGTGAGCAAAGCTTTAACCATGTTGAGGAGAGGCAGTGGTAGAAAAAGAAGTGGTAGGAAAACGGTATTTTTTAAACCAAATAAAATGTGGACTGGATCAAATGCACAGTAAATTTGATTTGTGATGGTATCTATCAACCTACTACAAAAAAATGAACACAGCATTCAGACATCAGCTCCCTCAGGATTACTGGATCTTACCAGGCATGGTAAAGAGAAAATTATCATTAGTAATGTAGCATTATTTTTAATTGACCCAAAAAGCCAACTGTCAAAATGTTTTCAGTCTGCCAAATGTGGCTTTAGGTGTGTGGGAGGACACCTAAGGACTTTAATATGTTTCTTACAAAGAAAATATCCACACTGGAAAAGGAGTGAAAACTTAAGCAAATAGATGAGGAAGTGAGGGAATGCCTCCAGCATATTCTGATAAATTAAGAACTGCACTGAGTATTACACTGTGTCTATGATCAATATAGTATTAGCTATAGATTAAGAAACAAACAAACAAAACCAAAATAACAAAAAAAATAATCCAACTCCATGCCTGTGCCATACTCCATACAAAGGTGCTCAAACCACAAACTGGTTATTGGTCCTGTAATAGCTTCGATTGGTTGAGGAAATGGGGAGAGGGTCAAAATCCATCAACACACTCAAAGATCTAAACCAAAACTATTTTCTGCACATACAATTTTGGAACTGGCAGTACCCTGTGACACCAGTGGGTTTTGGCATTGCAGCATTTTAGAAGCATTTACTTTAGTGAGCATAACATTTTCCAAGAAATTTTCTCAAAACGATGGGGTGGATCATCCTCACAGTTCTCATCCCAAAATCATCCAGACTCTTCCTGTAGAAGTGAAGGGATTCCTTGACAGTTGTATCCTCATCCAACACTCACCAATTCTCCCAAGCAAGGTAAGGCAGAGATCTGAAATGCTCTGGAAGGGAAGATCCTTTCAGTTTGATCGTGAAACAAGTTCATGTCGTGCACAGGAAATACCTATATGGGCACATTTTCCCACAGTTGTTGTCTTCTGAAATTCATTCACATTTTGGAAAGAGGCCATATATCATACAGACTTGGCACGGCTGCTTTAAAAGCCAGATCAGTTCCTTGCTCTGGTTCACGGCACAGCCGTACAAACGTGCTGGCACAACAGATGTCTGGGGGAAGGTGAGGAAACAGGCATGCTTCATGTTGTATTGCTATCAAAAACAACCTACCATCAAGCCACAGCCTCTATAAAACAACATACAAATAAACCCCAAGATGAAGTCATTTGAAAAATTCCCAACACCTTATAGACAAAAAGAAACAAAAGTTCTCTGATATCTTCCATTAGCTGTAAAGTCTGTTGTCCAAATATAGCAAGCTTGCAATAAGAACATTTCCCATTGAAGCCTACATCAAAAGAATCTACACTTATAAAAATAAGGTGGGGGGGAGGATCCAAAAGCTATCCTATCAGTACAGTCAGGAGGAGAAGCACTGCCCTAGGCACCATACCAAAAAATCTGACAGGACTGCACATAAGTGATTTGAATACAAATCCATGATATAACAGTGATATTAAACAGGGTTCCTTCTAGCCAAAGACTGGACCAAAGAACATCCTGGTTTTCTTTTGTAAAGGCATTTCTGAAGCCCAGAAAAGACCACTGCTACCTAACAGGCTTTCTCTGGCAGACATGGTCCTTCCTTGAATTTATTCCTACTGGAACTGCATTACATTGCTTGGAAGGAGACAAAACCAGACTCTCACACTTTCTGTGAAGGTGTATCCATCTCAGCCTGCCCACAACATTCGTAAATTCTTCCGATAATTAATCTGACTTAAAGACTTGCAATCTTCTGTAAATCTAAACTCAAATACATTTAATCTCAACTCTCTGTTACTCAGCTGCAGAGAAGGCCCTGTTGTCCACTTAATTACATACTATGGTCAAGACAGTGTCTGACTTTATCATGGCAAATAAAATATCTTAATTTCTTGTTGAAGCAATGTCTCTAATTTTTGTAAGTCTCCTTGTGGGAGAGAAAGGTGTTGGCTGGTGTCCACCTGCCCAACAGATTTCTTTATGACTCTCACCAGGACTGGACATTCAGTTCCTAGAGCAGTTCACAGGATTATTTTTCAAAAATCAAAGCAAGAATTTCGGAGTAATTCTACCATTTCTCATTGTCTCCAGGTCCCAAGTTTCAGATAGAAGAGTGCCTCTAAAATACTACAATTTTAATCATAACCTATTTTGATTCTACTGAGATTTATTTACATAGGAGATGCATTTTTATCAGTCTTCTGTTCAATTACTGAAAATGTAGGGCTAACCACAACATATAATCATCTCAAATACAAGTTTCTGTGGATAAAAGCCATTGAAAAGCACCCATCTTCCTGCTGTCAACATGCCCAGTTCACAGGGTGTTAGAGCACCTCAGGGAATGGTTTGGTTGCTGTGGATTTTTCCAGCATCAAAACACATGGCTGACATAGCCCAGCCCCTCAGAAGTATTTACATATAATGGTAAATAGACTGTTAATCAGCTACTGCTTAAATCTGCTTATTGCTGATACAGACTGCTGACTAGAAGAGAGAAAAGACATTCTGGAGGAGAACAAAGAAACACACCCACTTCTCCAGCCTGCCTACAGGGACATGCTAAATGAAAAAAAAAAATCTACAGAGCCATCAGCTCAAGCAGAAGGTTTAGTACAAATCACTTGTTTTTCAATCCAAAATGTAGTGTGTTGTACTTCCATTTCTATTTTTTGAATGCTGAAATGCCCAAACACAGAAATGAAATGCAGGTGGAAACCTCTTGGAAGCAAAGGCCACCATATGATCTCTATCCATAAGCAACTGATTGCAGCCAATACATGCACTGGTCATAAGAAAAACTGAGAAGGAATTTCACTTACAGATGTAATTTATACACACGACCAAGATCCTCATGACTAGGGTTCTACCTCCTACATAAACTATTTCACTACTTAAAAATAATCCTGTATTCATGGGAATATGGCACAGGATTTTGGACTGCCAAATGGCAGGAAGCTTCCATTGCCCTGCTTTGCTTCAGGTGCTAGTTAGATTTAATTGGACCTTTGATGGATTCAGACAGTGAAAGCATTTTTTCAGTTATCAAACTTTATGCTCTTATTTAATTATTCTGCACTCTCAAGCATAAAATGTATTATTTACATAAAATGCATTTTATTCTTGATTGATGATTTCCTCACTGCGTTGACTGACTACAGCTTTATACCATGAAAGCTTCAGGGTTTAACTTCTTATCTATTTTATGCAAAAATAGATGTAAATAACATCAGGCCACTATGAGAATAAACATCTCTTGAAAACCATGTGTTTGATTCCTAATGATGGAAGACCTAAAATATTCTGTACCTTCTTAACCGTAATTACTACAGCAATTGTAAGAGTAAATCAAAATCAGCTAGAGAAGGCAGGAGAAATAAAAACAGAGACCCTTCACAGAAGACCTTATTAAGGAAGGAAAGGATAAGATGTTTGGGTTTTTTCTACCTTCAGCTACTGCCATTCACAGTTCCCCAAAGAGAAAGCAGCACTTTTTTTCCCCCTAATAACGAAAATAGACCGAGCACCCTAATCCTAACGAGTCATTTTGGTGCACAGTTCTTGTACAGTGCCTGTGAGCCAAGTTCTGCTAATTACACACTTTATTGTCTCCAGAAAGATAAGAATTAATTCACAAAAATTAAAAAAAAACCTTAGGCTACACGCTGTAATAAAAGGTATCTGAATGTCTTACTGTAATTAAAAAGTCTTGGAGACAGTGAAATGAATCTACGGTGGCAAGCTTCCAGTATACAACAATCAGACACTGACTTTGAAACTCCTTAATACATAAAGGAAGAATAATGGGACTGAAAGAGCACATACATCCAAACTCATTCAAGCATTAAATGGGAGAAAAAACCAAACCAAAACAACAAACAAAACACAAAAAACAAATAACCAAAAAACACTCCTTCTACCCAACTATTTAGTATACTATTAACAAGTTCTCACAAAAATTCCCCAACGCACTGAAGAGACACATGCTCTGGCTGCAGACAGATGAAAACCAGACAATATTTCTTATGCAAAATATCAGAAGGAGCCTTTTATGTTCCAATCCCTTTTCGGGCTTCCCTGCTGCGCCCCCTCTGTGCCACTCTCAGCCTTGCCTATCCCCGTGAGCGCAGCGATGGAGAGCTGAGCACTTCCCAGCCTCCCTGAGCCACGCCCAGACAGGACCCACCAGCTCCTGCTCTCCAGGCTCCACGGAGATGTTTGATACTCAACAGCAGGAAACCCGCAGAGCCACGCCTGAGCAAAAAGGGGAGGTTAAAACACATTCCCTCCTTTGCCACTCAGTGTATTCAGTTAGCAAATACTGCTCCCTTCATTTGAATTTGATAGGAATTTCTCTGGGCATTTGCTATCTTCATTTATTGCTTGTCTCTCCCTACCAAATGCCAACTTACTTAATACTGAGAACCTGATAAAATCTCTGCAACACCTGTCATGCTGGAGCCTTCCCCAGCTTTGCCTGAGAAGGAGAGCCTGATGTGACTTGATTTTATACAAATCTCACTTTCTACTCTGCTACTAAAAACTGCCATGTCAGTTAGAGGGGTGTCCAGCCAAGAAAGATCTCTTGGAAAGAACAGTCCCCTGAGAAGCCACATTTTCTTAGCATTCTGTGCACCAGGCTGGACGGCTCTTTACAGCAGCTACCATCAGACCTGCCAAGAGAAGTCAGCATTCCCTGGTGAACAGGCTCCTCCTTTAACAAAGCCCCACGGCTGAGAGCCCATCTTTAACACAGGCATACATCACATTTAGCTGTTACCACACCACTAAGTTCCAGAGTCTCTGTGTTTTATCTGCAGACTCCCAAATATTCAAGAGCAATGCCCTTTAGACTGCTTCCCTGACTTCCTGATCCTTTTCTGATGAGGTCTCCCCCTAGAAATGCATCAGTTCTCAGTACCACAAACACACGTCAGTCAAGGCAGCTGCCAGGCCAACAGCACCCCGGCTGGAGCTCAGGGAGGAGTTTTGGCTGTGCCCTCATCAACTGGAGTGTTCCATTTTCTCAAAATTTTAATCACCAGTATCAATGATTGTGTAAACTACACTCTTAAACTGATGAAGAGTAGGGCATATTTCTGTAAGATTTTAGAGTGAGTTGGGGTTTTTTATTAGTAACATTTTTTTATTGAAAGGAGAGAATGCCAAAATAATTGTTTTATTGCAGTCACAGTTATCAGTATGGTCACGTAAAATGTCAGTTCTCATTTTCACCAGGCAATTCTGTGACAGGTCTAAACTAAGGGACATGCCAAGCCAAGCAAAAATACCTACTGAGCATAAACAGACCAAATTACTTTTTCAGTGCTACCAAACCATTCCTGAGCATTTAGCAAAACTTCTTAAGAAAAAAGGCACCTTAGGATCAATGTCTTTTCATTCAAAATTCATGAGCTCTATAAATCTATCAAGTATATATTTTTGTTGGTTCTTGCACATCTCCCTTGAGGGACAGGCATTTTAAAGCTAATTAAAGAGAAACCACCACATTCATTGTACTCTGTGCTCAGCTGAGGATGCTGCTTCCACTCAGTCACTGAGCCATCTCCACTAGCGGGTTACCAAACTTTTTCAAATTACATGCAAATATACAAACTGATATGAATTAACAAACCAGCTGGGACTCCTTGATTTTATACATCCATCTATTAAAAACACAACAGTACTGATCTGGCTGAAGACCACAAAGAGCTTTCCAACCACATTTCCTCTGACATGTACAGCTTTCTAAAATGCATACAAAAATGCCATTCCAGAGCTGACATATCACACGAGGTGTCTGCTCTATGTGCAAGTCTGTCTGAACTTCCAAACAAAACCCCCGTGCCATTTCAGAAGGTTGAGCACACAGCACTGCCAAAAACTTCCCCACAAAGATGAATCAAATGGGAACTACTGAAGCTGCCTTGTTAACAGTACCTGTATGAAAGCATAAAGAACACATCTCACATACTAAAGGTATGGAATAGCCATTGGCTGTTACATACAGAGAACATAAAAATATGTACTTATTAAATTATAGGTGAGGATAGGGGAAACTTTCATTTTTAATAGACACAGCTGGAATTCAAGTTTCTTTTTTCATGGAAGGAATGTCTCAATGAATCAGTCCAGATTCAGAGAGCAGGCTCACATGGTATGAGATTACTTTCCTAGCTTCATTTGAGGTGATCATATGTGCATGAGCAGGGGCTCTCTGTTTGGAGTAATCTTATGGTTTTGTTTAGGCCAAATAATAGCACTTTAAAATTGACAGAACAGCCATCAAGCACTTGGTAGTTTATTTGCCTTAAAACCCTAAACCATATAAAGGTTTAATATTCAAGCACTTGACATTTCCTCAGTAGGTGAAAACATCATCAACTCCAGGATACCCAGCATCTCCATAAGAAGGAATATATGCAAAGCACACGTAGCAATTAAAGCTCTATTGAACTCACATAGCTAAAAGCACAGGAAATGTGGAATGAAAACATCATTAATCCAGCTTCTTTGCACGCAGAATTCCACATTCATTTTTTTCTTGATTAGACACATAGGTAAATACATTAGTGTTTTGTGAACAATTTCACTGAGAATTTCCACTCAGATTATAAAGAATGGATCGTTTTGCTGTGGATCACAGGGCTTCACAAGCAAAATACCCAAGGAGGAGAAATCTTGCCCGTCTGAAATCAGTCCTCACATAAACAGATTAAGTCCCTCAAGGCAGTCTACTACTTCCAGAAACTCATTGGCTCACTCAAAGGAAAGCCACAGTTCCCTTAGCACATATTATAGGTGAGACAAAAGTGCTAAACAGCTTACCAAGCAGCATCGGGCTAATTAACATCATATCAGCTCTAATTGGAAGCGATTCAGCAGTGTCAGCTCTGTAGTAGGAGTCTTTTCAGGACTCACTGATGTGAAAGGCAAATAGTGACACCAAGAAGTGTTTTGTTTTCTAGCCCTGTAGAGCAATTGTTCACTGGAGAGTGGTCTGGAGTCACCAGCAAAAGATAATCCAGCCACTGTGTCACTGTTTCCTTCCCCTTGCTGTACTCAAACTTGCTTTTGCAAGCACACCAAACTACACGGGCTGGCTAAATCACCTCTGTGGTGCTGGGAGGGTCCAGAGCAAGAACAAGATCAAAACCTCAGCTCCTTCAGTCCTCGCAGGTCCTCTGTTCTTTCCAAGTTACTCCATGCAGTCTGCAAGCTAAGGCACAGATCAACTCAACTGCCCATTTCCTACCGAGTAATACCCACCAAAAGTTTAATTCTCT
This sequence comes from Oreocharis arfaki, assembly GCA_013398015.1. NCBI lineage: Eukaryota > Metazoa > Chordata > Aves > Passeriformes > Paramythiidae > Oreocharis > Oreocharis arfaki. The sequence goes on along the minus strand of VZRR01009035.1, from coordinate 200,275 downwards.
GAATGAAGATACAATTAACACATTTGTCAGGTCATGCAAACCCTGACCTACTTCTTTGCACTTTTATGAGGAATGAGAACTTCACCAATTTGACAAACTAATTAAAGAGTCTTCATCTTGATGTGGCTATCAAGGATGTAGCCAAAGTAAGTGAAATAAAATGAGACCTTTTAAACCAAATGAGTTTCAGCAGCCTCTGTGACAACCCATAAGGAGCATTACTGCTGTCCAACTAAACAGAAAGAGATGATGAAAACTAACAACTAAAAATATTCACCATGATCAACTTATTAAATCACATTAAATTATCCCTTCCTTACAAGATGTAATTTTTAGAGGATTTGTTCTAAAGGACACATGAAAGACTGAGACCTTCATGGAAACCCATAAAAAATCCTTCAATTTACTGCGCTGGGGCAAAAGTACAGCAATGCCTGCCCTCCTAAATTAGCTGTTCAAATGCAAAAGTGCTGATTTCAGGGGTTTTTTCCCCACAGATGCCAACAAGTAGTGCTCAGGATATAAAACAGCTTAAACCCAAGCCAGCATCTAAACTCAAGTCAGCATGTTATGGCATGTACTTAAAAGTGAAGGAATCCCAAAGCTCATCTCTGTCATCCCACTGCAGTCATGGTCAATGTGTGACAAAAATCGTTCCAGAAGAGAAGGTTCAGAATCACTACTGGAAGCCTGAGCTATTTCACAGAAGGATTTCTTGCAAAAAAAAAATAGTGCAACACTATAAAAATGAGCTCCAAGGACACATTTCACATTGAAGTAGAGTCTATTATCGGGATATAACATTTTCATGCATCATTTTATATTAAGGAAAGTTGTGTAGTCTGAGAAATGGCCGTGTCTAGCTCCTTCTGGCATAAAAGTGCTCCTTTGTACTGTGACAAAGAGTGATATCACCAGAGACGAAAATTTAGCTTCTCTCATACCAATTTCCCTATCAAGTATAAAAATCCATAATTTTCCAATTTTTTGGGGAGACAGCAAGAAAGAGATGGGCAAAACCTTTGCTTCTGTCATGGTGTTCACATGCCCTGTCACTGCCTAGTCTGCCACTGGGGCTTCAGCAGCCCTTCTGTGTCACACTCCACCAAGGAAAATGTGTCACTCTGAGTGACACGCCTTCCAAGAGCCCCAATTTCCTTTCTTCTCCATGTCAAAGGAGCTTTAAATATCTACATTTACTGTCTTGTTCCTCATTGGATAGCTATTTTAAGCCATATTTCAAGATCAAGCAGTGACTCAAAAGACTGAGTATTGAGCTAAAAATCTAGATCCAAATTCTAATGGTCTGTCACTCAGAGCAATGCCTCCTGGTCCTGGTGTCCACTGCAGTTCATTGAATCACTGGGATGGTAAAATATCTAAAGTTACAAGCTTGATGTAAAATGTGGTCAAAGTAGGAAGATTAGAAAAGAAATATGAAAAAAAGATATAATGCAAGTCCATCTCAGGAGAGACAAACTGTGGCACTGTGAAGGCCAGGCTGCCCCATGGAACACGGGGGATCCACAGCCTCTGCACCTTCCTCACACCACAAAGCACGAGCATCACCACAGCAAAAAGCTCTTCATTTTTATGCAAAACACTGATCCAGCACTGAGGAAACAAAGGCAGAAAGCTGTCAGCGCCTAAAGAAAGCAGTACTAATCACGCTCATGTAATTTGCTATTTTAGGAAATCCCATGCTAATTGATGAAAGTAATTAGCTGTGCTAATATTAACAGGTTTTTCTTTTGCCTTAAAATCATGCAAGGCATGTAGAAGGAGCAACACTTACTTTAAGAGGGCCCGTTACCTTACTTAAAATACTTCAGCCACGCTATAAAAACTGTCTTAGAAAATGACAATCACAAGCTCATTGGACAAAACATAAAACATTTTTTGTTGATGACCAATTAAACCAGAACTTTCCACTGGAAAATTCTGAAGATCTCAATGTGCTTCCGAGCACCTAATCCCTTGGGCTGAGCAGCTCTCACTGGGAGACTCAAGGTGCAGAACAAGGGTCCCAGAGGTGCTATTATCTCTGAAGTTTTAGAAAAGGGCCTTGCAGGTCAGACTTGAGGAGAATACACAAGGCTGGATGAGAAAACGTGGCCTGTTAATGCCTCCTCTGTACCTGGTCAACATACCAGGATGCAGAGTAAGCGATGCTTCCTCATTTTTAAGCTGACAAATCCAGATCCCAATTTATGTTCCAAAACTTGCTTGAACTAAAATGGAACCTCAGAGGAAAAGGCCAGGAGTGTGAATTCCTGCATCAGCATATATGGAATCACCTAAAAAGACTTTTGCTCTCCAAGTCAGGAAGGCTTATGCAAACTAAAATGAACACCACAGACCAACAAAAAACAGGGCCTATTACAATTAATAAAACATTTCAGACTTTAGCTTGTAAAAATTAAAAGTTAACATGACAATAGGCAACTGAAGTTCATTTATTTTTAGATTGTGCATTTATGTCACTTCAACTGTGCATAAAAGGCTCTTCCCTAATTCATATGGCTTTTTAGTAGTTTGCATAATGCAGAAACTAACAGCAGAGACTAAGCAGAGTCTATAATATGACTTCATTGCAGTTGATAGAAATGGAACAGCAAATGAAGTATCCATCCAATATCTGCTCTGAACTGGAAGATATTATGACTTACCAAATCATGTTAAATCTAATTTGCTAAAAAAGAAAAAAAGTCACTCTAAGTTAAATCTTTCCTCAAAATTACTGTCAGAAAGCCCATGTAGGCATCAAAGCAGTACTAGGATGAACCCTGAGTCCTGTTTTATTATTTAATACAAGTTCATTAACACCTTTTGTAGTAGTCATTTCTACATATCTGAAGAGGCTTTTCATTTTTAATCTGTACATCACCACTGCTCAGTCCATTCTGTGGTGCTGGGGCACGGCAGCTGCTACTCTATTGATTTTACTGTCATATCTTTATTTTGTCTCATTGATTGAAAAGCCATCAAAACAAGTTTATGCTTAATTGAAGCAAATATCTAGGCTGTCTTACTTGTAAATGGAGTTACAAGCAGACTGTTCAGCATGTTAACATCCTAGCAAGCCAAGAACATTCCTACTTCATTCTCAGGGAGCCACACACTCTAAGCATATTCATCAGTGATTAAAGAATTAAAGCTTACATGGCAATAACAATTAATACTTCTCAATTTTCTGACAATCTCTTGACTCTTCTGTCTAGAGTTTCAAAGCAATTTACTGATACACACAAATTAATTCTCAGTACCCTGCAAGGTCAGAAGTATCTTTGTTTTCCAGGGGGTAAAAGCAATATATTCAGCAACATGCAGTCATGTTCAAACTGACCCAAAGTCCAGACTGCAGGCCTGGAAAACTGACAGCAATTGACTTCCAGCTACAGTTTAGGATTTGAAAACTGGCCACAATTCTGGGTATCGGGACCTATACGTCTTAATCCATGCACCAAAAATCAGAAATGACCAAGGAAAACAATCTAACTAATTACAAAAGCACATACAGCCAAGTGACAGTTTTTTAATCATAAAACACTGAGCACTTCCCTACCTCCAACCCCATTAAGTGTTATTTCATTAGCATTCTCACTCTGGTACTTCAGAGCAAGTATAACTGCCAATGCACAATTATTAAGATTCTCCCTTGAAAATAGAATTGTGTGACAAGAAGCAGACGGAAACTTGGAAGCTTGAAAGCAGGAAAAAAAATTAGCTTCATCTTCTCATCATTTGTATTTTTTCCAACACACTCCTAAGGGTGCAAATTTTTGGAGTCATAAGCATCCAAAACAACAGAAGCAGATATAGTTTTTGATGACCCCACTAAGTTTTGAAACAATACTAAGAAAATAGCACTGCTCAGGTGATTCAAAAACATCAAACAATGATTCCCTATCCTACAGACAGAAACAGATGGCACCAAGCAAGAATATAACTGTTTCTTACAGAGGACAGGAAAATTGACTGACTTCAGTCTGCAGTGAAGCTGCTCATCATTGCCTCCACTAAATGCTGGATGCCCCACTGACATTACAGCCAAGCAGAGTCCTGAGTATGGATTTCAAGAGGAATGAAAAGGTTAATAAGACTTATATAAAGAAGACATCTCACAGTGTCAACTTACAGTGTCACGGACCTTTTAAGTAAATACCTATTTAATTAGTCAACATATTTTAAGCTGTAATTTCCTTTAAAACCTGACTTTCCTAATGCCCTTAACAAATTCCTGTGGCTGCTTCATGAAGGACCAGCATAGACAGAAGCCAAGGTTCAGGGCAGACAAACAAGGACTGAGAAAACTAAAATTACTGCAAGGACCTATAATTTTAAAGTACATCACTTGAGGCTTCTGAGTTAATATTCTACATTACTAAGTAAGAATTCTCTTTTCCTAATAAAACTTATTTGATCCCTAGCAAGAAAAATATCCTAATCAAGGTAGAGGAACAGCATCTTGAAGGTCCAGGCTTTTAGAATGAGTTTCACTGTTGCTTACCAAAAAAATAGGATGGGTGAACACCAGAAGACATCAGGTATAAAGTAATTCAGCAGGACACAGAGCAATAGTGATGCTGGTGTTCATGTAGTCTCTAGAGCATTTAGGGAATGAGGCTTAAATTTAAGGAATTTAAGCCACAAAATACCATATATCTAACCAAATAAGAGAACTGATAACTGATCTAGTTAATACCTGCTTCCAGTCTCACAAATAAAACTTAACAAGCACAGGTTGAAAGAAAAAAAAAGGTGTTCCACTAGAAGGGAAAGTGTAAATTATGAAAAAACATCTATGTACACTAGTATAGCCTGGAACTGAGCCCTAAGACACTGGACCATGAATCAACCTCAGTTTATTATGTAAGTAAAATACCAAGAGCTACTTCTATATTTGTGTACAGAAGCAGAGAACACGCCTGCAGTTACCCACTCTTTGCTCCTCACTGGAGAGCAGAGGGAAGTCAGGCCTATCAATGCTGCCATCTACAGAGCACTGCTCCAGAGCTAAAGGACTTGCACTTTTTGTGAGATTAAGACCTTGAGATTTTGCATAATAAACTGCTTGGAAACCAAACATACTCCACCTCAGTTGCTATCTGCAGCACCTCCAAACAGAGTTACAGTCTGTGGGAGGGGGCAGGGGGAATAGCCAGGGGATAACAGTGATTTCCAAACAATTTCAGAGAGGCACATCTGCTCACACTGCTGTGGCTAATGTCACCTGCAGTAGTAATGCACCATTCCCCTCAGCAGTTTGCAGGGAATATAAAAACCAAGAAAGAACAGTGAAAGATTTGCATATAAGCAGCTGAAATAAAACTAAAAAGGCCTTCAGTGTACTCAAAATTATTTTCACCTTTCTTTTGTTTATCCACAAAAGTAAATAAAGATATTATTAAAATAAATAATTCATTGTGATAAATGCATTCCATCTTAAATTTTAACATTTTGTATTTCATCTACCACTATACCTGCTTGATGTCATAATTATCAACTTTAGAAGATACAAGGAAATCTCTACATAGAAAAACCTAAGTGAAGAGTATGACAAAAAATAACATAAATACAAATGAAAGTAGATTAAATGATCTCTACAGCAGAGGCAATAACCTATATAATTTGAAAGCATGTTTTGAATTACATTTGCTAAAAAATCATGCAGCTTGCTTTGATATACATAAATCTCACTCTTGAAAGCAGAATTATGGGGAAAACTTTGCTTTGTCTTGTCTTTAGTCAGCTCTACTGTAAACAGCAGGTTTCACAGTGTAAGACCATGTTTCAGCCCCAAATACACTAAATCCCAACCAGTGTGTTCTCTTCTGTAATCACAAAATGCACTCCATTTAGGAAATGAAGTCTTAATTGTTCATGCATTTCCAGTGCTAAACCCTTAACTAAATACACAGTGCCAGGGTAGCTCCACAGCCCCAGAGATGTTGTTTGTTCTGGCAGAGAGAGCTGGCCCTGCTCCAACACCTTGCCAGTCCATTACAGAAATGGTAACTGAATGCAGAAAGGGCTCATTTTCTTCTGTCTGAAATTCCTGATAATGTGTATTTGGCTATTCAAGCTGTGCACATTGCCAGAGCAGGTTGCGAACCAGGAAAGAAAATGAAGCCTGAACAATAAAACATTTTTGAATGCTGCTGGGAGAGCACAGCCACAAAGAGCTTGGTGCTGCCAGAGCTGTTTCCACAGCTCCTGAACCCCGGCAGCACTCCTGGCTCTGTCCTCTCCACCAAGAGCTACACCTGCCCAGGGGATCCCTCCAAAAAAAGGGCCCTGCTTTTTCCAGTTCCTCACCCTGCTCACAGACCTTCCCAGAACAAGCACCTCTGCACTGCCACCGTGAGGGATTCTCGTGGTAACGTGGTCATTGTGATGTTTGGTCACAGGATCATGCAGGACCTGCCAAAAATGTCATCTGAGTTCTGGGCACCATGCCCACTCCTCACCCAATATTGGATTTTTTTAATAGCAGCAAGTTCATATTCCCCTGCTGACTGGCATCTTAAGCAGACAATGAGCTGATAGCTAATAGTGAGCACCACTGGCAAACACACCTACAGGTTTAACTCCCTGCACAGCAATGCCCCTGATTTTCCACATCAACCCATTCCAAGAGGGAAGTCAGCAGGGCGCTGCAAGGAGCACATGTACCTCAGGAGCTAAAGGAGTTCATGGAAATGCTGGAAGAGCACCTACAGTGCACAATATAAGTGAACTCAGCAGGCAGGCAGTGGTTTTACAGGCATACACTTGCCCTCTCAGTGGCCAGCATCTCCAGAAAACGACAATCAAAAGTAGAACCTGACAACAAAATGAGTGACATTAACAGCTATATAGTTTCAAAGCTCATGCTCAGTAATTCACAAATTTCAGCCACTGGGTAACAATATTCCAGTCACTTTTGTACAGCAATGAGACCTTGGCGTAGGTCGGGGACCTGAGGTACTGTCACACACCAAAATATAATGCTGCTGTCACACATGCTGAGCCACTGGACATTGATAGCTGCCCACTGTTTCTAGCAAAAATAAAATTTAAAACATCCATCAGATGCAGTTTTCCACCATCTGGCTGCAGCACCACATACCTGTGTGAAAGGTGCTTCTGCAGAGCATGGTGCAGGTAACTAAACCCCACCCCAGCTGGCATACAGGGGTGTGTCTCTGCCACAACACTGACCAGGCGCTGAACAGATTTCAACTCTTTGCCCATTTTGTACAGAAAACATTAAGTAAGAAATACAAGATAAAGTCCATTTCAACCTCCATTTGTAGCCCATGACCCTACATTCCTGCTGTACCATGAGATGGAAGGATGTGACAGCACAAGCCACAGTGGAGCACAGAAACTGTTCCCTCTTGAGCACGAACCAGGCACCATGTGGGAAACATGTCGGCAAGCTCAAACGAGAAAACATGCATTTGCTTTAATTTTATCTATGAAGTTTTGTACAAATCTTAGTTTGGGGAGAAGCTGTTTCTATTCTCGCTTCATATGAATTTCAAATACTTTGTTTTATTTTTAAGACGACAGTTATCTACAAGCCAAGGATTTAGGCAGCCTATCTTGAGCCTGAAAACACAAAATCTGTTGAAAGCAGAATTGGCTAGGCCAGCTCTGAAATTACCAGCACAGAGGATACACTTTAATTAGAAAGTTTTCACCAGCAAGTTCTTGTAGACAGCAAGCACCTGTCTAAAAAATTATGTAAGAAGAAAAGCTGCCAATTACAGACATGACATGGATCAAAGGGGGAGGTGATTGACAAAGGAACGGCTGCTAATTCTTTATCTAAACATTACACACAAAACAGACATTGCTAGAGGAAATCTCTCAGTAAAAATTGACCCCACCTTTGTTGTTGGCCTTCACTCAACTGCTCCTTGTGTTTTTACTTACTTGCTTCCCTGCACAAATGTTAAAAATGAGAACGTCTAATGAAAGCCATTGGGGAACCATTTTATGTTATCAGCTCAATGAGAAGCAACATTTCCCTTTTCTTATCTTCTCCAAATACAATGGAACAACAAAATGATAGCTCTAACCATACAAACCACTGTAAGAGTGAGCCAGCCATTCTAAACTCATCTGTTGGATTTTACTGCAAAGGACGCCCTTTGGCAGTTCATCCCTCGGAGCAAACACTGACTCCTCCACACAAGTACATGTGCAATATTTCTTAACCTTTCAAAGGCTTAGAGCACAGGAATTTAAATAGTTACCTACAGCATTACAACACAAAGTGAAATCATTTTGTTCCATTTGTATATAATTGTGAAGGAAGCTGCAGAAGCAGATCTTTTTGCTGTAAGTCTGGAGCAAAATCACCAAACAGTTGTGGATATCTATGACTGAAAGCTTCTTCTGATCCACTTCCCAAGCATTAGTTGTATTTCCAATTAATTTTTGGGTGCACTAGTCAATGCAGGATATAGGAATAGGGGACCTTGCAAAATGCAATTAAAATTATTAAACCTTCCCAAAATCCCAGACCTATGTGGAATATAAATAACACCAAATAGCCCATGACATCTCAAGCAGGTAGCGAAAACCTGCATCCAATTCTTTTTGAAAATAAATTTAAATGCTCGTTTTTTCAGGAGACGAAGTATCAGCACCAATTAATGAATTCTCTGACATTGCTGAACTACCATCTGCCTGCAGAGATAAAGTCTGCACAGAAATGGCTAATGCACCAATGCACAATGAGGTGAGCATCCAGCATCACGAGGCGCTCCATTCCCTCGGCATGCGTGGGATGCCAGGTGCAGAGCAGCCTCTGGAGCTCCCAGGGTAACATCGACACTGTCTCAGTGGGAAGCTGGCTACTTGCTGCCATTTGAGGCTGACTGCTGGATTCAGTGTGACATCCAGCGTAAAACTCCCATAATTGCTCAGCCATAACCAACTATCTGCAGCAGCATCGCTGCATGACGATGGACTTTCACTTCTGAGACTCGCTGAAGCTTCTCTTTGGAGCGGGATGGATCACTGTGGGATCACTGCTCACCACTTCAGCAAGGCCAAATCCTTCCCACTCTTTTGCAAGCTCCCCCAGGGTCCCACAACATTGGCACACAAGCAGGGGACTGACTGTAGGATCACTGCCCACACGGAAAGCACAGTGAGCAAACAGCCTTTGCATCCCCGAGATCTATCAAACACTTGCCTCACACTGATCCCACCAGCAGCACTCACTGAAGCAGCACTCCTCCAAGTCACTGTCACATTCGCATTGCCCACTTCCCCAAAGAATATAAAAATACACTTGCCAGAATCCAGCCAAGTTTCAACAAATCATTTTCCTGGTGGATGATATCAATGCCTTTTATTTAGATAGATGCAGTATAAATAGGCTTTCTAATGAGAAAATAGTTTGAGGGTGTTTACGTGATACCCTAACAAAAAAAATGATTACTTGATCTAGTCTGCAACTCCTTATATGTTAGTTAGAATTAATTTCAAGAAATAAAGGAAATATCAAATCAAATGGGACATTATCTGTAAGTAACTGTATAATTTTTTACCTTATAAAGTGATCCCTGTAAGGTGTTAGAGCTGACAAGCTCAGACTAGTGACCAGTCCCTGCTTTCATTTGCCAGAGCAAAGAAACTCAATAACCTTAGTTGTATACACTTGCATCTTTGTGCTATTAAAAAAATGCATTTGATTTCGAGCAGAATATATATGCTTTGGCAAGTTCAGCAACAAATCACAGTTTGCATCTGGAGTAATTTTTAAGTATTTTAGCATGAAGCCACACCTACAGAAGACTTAGAGACTTTGGGACATGCCTTGCCTGTGCCTCTCGGGTATCTTTACTTCCACAAGGTTGCACTTCATTGCACGGTTGAGTGAGCAAAGGCTTGTGAAGTTGTCCCTTGGGTGTTCCCTCATCTCTAATCACGCTTGTCTAATCATTTCTTTTTTTCTGAGATAACCATGTTCTCTATCTTTCTGTCATAAGTAGAAAGAAAAGCCACCCCCCCCCCAAAAAAAAAAAAAAAGCCAAAGGAAAACATCACACACAACTTTCAAGGTTACTAGAACTGCTATAAAATTAATAGCTGTGGGTATTCTTCCCAACAATGGCTTACTGAATAAAAAATCACCTCACTTTAAGTGTTGACTTTTAAGAAACTTTCAACATTTCACCGTTGTGTGAACTCCTTGAAAATAAAAGATTTAGTATCTTTCTTTACATAATGTTTATACACCATACATTTATGTAGCATTTGTAGTTTTTATAACCATTCTTCTGCACTTTCATCTGTGCTGTTGTTTGAACAGATCTTTAATGCATTTCAGACAATGTGAGAATTTAATACAAACAGGCAGAACAAGCTTTGAAATGACACTGTCATCTCCCACTTCAGCAAAAAAGAGACAATACCCACTGACCTTTCTACAGCAGCTTTTCAACGTGCAGAGCATATGATATTCTAGAATTTCCCAGACAAACTTGTACACATGTTATACAGGTTACCCACCAGGACAGGAAATCTAAGGCATCAGAACATGATTATTTTAGTGTATAGCAACGGGTCATCTGCACAATTCAGTGGATATACCAAGGATTTCCAGGTGGCCTGGGCAAACATCCCAGAGGCTCTAATTCCAACAAGAATTATGCATGAAAAAAAAGAAAAACATGAAAACCGTATGTACAGTATGCCTAATTATGCATATTTTTTAAGGGAAAAGCAGGACTTTTTCTAATATTAAATGTTTAATCATGAATTCATTTCTGCTCCTAACTTACAAGTTTGTTTTACAAGAGCAAAGTGGATTTTTGGGGAGCAGTTCTATAAATTCTTATTAATACTTAAATATTACTGTTCTACTACATTAATTATTATTATGCATTTTGATTTTTGGCAATAGTACTTTTGCTTTATATCAGATTTATATTTCCAATTGCAAGCAATAATCCATAAATCTGTCCAGTATTTGCAGTTTTATAAGCCATTTTTAAAGTCAACAGAAGAGTGCTCCCTGATAGCAGCAGCTCTCCTGGACCAGCTGGACCTGGCTCAAAGGTGTACAGAAGTTCATGACCCACCAAACTGATCTGTGAGAAGTGGACATGAAATGAAGCAGACTTCTTTCAGAATCCTTTCAGCCTTCTTGGCTCCAAATTATTACTGAAAACCAGATGCAGAAAGCTGTGAGCTGCTGCAGAAGCCGGGAATAAATTGGACTCTAGCACTGTGGTGATGCACTGCAGCTTCCTCATGTCCACACAGGAAGCAAACTCCAGTCAGCAGAGCCCTGGGTTTGGCATTGATGAACACTCTGCCCTCTTCCCTCCCTGACTTCCTTCATCTCACCCCCTTCATTTTGCCCTGCACACACAAACTGATACATCAATAGAAAGGTCTCTCTCATCTCTGTCAGGTGAAAGAATTGAGCAATACCTTGATGTTATCCTGAAGACTTGATCTTAGAGATCTGGAGTCTCAAAACACAGTCAATTATATTTATAATAACAACTTTTCGGGTTTTTTTGAAGTAAGAAAACATACAGTTACGAGTGTTCTCTACATTTGCAGCTCATCAAACACAGCATGATTAGTTTTGATCTTCTAGCAGAGATCACACCAGCAAATTTACATTAAAAACTCAACAGCATCATTCCACTAGTGGTTTGTCATATCATTATTCTGAACAGGAAAACTTTGCTGCAGCCCTACATGGAAACCTACATTTCAGAACAGAAAATCCAAAAGGACAGCAACAATAGAAGTGACCAGCTACTTAAAGCATTCTTTATTGAATCAAATATTTTAGTTATATTTTGCTGCAGAGAGATTCTGACCAGACTGCAAATGGCCCTGGGATAACTCTATTTAATTTTTTTTAATGGCTGATATGCATGTAACAGAGCCAGAGGACTTGGCACAGTAGGTGGTGACATTAAAGACTAACTCCTGTTGTTATTAAGTTCCTCTTTTACAAAACAAAAAACTCCATCTGCTCAGCACAACACACACTTCTTAACTCCTGATAGTAAGAAGTAAAATAATAACTACCGTGGCTTTGGACGAAGAATCTCTTGATAATTACTTCTGGTAGATTCTGTGCACACTTAGCACAGCTCTCTGTGCATTCCTCATCTATCTGGATAAGACAAGTACACTGCAGCTGCTGAATAGTTTGATCCTACTATTATTTTGGTACAGAGGACCTTAAAACAGACCAAAACAACCACCGTGAATAGAATTCAAAACGACAGAGACCTGCTGAGGTCACTAAGGTTTACACTGAAGAAGCATCTGCCTGTGGTCAAGTACGCTGATGAAAAGGTTGTGTGCACCCCCTCACAGCTATTCATGGTGACAGCGCAGGCACAATTCTCATTCAAGGTCAAGGAACAATCCACAGGCCAACAAAGCTGCCACTGACAGCCAGCGTGAGTGAGTTCTTATCAGATCAGTCGGACATTCCCCATAGTTTCACAGAATGTAGACAACTGAAAGCTCCCAGGAAAAGGGGTCTGGGGGTGCTGGTCAGCAGCAGATCCCAGGTAAGTCAGCGTGTCCTGGCAGCCAGGAGGGCAAAGCACACCCTGGGGTCAAACACCGGACAAGCAGCCTGGAAAAGAGGCAATTCTGCCACTGCCTCCAGCACAGGAGGGGCCTCCCCTGCAGCACTGGGGGCAACTACCTCAGAGACCAACGTTATAGGAGAAGAAAAGATGGTTTAGAAAGATGTTGTTCATACCTTTTGTGGCAAGGAAACTGTGTGTGGCTTTTATATGTGATGCAACCAGTTCAGCAAGACAAGCTTTGCTGCAAAAGCAGATGCAAACTGAGTTATCTATTTTATAAACATAAGGAATTTCATTGTTTTAATGACTTATTTACAACATTTAGATTCTATATTGTTGTAGCGAAGCTTAGCATGAGAGATAAGGGATGCTTATAAAATATTTTGGCCAGTTATGCACCCAGACAAGTATTCTCAATTGCCTATGGCTCAGAGACGTAATTAGACAATACATTTCTTCTAAGTCATAAGGCTGTTTAGAGATGTGGTTGAAAAAACACATCAAAACACAGAGCTGCTCAGGAGCTGAGCTGGAAAGGTCAGGAGAAAACTGTTAAAATTTGTGACTTGTTTCTCTTTTCTCCAAATAGAAACCACGGCAAACCATGGAGCAGGGGCAAAGAGAAGGAGATGAAGAAAGTTGTAGAAATAGGTTCCTTTGTCAAAAAAAAAGGGGGAAAAAAGAGACTGAACAAGAATGTTTCCAAACTACGTTATAAATTCAATCATTAGCATTAATTTATCCCTTACCTGTCAGGCTTCTGCATGCACCATCCTATCCTGGCCTTTAGGACAGATAAAGATTCCATGTACATAAAATCATGCAAAGGATACAGTATTTATGGATACACAAGACGCTCAGAAGACTAGTCATTGAGCACACAAGAAAACTCTAAGCAAAAAAAAAACAGGTTCAGGGCCACACTTTGGAATAGGAGCAAATATGGAGCAAGTGCAGTGCTGCAGAAAAGCTTGTTCTACATTCACAGAATCTTAACTCCACTATTCTGCCGACTACAAAGTTTGATTTAGTAAATTCCTTGCATACCATAGGTTTTTTGCACAGACAAAGCATGGCAAGCTTTATTTCTACCTGCTAAGCAAACTATTGTTTGGTTTTTACCTGGGTAGCTGCTTCTATTTTCTGCTTGATAGCCTGTTCCGGGTCTTTAAACTACACAAAGAACCCCCTGCAGAAAAACCACATGCTCACGTTCCATGCCGTATTTCAGGTGGCAAGTGCACTTCAATGACCGTCCCTCTGCTACCACTGAGGGAAGTGAACCTCTGCACCTTCAGAGACCAGCACATTTGTGTTACAAGCTTGAGTTCAAAAGGTGAGATTTGTAAAAAGCACCAGGCCAGGTGCATAGGATGACACACTGCTTGGCAGATTACATAAACACTTCTTGACATACTGGATATGCTGGAAGAACTGTGCTGCGCAGTGATCATCTTGAGAAATCTTGTAAGCAAAGGTGATACCATAAATAAAATCTGGAGAGAGAAAACCAGTGTGAATCATTAACAATTCCACTTAAACCTCAGAGAGGACTCGTGAGAAAGGTTTGTTGTTTAGGTAGGTGAATATGTATTATGGACTCTTTTGTATTCTGTTAAGATGTTCAAGTGCCTCAAGACATTTCTCTTTGCCAGTCACTTCTATTTCAGATCACCAGTCTATAAAAAGAAGGAACTAATATACAGCAGCGTACATGCCGCAAGAGCTCGCATCTATATAAATATCCTGCTGAAGAAAATTGCCCACTCCCTATCATCTCATGCAAAGACACACAAGGAAAGCCAAGAGTTTGCAAGAAATCTGCTGCAGTACCAAACTCCGCTTTAAATCCCTTTGAAGTAAGTTATACATATATATATATACATATATAGGCAAATATGAGAGGCAGTCACCAGTTCTCCATCCAGTAACCTCTTGCAACACTTCCAAATCTCTGACTTAGCCTAGAAGAATGCCATGGAGCACCCCCTTCACCAGCCCACCACAAAACTCACAGAGAAGAGATTTGGTCCAAAAGAGTTTAAAGTAATAAACCAGTTAAACCAAGCCATGTTGGAGGTGATGTTGAAAATAGCACAGGTCTTGAACCGGAGTAATTTACATGGCTGCATTTTTTGGTGCTCTCAGCTTACTCTGCAGTGCTGGACAGATTTTTCCTGGGGCACAGAATGGTCTTTTCCTCAAAAATGCTGAATCAAGCCAACTCTCAATAGTGCTGAACTCTGACATAGCCATGTGGACTGGCAGCTAAGCCAACAAGGAAGAAGGATCCCAATGCGGTATGGAATCAGCCACAAATACAAATTTTGTTTCCTTACAGAACTAAAACCCCAGTGGTTTGTATATTTAACTATTTTAAGTGCTCTGCTTTTGCAGATAAACAAAATTAAATTAAATCTGACATAATATTTTTAAATAAATAAAAACAAGCAAACAAAAAAACCCCACCACACCGCAAAAACTACCATTTAAAAAAATTTTTTTTAAAAAATTTATATTTCAAAGCATGAAGTAGACAAGTAACCCTACCCCTGGAATGATGCTATCTTCCAGAAAGATATTTTCTGTAACATCCCAAATGCTGCCCAATGGTGTTTATGATCTCCCTCAGTACTGAAATGGGTGAGGAATCTGCAAAAAGGTAACTACAAAAACTGTAAAAGAAAGAGTTTGGGTTTTTCCAGTTCCAAATCCCAAACAACAATATCATTATACATCTTTTGCCAGGCTGATATATTGTTTTATTACACGCAGTAAACCCTATCCTGGTCACATCAAGACAACTCCTAAATGACTTGTCTGTGTAGCTCATGACCTGGGGCATTTTACTTAACTTGCATGAGGAGGGTGTTTTCTGGAGAATGCTGAAAGACAGAGGGAGCTTTACTAATTGCTGTAATTACATGCTCGGGGTAATTTAGTTGAAAATGAGCCGCGTAGTGTTTTCATGTGGCTCCAATATTGCTGTGTCTCACAGTTCAGGGAGAAGCAGGAAGTCACAAGGAACCTACAAATTAGACAAATTGGATCAAAGCTAAGAAAACCATCTGCAGGTTTACCTGTGACAACCTGCTTGCCCGACACACAGGCAGTGATGAAGCAAACAAGCAAAGCACTGGCATATGCTGCTCAGGAGACAGCAGTAAGACAGCACAGTAGAAAGCAAATTTTATTGCCATGTCCTGTTCCTAAGTACCACCAAAATGTTTTCATATTTCATCACTGAGAGTGTGCACTGAGTATTAACACAGTGGCGGAGCGCCACAAGTTAGAACTGGGGATGAGGCTTAACCACCCACCTCTCCTGCCCAGGCAGGAAACAGGTTCAGAATAACAGGAGAGATGTCTGTCCCCACTCTTCAGCCTTAAAATACAAAAATTATTCACTGAATTCTTGAACCATGTTTAAGAGCTGCAAAACCCTTCAGTCTTAAACAAGTCCTTTTTTATCTGCTAATCAAATGCTAAGCCTTTGATTTGTGATTACTTCGAACTCTTTAAATACGGGACACTCAAAGGCATAAGGGACAAAGGGTGGAAAGAGCAGTGTCACTAAAAAAGAAAAGCAAAACCAGAAAGCAGCCCAAGCCTTCCAAGAAAGGCTTGTCTGCTTACAGTGATGGCTGCCTGCTGTCTTACAGACTTGAAGAATCCTGGTCCCTCCTTTTCACTTCACAGAGGAATGTAGTAGACATTGCTACAAGAGCCTGTGACCTCCAGGCCCCTTGAAGCCCCCCAGCCTCAGACCTGTCCAGCACATGAGTCACAAGGCTGTCACACGGCAGGAGCAGGGAAAGCCCTTTCATTCTGATGCTTCTTCTTCCCAATCAGCAGCCAAGGGTTGCAAATGCCCTTCTGCCCTAGGAGTGTTTGTATGGATGACCAACACCGCACATAGAGCACATAGCAAATCACCCAGGGTTTATAAACAAGGTTATTATGAGCCACCAATGTGTCTGAAAAGATGCATTCTGCAATAGAAAGCACATTCACATCCGCCCAGAAAGGATCACTGAAAGGATCACACCTCCCATGTCTCTCAGCATAGACCACACCTATCCCACCCTGTTGCCTGTGTGCTGTAAACAGACCCCAGGCTACAGCCCATGGATCTTCCAACTGAAACACAAATTGGAATTGATTCCATTTCATATTTTATCATTACTTGAAGTGTTACTGCATTTCCTTGGAGCTGCAAACATCTTGAACCAGACTCCTCCCTTGTCAGGAGACGCTGCAGCAATGCCTCTCTCTGGAAGGGTCAGAGATTTCTCTAAGAGCTGTGCTGTATGAATGTATGATAAATGCGTGATTCAACCTCTCACTAGGTGCACCCAGAATGCTGCAACCTGTGGCAGGTGCTTTAGGTGTTGTATTCCTTTGACATGTAAATTGGAATGGCTTGCCCAGGTACCATAAAGAAGGATAACAATTTGAAATAAAAAATAAATATCAATGGATATGTCTGGAAGAGGAAAATGCTTCCCATCAGAATTCTCTTTGGTAAGACCAAAGCTCTCAGAGAAAGTTTTGAAAAAATAAGACGTTATCAGAAGAAAAGGATGGTTGAAAAGCTGAATCTCCTTCAGAATAATTCATGTCCTTTTACTTATCTTTAAAGATAAACATAATGACTAACATTTGTGAACAATTAGGTAAATCTCTGAGTTTGTTCCACATGGAAGCAGATTTAAAGGTTAAATGTTTTAACTCCAGGAGAAGGCTTAAAGATTAAGCAAAATTGCATTGTCAAGTGCTTTGGAAATGGCACCTTCACAAATGGAGTCTGGCTGTGTGTGCCCAGTGTACGTGCTTGTGTATGGGTGATGGCTGTCATTTCTGTAACAAAAATTATTACATCTCTACACTTAGAATTTTCTCCCAGTTCTTGATATAAATACTGGCAGATGTTGCTACCTTTGGTGCAGAGACATCCATCTTTGACAGGTCACAAACTTGTAAGTTAAATGAGAACACTGCAGAATCATGGGAATTCCAGCACTGGGAAACAGACTTACATAAATTCTCTAAAATTAATTGCAAACTTTTTGAGTGACTAGAATTGAGAGGGTTTTTGACAGCTGATTATTGAGTTCTCATGTCGGACAATGTCCTGGAAGACCATCCAGAGATCTGACTTCTGGCAGCTGTGGATTTATATCAGCCAATATTTCTGCAGCCTGTGACAAAAGTAAATCCTACGCCACATCCAAAATGTGCACTCACATATGTTTTCTCAGTGCGAGGACAAGCTCTTTACACTACCCTTTACAAAAAGGAATATTTTTATAGTGAGTTTGGTCAGGTGTGTCTCATCA
Source organism: Oreocharis arfaki (assembly GCA_013398015.1). Taxonomy (NCBI): domain Eukaryota; kingdom Metazoa; phylum Chordata; class Aves; order Passeriformes; family Paramythiidae; genus Oreocharis; species Oreocharis arfaki. The sequence goes on along the minus strand of VZRR01009035.1, from coordinate 182,361 downwards.
TTTGCTTACCTATTTTAAGGACTCTAAGTGAATTTTTAAGAATGAAACTTTTTTTTTAACCTTCATCTCTGACCAAAGAGTTTTAGATGCATTCCCAGTCACAAAATCTTCAACGTAGCTCATGGGCTAGAAGGTGGCCTTCTTTAAGTAAAGGGTTGTTCAGATTCATTCCACTAAAGCATTTTCGTAGACTTCATTAATTTTTTTTGGCCAATAAGACAGAGATAAGTCTACTGAATGGTCAGTGAGATATGTTAGAAAGCTCCACAGAGAGAACAGATGTGCCTTTTGTCTGAGGTCAAGGACTCCAGTGTTCATATTGATCATCATGCCAACAGCTGTGCAATGAAACTCTCGCCTTCTCAACACTATGTAAAGATTAAACTCTGGCTTTTGGAAAATTGGATTATTTTAGTAACTGTTTAACATTAGACCCAAAGCCAACAGTACCATCCCAAGCGTTGCCTTTGCACGAATCAGGGCACCTGACTGTGGATCTGAAAGGCAGGAACAGAACAGCAGAGGCTGCACAACAGCTCCAGGGCAATCCAGCAGTGAGATTAAAACATTAAAACTTGGAGGAATTCAATGGGCAACAGGATTGTCATAGTAAGCAACTGCAAGCCATTTTAAGCAGTGGCCCATCAGAAAACTACCACTGAAAGCATAAAAAAATGAATTATCTGAATATTAATGACAGAGAAAAGTTCTAAAGCAGCTTTCTGTTTTTCAGCCGGCTATAAAAGAATGTACCAAAGGTAGGAGAAAATCATTATCATTTTGTGCCACTTTTATAGACCTGGCACAAATCAAGACAATCTCTGTGAGGCACAGCTAAGACTTCACCTATAAAACTGTCTGCCATTTCAAAACAGTGGTAGAAGTGTCAGACAAAAAAGGACACTTAAAGAACAGAAAATTACTTAAATGGCTAAAGAAATTAAATTATGATGAATATATTGAAGAAGCCCATTTATGCTTCTGTAGATAATAAAAAGGCCAAGGGGGAACTAAAATTTGATTAACTGCTTTTTGTGTCTCAGTGTGTTTCATGTACTACACTGCAGAACCAAATGGAGCTTCTCTGAGTGTTTTCTGGTCATTATCAAAGCTGCAAAATACAATCTTCTGTCAAGAAAAAACAATCCTGGCTACTCAGAGAAAAATTATTTCAAGCAGTATATTCAGCAATGAGAAGACAAAAAAGCATTTCTATAATAAACAGTGAAAAGAAGATAATATAAATCTTCCACTATTAATTTCACTGCAATCATATTCAAACCAGTAGCTAATAAAACTTTACAACACTGAATTAAGATTCTAGTAGATTATTGGATTTTCTTTGTGCTTCAGTAATCAAGTACACTAACACACTGCAGTTGCTGAGTTCCTATTATACTGTGCCCTTGTTTCAAAAAATGTAGAGCTCTGCTTGGAGTTGTGATTATTTATACATTTACCTCTTCACACCTTCCAAAGTATTAAAATTATACTAGGTATATCCAGAGCCCATGGATTTTTACAGCTTAGAAAATTTCCACATCAGCTTGCACATGGGGAGAGAGGGAAAGGAACAAAGCTCAGAAGCTAAATTGGAGCATTTTTGTGCCATACTAGAAAGGGGTTTCAAGGTCTTCATGGAGTAAAACAAAGGAAGCAGAATTTTCTTTACTGCTTCTGTTAACAAATACTCACATATATGCAGACTATCTTTATTTGACACATCCTGCAGAGCCTACAGGAACAGTGAGCTGACCTGAGTGGAGTTTGATGATCCAAGATACTTTTAAAAAGCTGTTGGTTTGTTGGGGCATTTTTCCCCCTCAGAGATTGTATCATCATAATCCAAAACTTTCCTATTACTTGTAAGATTACTGTTTAAAAATACACTTACATTAAATTATTAGTAAAATATCAGATTTAGGGGATAGTCTTGCACATTTTTTTTCTGCCATTTTAATTTCACGGTCTAGAGTTTAAATATTTAAAATATGAACTCTTCTGTGGTACTGCAATTCTCCACTTTTTGGCACAAGATATGCAAATAAGTCCCAGTTTAAATCACTGTATGAAAGTCCCATCTAACTTTGTCTTGCACCCTGAATTCAAGGAAAGTTTTCCAGACAATTTAAGGTTCTTCAAAATTCAAAAGGAAAAACTGCATTTTAAAACCTTCAAAATGAAATACATAAATAAGCAAATATCCCCAGGACTCAAAAATCTTGCTGAAGATCACCTGCAGTCCACTTTACCTGCAATCCTGGTTTATATAAAATCATTTTCAAAGAAAACTTCTGTTTTCAAGGCAAAGGGAGAAAAGTCTTTTTTCAGGCAAGAGTAGGAAGTAAATGCAAAATACCTTATTCCAGGCAGTTGCATGATTTTTCTTTTATGCAGATTTACAGCACTCACCATATTTCAAACCTCATTTTGTTGTGCTGTCTCTCATTGAAAGCCCATCATCCTTGAAAATGCTCAGACAAGAAAACCAGGACAACTGTAACACTTGATCGTTCCCATATCATAATCTCAGTATAAACAGAATAGGAAAAAGATAAAAATACACTCAGCTCTTCCATTAAAATCTAAGGAAGGTGTTGTCATCTGTACCAACTACAAGGACAAATCCAGATAAAGACCTGAAGGCAGGCAATGTTTTTTCACCTGGAATGTTGGACACTCTCCCACACCTATTCTGAATTAGCTGCAAGTGGTATGACAGCTTCCTCTGTCCTTCCACTTCCATTCCTTACTGTCTGTCACTGTTTGCTGTTCCTGAAGGGAGGATGCGAAGAAGATGGAGCCAGGCTCCTTTCAGCAGTGCTCAGAGAAAGGATCAGAAGAGAGGGGCACAAATTGAAACACAGGAAGCTCCCTCTGAACATCAGGGAACACATTTTCACTGTGAGGGTGACCCAGCACTGGCACAGGTCACCCAGGGAGGCTGTGGAGTCCCCATCCCTGGGGACATTCAGAAGCTCTTTGGACATGGTCCCAGGCAGCCTCTGGTCTAGGTGACCCTGCCTGAGCTTGGGGCTTGGGCCAGGTGACCTCCAGAAGTTCCTTCCAACATATTCTGAGATTTTGTTTCACTGATCCAAAAAATTCTTCCAATACCCGTGTGCATCTCCATGAATGTTCCCTGGTTAATGGTGCAACAGTATTGAAATAATGAAACTGATGAAATAATGAACTGATGAAAGCCATATTAAGAGACAAGAATGAGGGATCATCCCCTGTACAGAAATCTCAGCCTGTGGGCACCTTATTATTAGAGCAAATTAGGCTAAGAGCTGAACTGCAGGAAACACTGATTTATACAGGCCTGTTAGTCTGTCAATAATAGGGTAAAATACATTTGTTCTGAGATGCATGTGTCAAAGGCTATTTCCTCAAAGTATCTAATGAATAAAAGGGTAGGACAATGCTGTCATTTCAGCTTGGATCAAAACTCACTTTTTATGTACCTTACAGGATTTTTTAGAAATGTAAGCATCAACAATATTTTGTCATCTAATAAATTAGGCATCTTCGTTAATTTAAGTGAACAGTGCAGAAGTCTAAAGAAAGAGATAGTACACTCATAGATAGTATAATCTTTTCCAAAAAATATCTTTTATACGCTGATGGTCACACTGCTACAATGTATAAAACCATGTAAATGACCATGCTAAAACCTAAATTTCTTATTTGACATCTAAATCAGAGGTAAATTAATCAGAAGTAACAAATTATTTTTATAAGAAGAGTGACCACAAATTAAATACCACCACTGAAAACATTATTCTGTAAGTAAGCTGCAGCCACGAGAAAAGACTGATATAATGCACCCGGAGTGCTTCTCATTTACACACCTGAATTATAAGGAAATGTTCTACATTTCCCCTTGGGGAAGAGGTGAAATATGCTCCACTGAGCCGGAAACTCACTGCTCTTGATTTTTCTGCCTCAAGTTGACTTAGATATTTCCCCTGTAAATCTGGCAGACTCGTAGTGGGAAGTTCCAAATACATAATACTCACATTTGTCGATGTCACGTCACAGTCATGCTTTTTTTTTTCCCCACAGGTGTGTATATACATATACAGATTTTTACATACACACACTCGCCCTCCAGCAACATTTCATTCTGCCTTCTTCCCCGTTTCCCTACAAGGAGGTTCAGCAAGGGCCAGGGACTGCAGCATGCCGAGCTTTCAGGAACCTTTCCAGAGCCCCAGACACGGAGTTCAGCCTGAGCAGAGGGAGGGAAGCAGCTCCTCAAAGCACCTGCCTGCCCTTGCTGTGCCCAGCATGACTTTCACTGCCCCCCGCCACTGCCCTTTCCACCACAGCTGTCCCAGCTGCTTCTCCACCAAAGGAGCTTTGCCCATGGCCTTGGAAAGAGACCAATTTCTCACTCGTTTATTCTTGGCTCTCCCTCACGCTTTGGTAATGCTGATTGAGGTGCAGACCTGCACAGCAGATCTCTCACAGGCCAAGAACCAAAATAGTCCAGGCCTTGTTCCAGGTTGCACCAAAGTCCTTAAATGGTTTGGCCTTGTTCAGCACTTCATCACTTTGCTTTGACGCATATGCCAGACTTCAAAAAGTCACCACTAGTCAGCATCACATGTCCAGACAAACAGATGTAACCTATATTGTCACCAGGACCGTCTGGAAGGAAGAACAAATGGTGCCAAGCCCTCTTTCTACTACTTCAAGACATCCTTTGACTGATGAACAAAGCTCATCAAAACAGTGCACAACTTCCCTACTTTGGTAAATTATTTCTCAAGGCAACTGTCACATTCTTAGGACATAATTTTCCTTGTGACTTCAGTTTTCATTGCTTCTATAATGGACTACAGTATTTCTGTACCAAGTAACAAGGAAATTTTGTGATTTTCCAAAGGATAAAGCTCAGCGAAGGTTCTGTTATACACAAAAACCCTCCACCATGTAAAATCTTGAGCAGAGAAGACAAAATTAACGGTACCATACACTGCCACAAAAGCAAATTTATTAAAGAGTTATCCTTCTCAGTACCTGTTTTACAGACAGGAAATTCAGGCACAAACTATCACAAATATCTAGGGCCATATACATTGCTGTTGTTAGTACTAGAACAAATGCATGTGACCTGCTCTTCTTGTGCAGCTGTAAAGTATTTTCTCTAAACCCATTGTCTCTTCCTCTACTAACAAAATTATTCTTTTATCCCCCTACTAAAAAGGAAAAAAAAAAAAATCTTGCATCTGAAAGCTTTAAAGTTATAGCACAGCCTTCCCCCATCCAAGGTCCTGCTTTTCTCTCTAAATCACTTTGAATTCTAGACAGTCTGGCTACATTGCCAACACATCAATTCTGCTTTGCATGGCTTGATTGCTAGATTTATTAAAGCCCATACAATTAAGTAGGAACCTTTTAGTCTGAAACCCATATGCTGGGAGTGCAGGAGCAAGCATGTCTGAAACTCTTAAAAGTTAGCCATTAGTAAAACAAATATATTATTTTAGATCTATAAAACAGTTATACAGAGTAGGCTACATTTAACCTTATGGAGCACAATGGGCCATGAAGTACAAAGCAAAGATCAGCCTTCCATGAAGTTATAAATGAGGCTAAAATACAGACAGACATACTGACTCCTGGAAGATCCAAATTTAGTCAATTATGAGTCTTGGGTAGACTAGAATAGTAACTCATTTTTCTGCTAGAAGCAGCTAATTGCAGATTCAGAACAAAGTTCAGCAAGCTGTGCAATTGCCAAAATACAGCCAAATTGAATGACAGGTATCATTTCAATTGTTAGGCACTTATCAGAGTGCCAGGAAGATCATGGAAAGCTGGTCTTGGCACGTGTAGAACTGTTGTAAGATAGTGCTCAGTAGATTCTCAGCATACAGTCAATTAGTAGCACCAATGACAGAGTTTGGCCAAATCAGATACTGCTTAAAATAAGGGTTAATCTGGTGTTAGTGACTTTTTAATTTGACAGATCTTGTCTGGACTAGAACGTGAGCACTAGTTTATTAAAGCAGTTAGATCATTTTTTGTTATTATTTCTTTCCTGCAACCTTAACACAGTTCTAGAGATTTTGTTTATTGGGTTTTTTTGGGTTTTGGTTTTTTGGGTTTTTTTTTACATTTCAAGATTTTTCTAGGGAATCTTACAAAACAAATTATTATAATAAAAATCCATAAAATTAGTTGCAGCAAGGTGGTGGCTGCTGTCACCACTGTGCTTTTAATGTAATTCATATTTTGCCCTTTTCAGTTGTATTTTTGTGTCAACATTTTAGAACCAAAGAGGTCACCATGATTCCCTTTTAATGAATTAAAACTGATAAAGTTTAGTTTTAAATGTTCTCTAATGAACAAAGCAGTCAGCTCTCTCTGATACATCTGAACTAGCTTTTTTTAATAATGTGAACTCACATCTCACCATCTAGAAAAGAGAGGACAGAAACAATCCTGCTAATTTTATAACCCTGACAAATCCCCCCTGCACAAACCCACAGACCTTATGGAAAAGAGTATGTCCCAGAAACTTCTCAGAAGTTATAAAAAGAAACAGATAAACTTTCATTGTTCTAAATGAAACTGAATGGTTTACATATAGTGCATTTAAACCATCATCTTATTCTAGCTGTTCAGCTAGAACCATGAAGGTACCATGAATTTACAGTATTTTAATTGGGGTAAACAGGCTGTGTCAACCTAAGGCTTCCTTTATTGAGTCTTCTGGATGCCACTCGAAATGCATTGAAAGCTGTTTTGTTGGGTTTATCAAATTAAGGATGTGAACAGCATTGCAAACATGGAGAAAAAGGAGGGCAAAGTGAAGCAGAACCAGGCTCCCACTTTGCTCCCAGCATATAAAAAAATCCACAGCCTCTTACAATGAGCATTTTCCTGTGTCATATGTTGAAGTCAGAAGATAAATGTAGATTCAACACTATCTAACCTTGAAAATTCATTCTTCTTAAGCAGTATAAAAGCTGTTCTTGGTAAACATTTATTGCAGAAATAAATATTGTGCATTTGTAGACAAGGTCAACAATATTAAGATACCTCATATATCACGGAACTAGTGTGGTATTTCACTCCCAAAATGTACAACCTGCCATGAATTAAATTAAATCACTGACCATGATGTGATGTGAAAAGTTCATCCGGGATGCATTGGTTGTGTCTGCGGCGCAGCTGCAGAAATGTTGGTGCTGGTGGACAAAGCACCACTGCACACACAGCTGAAACACTGGTTTGTGCAATTCTTGTTGCCCACATTCAGGACAGACACTTGAAACTGAACAAGTCCAGAGGAAGGTTACAGGAACAACAGGGTGCACCAAGAACCCCTGCCACTGTCTGGTTCAGCCTAGCAAAGCGAAGGCTGACAGAGACACTCCTGGCTGCTGTGTGATGAGGATGAAAGAGGAGCATTACCACAGTGTAAGAGCTGCCTGAATTTAGGAGTGCTGCCTGTGGAGTCACAGTCTGTATGAGACAGCCCTGAATAGGGCCAAAAACAGTGAAAGGGTTCAAAAACAATGAAAGGGTTCTAACCATGAAAATAAAGAGCGTATCACACATCATCCTTTTGAAAGAAATATTGTGTGCACCAAGAAATATTTATTGAAATATTTGCACAGTTTATGACAGGAATTTTGTTGCACAGTTCTTGAGATGGAAGCTGAGTGGAGTTTTTGAATAGGAAAGAAAATCTGGTGATAACAATTAAGGTTAAAATGTAAAGAGCTAACTTTGCAAAGAGGTTCTTTCACTCTAAGTCACAGCCCACTTGGAAACAAGGTTAGACTGACCATGAGTGTATGGCCACACTGCAAAGGTTTTCCCAACCAACCAAAACATTTCTTTCTCATCTGTAGAGAAAAACTACAAAGCTGCTGTCAGCTTCTCTGAACATTCAGTAGCAAGGAGCATTACGGGACAGCTAGTCTAGCACTATTCTGGGCTCTTAGGATTTCAAACCAGATGGGCATCATTTAAAACTCAAATGTTAGGGTTTTCTATTTGCATTTTAAATAGATCATCTTAGTTCTGACTCTGTTTCAGACAAGTGATATTAGAATTTATGGAAAAGCAAAATAAAAATTAATTACAAATTCAATGAAAGGAAGACATATTAAATACAAGGCTGAAAAGTCAAAAATTTTGTACAATAACCTGAAATGCAAGGAAAAGGCAGAGAGCTTTCATCTAAAGACAGTATTTCACTATGCTTAGGAAAAATCTTAGAATTGTAGAATATGCTGAATTAGAAGGGACCCACAGGGATCATCCTGTCCAACTCTTGGCCCTGCACAGGACAGCCCCAAGAAGTCACACCCTGAGAGTGCTGTCCAAACACTTCTTGAACTCTGGCAGCCTTGGTGCTGGGGCCGCTTCCCTGGGGAGCCTGTTCAGTGTCTGACCACCCTCTGGAGGAAGAACCTTTTCCGAATATCCAACCTAAATCTCCCCTGACACAGCCAGAGCCGTTTTGCCAAGTCCTGTCACTGGTCACAGACAGCACAGATCAGTGTCTGCCCCTCCCCTTCCCCTCATGAGGATGTTGAAGACCGCAATGATGTCTCCCCTCAGTCTCCTCTTCTCCGGACTGAACAACCCAAGTGACCTCAGCTGATCCTCCTATGGCTTCCCCTCCAGACCCTTCAGCAGCTTCATGGCTCCCCTTTGGATGTTCTCTAACAGTTTCAGATCCTTCTGATATGTGGCACCCCAAACCACACAACATTCAAGGTGAGGCAGCCCCAGTGCAGAGCAGAGCAGGACAACCCCCTGCCTTGCCCAGCTGGCGATGCTTGGGCCTGATGCCCCCAGGAGCCCTCCTGGCTGCCAGGGCACTGCTGACTCATATTCAGCCTGTATGTAGATCCAGGGTTGCCTCATTCCAGGTGCAGAATCCAGCACTTGTCTTTATTAAACTTCACATGGCTGGGATTGCCCAGCCCTCTAGTTTGTCAGGATCCCTCTGCAGGGCCTCTCTGCCTTCAAGAGAATCAATGATTCTTCCCAATTTAGTATCATCAGCAGACTTAGCATCCCACCCAAGCCATGGATGAGGACATTAAAGAACACAGAGCTGAGGATGCAGCCCTGTGGAACCCCACTAGTGACAGATCACCAGCCTGATGTCATCCCATTCCCAGTAACCCTTTGCCCAACCCATGAGCCAGTTGCTCACCCATGACATGATGTGTTTATCCAGCTGTGGGCTGGACATCTTGTCCAGAAGGATCCTGTGAGAGAGAGTATCAAAGGCTTTACTGAAACCCAGAAAGATTACATCAACCGGCTTCCCTTGATCAACTAGATGAGTTACCTTGTTATAAAAGGAACTGAAACTTGTCAAGCAGGACGTCCCCCTCATGAACCTGTGCTTGCTGTGACAAATGACTGCACTGTCATTCAGATGTTTTTCAATAACTCTCAGAATGATGATCTCTGTAATTTTACCAGGCATCGAAGTGAGGTCATCAGGCCTGTAGGCAGGATCATCCCTCTTGCCCTTTTTGAAAATCTGGACATTAGCCAGCTTCTAGTAAACTGGTACCTCTCCAGATTTCTGAGACCTTTCGAAAACCATTGAGGCCTCAGCCAGCTCCTTGAGTATTCTTGGATGAATCCCATCAGATCCCATAGACTTATAGGGATCCAAGTGCTCTTGTTAAAACCAGAAGTGAATTAAATGCTGGGCAGAAACAGGTGATAAAATAAGATCTTATTCCATTCTACTCCACTAGAAAACAGCAGATAGAGCTTCACAGAAAATCAAGACAAACCTTTTGATTTTACCATAAGTGATTCAGGTTTGCTTCCTCCCTCCTCCAAAGTAAACTGCCCTTAAGTTGAAATCATGCAGATTATATTTGCAAATGGATTGTTAGTCATCTACAGAATTCTGTCCAAGGTCAAGAATGGCAGGAGCCTGATAATTCATCTGTAAGTTTGTGTATTACAAGCAGTCTTCATTTTAAGCAGTGAAGACATCTGCTTGTACAAAGTGACTCACCCAGCAGGCTTTTGCAAGCATTTTGTCTGAGACAGCTTTATTGGTTTTCTTTGCATTTAACACAACGTTAAGAAACATGAGAATTTTTCTAAATTTGTTAAGCACACTTGAAGGAGTGTATCTTTCATTAAGACAGCATCCTGAGCCAACACTAACATCACTCAGCTTCTACAGTGATTTCTGACTCACCAGGAAGTACACACACTACAAGTAGCTAAATGCTGTATTCTAGCAACTGCTGGTGTGCAAGGCCACAGCTTGGACACTCGATAAACATCCTAACAGAAATCTGAGGGAGCAGCAAGGAAAAGACGTTTTCTAAGCTTTCTTATAATAATCAATCAAAATCATTCCTAGTACCAAAGCATTGACTCACATGAATTGTAGATCCAAAGGCAAAAAGGCTTATTTTACTGATATGCCAGAATCAATACCTCAACTTGTTCCTTAACAATCAAAAACTCTTTGTCCTCCAACTGGTAACAGAGAAGATGTTGTATCTTCTTTTAACTCATGTGTCTGTGGTCTAGATCAGTGCTGTGGCAAAACTGGAGATGAACTAGCATCCCACATTGCAGGAAAAGTCCTTCAACATTTACAAAAGAAATTTTAAAATTAAGCAAATTCATTCAGCCTCTTCTAAAGCAATTATGCAACACACTATAAATTCGAGCAGTACCATCTGGTAGGAAGATGTACACTGCACATGTATCCATTATTCGCACATTTTCACACTGTACCGAGCCTCTGGGGGAATATATTTTACCATGATATTTGAATCGGAAAAACATCATTTAAGGACTTGAATTTGAAAAGAAATGGTTTGCATTTAAATGCAGTTACAGAATTAAAAGTTAAACTCACAATATAAAGTAGAAATTATATCTACATTATCTAATGAAATGGGTCAGGAAAGAAAGATATTGACATCACCATTTTCAACATCTGGTTTAAGTGGTTACGTTTCCTACACGGACACTGCACCAAGCCTGAAAACATCCTTTCTTCATACAGGATTTATCAGAAAAATGGCTGGTATTACCAGGATTAAAAGACTGGGAAATTCTGTTTCTCTGGATACAGCCAGGTTCCTGAGACTAACACTGGACAAGTGAGACTCATTCAGCACATTCCCAAAGGTATTTGTATCTAAACACAAAGGATCCAGCAAATTTCAGCCTGGCTGCAGTACTTATTGAGCTGATTAAGCCATGTTCTCTGGATGCAGTTAAGCATCACTGGTGAGGTTTGTAGAAATTAGAACTTTATGTGCACCAGCTGAGGTGATCTAATACAATAAACTACCTTTACCAGCAGATCTAATACGAAGATAAATCATTTTCCTTGGATCACTCAAATTATCCACTCATTCTTTTATCTTCCAAACTCAGAAGCAGAAGTGGATTAATGCTTGACTCATGTCTTATTCAAAACTAGAGAGCAAAGGGCAAAAACAAAGAAAATTTCATTTGAAAAATACAGTTTCTATTTACAGGCAAGATCTAAACTAATTTCTGACATAGACTTTCTTGAGCTCCTTTGCTACAAAGATGTGAGTCTTTCTTTGTCAGCAATTCTTTTTCCTAAGTCATTGCACAAGTACAGTAGCCCAATGCTCTCTTCAAAGGACCATGCTGAAATTTTGCACTGAAAACTCAAACATAAGGAATTGGGGTTCAGTTAAAAATACTTGGCTTACTTTCCTGTCTATTTTTGCAGAGAAGTTGAGAGAAAAAAAAGCTTTTCAACAAACTCAATAAAAAAATTATATATGACATATCTACAGCTATTTTCTATCCAGACAGTTGTCTCCAAAAGTATGGAATTAAAATTAGTTTTAAATGTTTCTTGAGATAATGGATAGAGCTTTTCATCCCTGACCATTTTGCCATCATCTAATATCCAGTTTATACTGCAGAATCCTACAAAGAGTTTAAGTCCCAAATCATCAGAATCACCATGGGTTCCATACTTATTGTAGCAGCCTCAAGGCTAGCAGTCTTCAGAGCTTTTTTTCCTACCTACAATGAGAAACTGGGAAGGACCAGGTGGCAATTCTGATGCATGTTTAACTAACACTGATATATTTAAAATATAAATATAAAGTTGCCTCTGTATTCCATCTATGAGCAACCATTACTTAAAATTAAATGCATAGCTTGTAATTATTAAAATAGGCCTCAGGCGTTCTTGGTGTAGAGTCACGAAAGTTGAGAAGACTGAGAATGTGTCAGAACCTCTAGTGACTCTAGCCTATTTCTCTACAGAAGGCTGCTTCACACTTTTTTATAGAGTAAAGAAAACACTATGAGAGAGCTCAATCTCATCTGTTCAAGAAAGTGTAAAATACATTCTGGAAGTGTGAGAAGAACCAGTGAGAACTGCTGGGATTTTCTCACTGGGTGCCTTTATTTGAATGTCAGCAACTTTAATCTAGATCACTCATTATATAACAGGACCCCACAACTGCAGTGATATATTGGAAAAAGACCTTTTCAACCTGGTTTGTGTTGCTCCTCTACTAGTTCTTAAAGCTTGCAAAGCCCACTCAAGAATAACTTGCACAAATTCACGAGTTTTATCATCAAACACCCCTTTAAAATATCACTTCAGGTCACAGCTAAGACATTAAATGTTACTTAGAATGCACATTTTGTTTGTCTAAGCATATTTGGCAGGTAATCTCACAGTACAGTGAGCTTCCTTCATCAGCTCAGGTTTAATTGCTTCCCGACACAGACTCTTTCCCTATTAATGCTTTATGACAAATTCACTGCACATTAACATTCGTTACTTGCTCTCTCATGCAAAATGGGCCACTATTTCTCAATCCCAGTAACTTTTCAAAATTCAGACAGGTGCGGGTGTTGGCACTGCAATATTTGGGATAGTGCCGAGTACAGCTGATACAGTTACAGCCTTGCCGAGCACTGCCCCAGTCAGAGCGGTGAGCAGAGCAAGGTCTCTTCTTTACTGGGGCATCACTTCAGAGAATACTGCCTGCTGTTGTTAAATAACAGAGAGAAACGGGGATCTTTTTAATAGACAAGATGTTTTTGAGCAATCCAAATGGAACAGAAGAGGCTTTGAGGACTATTACTGCATAACCCTTCAGTGATAGGTTTCAATCAGCAGCCTTCCTCTACAGGTTCCACTGTTTTATTTCTGCTATCAGATAGCTTTCCCTTTCTCTTGCTGTTTCTTCAACTCAGGTGAAATTCCTAGAATTAGGCATGCTTTCTCTGTCCTACCAGGGTTCAGGTCCTACTTGATCCTAGACAAGGCTTTCAATCTACCACTCAAGACTTTCTCTCCACAGAGGCTCCAACTTACTAGTCAAGAGGATTATACAAAGCAGATTGGCACTGAGAGTGTTCTACAAGTCCACTCTTCTCTGCCCCCAACCTGGAGCTGACACCCATTTCTGAAACACAAATAGAATTCATTCCCAATTCACTTTTCTGCACTCCAGTTGAATATTACAGGCCTCTGGCTATTGGTCAAAAATCTCTGATATTTAACACATGGCTGTGAGAATCTTTTAGCAAACTGCAGGAAAGCTCTGTGAGAGAAGGATAACTGAAGGGAGGTGATTTCTCCTGCATGTGATGCTGGTTTGGAGTCTGTAAAACTTGAAGATCTCATGAGAACTTGCATAGTCAGTCCCTTAAAGCTATGGACCCTCTTTACCTGCAATGTAAATTACACATGAAAAGCACAACTGTAGTAATGGAATATATGTTTATGGGGTAGAAAGTTTAAGAACCTGGGCCCTAGACAAGGAAGGTAAGTTTGCACTAGTTCCAAATTCTCAGCAAAAGAGTTACTAAGACGTTCTTAAAAATACCTTTCTTAATTTAAACTGTACAGTAAAATCTCAACCTAAGCTGATCCTTCATCACAAGAGTTACCATGTCATTAATACTAACTCTTGGAGAGTCTTCATTTCACCACATTACTGCAGAAGGCAATCCCTGAGATACCTACAGAGCCTATAGGTAATTTTTTATGTTCTCTCAATTGCAAATTAAGCTTATTTATACATATGAAAACATGCTCTAAGGTAACAGATGGCAGCTTCTGTGAGAAATATGCACATAAATTTTAGGTTTCATGTGAGCTGTAGATGAAAACAAGCATACTGCCTCAGATTGAAATCTCCCAGCTGTATTGATTTTTCAGAATGGAACATGACTAGAAGTTATTCACAGATGCTCTCCTCCCGCAGCAGCAAGCTGCTCTCCCTCCCCTCACGGGAAAAGGTGCACTGAGGAGAACAACTACAGATGAGCTGGGGAAAAAAACTACTTTAGGCATGAACTGCAATGGATCTGACTGAAGAAAAGCATTTGCTCAGAAGTCCAGGAATTATTTTTTTAAAAAGCCAAACAATTTCATCCCTCTTCTCCTTCCTCATCTCATTCCCTTCATCATATATGTACATATAACTCCACTATGCAACCTGCCTCGGACAACAATCCTGTCATAGACAGCAACACTAATCATTTCCTGTCTACCTCCCCCCAACAAAGTCTCAGTCCCAACCATAAGCAGACACTTCCTTCATTTCTTCATTGCCCAGTATCCCAAAACCTTCCCAAAAACTTTGTAATGGGGCTGTCTCGTCCCTCTCCCAGTGCCAGTGTCCAGGCAGTTTCACTGCAGCTCACACTGTGCATTCCCTGAGCGGGCTTCTACCTCGGCAGAGGAGAGCTGAGGCAGTAGGGCTGACCCCAGGCAGGCTGTCCCCACACCAAAACAGCCTGCAGAATAAACCCAATCCAAAACCCCCACAGCTCTTCAAGGTGTCTTGTTTCCCACCTCCACAAAGTAAAACATCGTGCCCCCTGCAAGGTTGCCAGGAAGTTTTTAAGAAGGGATTGTGCAACCAAACATGTGCAGTGTGGATATAATACTGGAAACCCGGCTATGTCCCAGGTTTGGTAGGATTATGGATAGGAAATATTGGATTCGTGTGATTTATACTTGTGATTTACAGAGGTGGAGACATTTGACCTCTTGGGTTTGCTTGGTTTTTTGTTTAGATCCATGACCTCATCTGGCAAGCATCCCAGTAACTGAGCATTTAGGGATGCCTACTCAGTGAGTTAACCTCTTCTGAACAAAACCCCTCCACTGAGGCCTCATTCTGGAACAATCTTACTCTGTCAGTGAGATGTCCACATGTACCATGCACCAAGCAGCAAGTTGTAATAGTCTGCAGGAACAGCATTCGTGATCTTAGGACAAAAGAACATTCATCAGCAACAAATTCTGAGCAGAAGCATTTGATACAGTCGCGACACTCTGCCAAGGAAGATTTACTTCTTTAGTGAGGCACAAGATTGCAACTGCTGAAATTCTGTCTCCTGGGCATTTGAAGTCTAGAGCACCTCCACAAACTCCAAGTTTACTCAACTAGAAAAACTAAAAATAAACCCAAATATAAATGATGTGGCAGACTGACATTCATAGATCCTGAAATCCAATGCACATCAATGCTGACCTAGAACAACCAAAGCTGCATTGTCATTTCACAACTTATAGCTTGCCCTATATAAGAGATGCACTTTACTGGTGCTAAATTGTGAAGAAAACCAGCGGTCATAATTGTCATCACAATTACAAATCCTTTTTTTTCTTATTGCATTCCTCTAAACAGACCAAAATGAAAAACCTTTGCAGCTCCTCTCAAGGTTATTCTGCACACTCCCACACAAGAGAATTCCTGGGGATATGGATCTGATGAAGTTATGAATCACACAGTTTTAGAAACAAACAGGAGACCCTCAAGACTTGGTATAAACAGATCAACAAGCATTTCCCTTGTAACTGCACTGTGGCAGGGACCGAGTTCCTGCCCCAACACACACCCCAGGGCTGCTACTGTTCCGCCACTGTTCCAGTGGTGGAACCAGACACTCAGGTGAAAGCTGGTGCCTGCCCCAGTACCAGTACAGGTCCCACACCTGGACACTTCCATCCTGGTCTTATTTAAGCTCACGGATGAGACCCACATGCTGATCAACTGCACAGAACCAACATCCCACGGCTCTGAAGTGTCCAGAACAGCTACAGCTGTAGTAGGAACAACTTCACAGAGACAGACTGATTCAGATGTTCCTGCAGGAGAGTACTTTAGTTTTTCTATGAGACAAGCAGTTCTGACAGTCCCTGAAGACTGCAGCTGGAAGCCTCACAAAGCCAGCAAACGATGCTGCAGCAGAGAAATGACGGCTACTAAGTCATCATCTTTAGAATCAGGAGCCACAGGCACAGAACTCCTCTGAGACATTCACACATCTCGAGCAGTCTGCAAAAAGAATTAGCTCTAAACCAGGTGCTCAGTGTAACAAACCAGGGGATTCATTTTGTTCACCTTCAGCATAGAAAAGGATGCAAAACATTCCCTTTCAAAGAGGACCTTTTGCACAAAAAATCCATCTTCTGCAAAATATTGAAGCCAAGTCCCAGATTTCAATTCTTGTAGGAAGTTTTATGGTTAGCATCACACCTACCATCAGTTATCCTTAAATACTTCAAGCAGACGTAAATTGATATTACACATCTTCCTGAATATTCAGAAGATAATCAAAATTTCTCATCTCGGAGGCATCATTAGGAAGTGCAGGTCTCATTTCTAAATTGTAACTTCCAACCACTACAGATCATTCCAGCAAATATACCCAACTATTATGTTTATCCCACAGCTGAAGTCATCTCCCAAATGACTACTGTAGCCTCCAGTTTCACTTGTTATCTCTTCAGTGGTGCAGTTATGCATGAACATTAATTACTGCATGAAGAACACCAAAGTTATTAAAAACATCAAATAAATGGGATTTAGTCATACAAAAGTATTTTATGAGGTAAGGCATTCATTTATTACGTTACGTGTAAAATAACATCCATTTTCAATTTTAAAACCCCCCTTTAAAAATAAACCTAAAATTGATCCATCATTTTTAGTTAGCCTTAATGTTCTTCTTCCACACCCTCAATTTCTATTTCAATTTTTTAAGTGTAGAGGACATATGTTAAACATGACGAAAGAAAGATGCTTTTTACATCAAAAGTACTTCATCTGAACTAAAGCATGAGATCTTTTCTGCAGAAATCCACTCTCTCCACTTGAAGACAAACTTTAGTGCATCTTGATACACTGTTGAAAACCTTGAACACCTGAAAAGGAGCTCACATACTTTAGACAAACTGCCTTCTGCTCAATCAGCCTTGACTCCACATTGCTTTATACCAGCACCTAACCAAAGTTTGGAAACAGGTAATAGTGGAGAAAGTGGGCTGGATAGCACACAATACAGCTAGGAAAATCTGTAGGGTAGTCCAGTAGAAAGAAAAACTAAAACTATTTTTATCTAAGTTCTTAATTCACATTAAAAATTAAACCCTGCACCTGCCACAGAACAATCTGACTAAGTCTGGGTAATCTTCAGGATAACTGCACATGGAAAAAGGAAGATTCATTTACATATCTTAACACACAACAAAAAAATATACAGCCCAGAGAAATTGTCCCATATACCACAGACACATTACTCCAACATGGGCTCCTGAAATAAAAAAGAAAGAAAATTTGAAATTTTTAAGAAATAGGAAGCAGGGAAAGCTACAACCAAAACTTTTACTTTCCTGATGCTTGCGTGCCTTCCCTCTACTCCCTGTTATGTAAAACACTGGAATACAACAAGCTTAAAGCAATCTCACCCAGTAATCTCTAGCAGAGAGCTAAAGGATGCAGGAGCTTTTTTTACAAAATCTGTCTTCAAGCCACCAGCTAAATATTCCACAAGCCATGGGTAACTGCCTAGAATGAAACAGCATGTTCTATTCTGGATTTGGGACTTTGCAGCTTTAACCAATTATTTACACAGTCATGCAGATCAGCTTGAATTTTAGAGATGTTGCTGCAGGAGATCTCCACCAGCGAGAGCTGTCACTGGAACTCCTGGGAGGAGGGAGCAGGAGGATAAAATGGCGTTGGGAGTCAATTGCAGGAGACCCCTTGCCCAAAATACCTCTTCAAGTGCAGCCTTATGGTGTAATTGGGAGGTAGGGCACAACCAGAACTGACAGCAAAACAGAGCACTGGAGTCTGAGATAAGGTGGACTCTAACCACAAGGAAATAATACTGGAATTTTCCCCACTTTGATGTGCCTTGGCAGAGGAATCCGGTGCAGTACAGAGCCCTGAGGCTCTCCATCTTGCAGGGAAAATGAAAACATTTCTAATGCTGCAACAAGGAATGCAGAAGTATTTGAAAGAAAGTCACTAAAACACAAAGAGAAGAAAATAGTAATCCAATATTTTTATGCCCTATTCTATACATCCTATGTAAAAAGTGAACTCTCACATACAAAATAAGAGAAGGATGGACTCTCATAGGATGTTTTGCAAGTTCAATTAGGAATATAATAACCCTCACCTTTTTTTGTCACATATTTTAAATAATTAAGCAACGAAAGTTCCAGATACCCATCCCCAGTATAAAGCAGCAGCTTGTGCCCTCAAGGCAAGCTCCGTGCAGACCAGGCCTGCCTGTGTTCTCTGATAAAAGAAGGCAATCACTCTGAAGGAACTGTCACCATTAATGTCACTGTAACGAGTGCTTTTGACATGTCACCAACATGAACTGCCAGAAATAAAAGTTGGAGAAAGCAAATTTCACTCTGCTTGCAGAAGAACACTTTATTATGGAACCTTTGAAACAAAATTTCCACTGGCCAGGTGCTGTAATGACCCTGGTCACTCTGCTCAAGGAAGCACCCAAGTACCTGTTTCCGTGTCGTTGGCTACATTCCCTATAGTGAGCTGTGGAGGTAAAAATGACAACTGTCTAGGGCTTCTGCTAATTCCACTTACACAAAGCAAATGAATCATCATGTCATCGTGCAACCAGAGCCAAATGGAGTTTCTGATATCTTTCTAGAACTTATTTTTAATAAATTCCATTCTAGAATCCTGCCCAAAATTTAGCCACATCTCAGCTGCCTTCCCTTGCCACATACCCTGTTACAAACTGCAAACACTGAAATATCTGAAGTTCTGCCTCATCTCAGAGACTGTAACACGTCTGATTCTCAAGCACCTTGCCTGTCAGCAGGCAAGCTGTAAATCCAAAAACCTCGGGACAAGCATTACATGTCACCTGTGCTGGCTGGCAAGGGCTTGAAACCTGCTGTCCAGGAGGTACCAAGGCTGGGTAGTAGGTTCTCACCCTCTATTTATACTTTGACTGACAGTATGCCTAGAGGGAATCCTTTCCACTAAACCTAATTGTTTTACTGAAACGCTGCCAGACACCTCCATTACACCCCTGATGTGCCAGGAGGAATTATAGCTTTTATTTGCACTTTCCTGAAAATAGCTCAGTAGTGCATGCCAAGATGGGGATCCTGACATTATTCACAATTTGGAAGAGGCAAGCTATCAGTTATCTCTGAACAAAGCACTGTCCTGCTTCCTTTTAAGAAAAAAATTATTCTACATTCCCAGAGTGGGACAGTTAACTTGTAACTACCACTTCAAGGGTATTCCAGATAAAACCAATCTTTTGTAAAGACCTCGATTTCCTGCCACAAGCACACAAACAGAAGTGATATCAGTTGAGATCCCTGTTTAAAAACTTCCTTGGCAAGTAGCTGTTGATTGTTCTTTTATGTAGACACTCTTTTCACCTTTTAGCATGAGCCAAAAGAAAATATCCTTAAAGTGGAAAGCGCTGCTTAGGTTGCAGTGCATTTGCACACACCATGAAGCTACATTAAATAATGGTTTTCATAGCATGAATTACATAAAAAAAAATTTCCTTTAGTAATTATAACACCATTCATGTGGTAATCAGAAAATGCATTTATGCACAGGATAAATGTCAGTGCTTTTTCCCCCTGTACAGCAATACCTCACATATCTATTTTTCCCCCATAACCAAATATTTTCCCATAGTCTCACCAATGCTGCTGTTTTAACTTTGATCTTATAGGGTAAACTAATGTTATTTATCATTAATAACAAATAGCAAGTTTAAGGGGAAAATACAATACATCCATTAAAAAGAGGCAACAAGATACATATTTCTGGGCTAAAACCAACTCATTCAATAGCACATTACTTTTAGGACTTACTTTGCATGCTGGCACATGGCAAAAATTCTCTGTTTTGTCTTTCTTCTACAGACACACTCTGTTATTATTCCCAGATGGAACACAAATTTTCTCCTTGAAAAGCATGGCCAGCACACAATCAACTGTTTGCTTTTTAAATTCACACACATCCACGGCTGCATCAGCCAACTTCAGTTTAAGCCTCCTTTCAAGGCTGTTTGCTTTTTTTCAGATTTCAAAGCACAGTGATCTTTCCCCATACTGGGCTTTGCCCAGTGGTTGTCCTGTGCTCTGTTCACTCTTCTCAAACTAAAGAACAGAAAGAGATCCAGTGATGTGATTGTTGTTGCACAGTGTTGGAGCCTTATGTACCAACATGCAAAATTTTCTGAATAATGTTACTTTGTGTGACACAAGATGTCATAACTTCCCCTGAACAATTCAGTAAACTGCTATTATGCAAGGATAATAACTGGAGGTCAGGAATGGGATTTACTTCTGGTCTTTCATAGGCCAGTGGCACAGACATAAATACTCTTACAAATATAAGAGGAATAAATACTTTGAAAAGCATCATTCAAGATTCCAGGTACTTTCTGCTTTACAGAATGACATGCATAGTTACAATTTAACTTGCAGTGGATTAATGCAACATCCAGAGTTCTTTCACAGAGGAGCATGCAAACGCTTCCTGAATGGCTGACATGGGTACTGGTATCACTTCAGTATGTTTCAGCATATCTCAGCTCAACTGATCTACCCCAGTAAAGTGTGTCTCTGCAGAGAAAATAAGTTTTCTAGATTTCTTCTCAATGCACAAGCAAGTGTGTACATGATAAATTAAACTAAGGAGAAATAAACACTAGTTTGGTTTATTGTTTTGTCTTGTCCAGTAATCGAAGGTATATTGTTTACAATGAAAGGCCAATCAAAGTTAGAGAAGGAGAGTATTTCATTACCCACACATTATTTCATAGGTACTTGTTGCCATACTGATGATTCAGACCTGAAAAATCAGGTTACTTGAACAGCCAGTGGATTACAAGTCTACTGGGAATACTTGGTAACAAAATTAATATTCAAGCCCGGTATCCTATTAGGGCATTTGTCCTCATTTGGGACTTCCAACTTATTTACCTGATAGACTTTTTGCAGTGGAAGACAGTTCACAGTTCATCACTTAAAACGTCATCAAGGCAGTTCCCAAAGAGAAAGATCAGGGGGATTTTAATCAACATGGCAAAATGCCAGAGGAAAACACAGATTTTCAAATACCTGGTAGGGTCAATAACAGACTAGTTACTGGACTAGGAGAAAATGGGAAAAGTTAGTAAGTGCCAGAGTGGGAATATGCTAATGTCTGCTGTTCCAACCCTAAAATATTACCAGTATACACAAAAGCTGTGTCTGAGCAGAGAGCACACGGAATAAGGGAACACTGCAGCACAGCTCAACTGCCCACGTCTGAAGTAACGATAAAGTAGAAACTGCTGTAATTCCCAAACCACAGACTAAGTTTAGGAAAGCAGATTTACCATCCCCTGGACAAAGTTCCAGCCTGAACTTCAGACCTCCTGGTACCTGGAGGAGCAAAGGCATCAACCTTCTCTAGGAGTCACACCCACAACCTTTCAAATTCCTCCCTGTCACAGAAATGCCTCGATATCACCAGCAACACTTTTTGAGTAAATTTATCACTTACAGGCTCATAAATCACCTCTTAAAGACAAGAGCAGAAAATAAATACTTCAATAGAAGATGACACCAAAGAAAGCAACTCATGTATCAATTGTTCATACATGAGCAAGAGCTATTTACACACTTGTATCTGCCTTGGCATTGTACTTAAGTCCTTTAAGGACTACAAATTTTCCTGCATATCCATTCAGACACTTAGTTACTGATAAACTTACAGGCTTGTTCTGAGAACAGGCAAGTTTGAAAATCAGGGTCTGATTTTGAGATCGTGTTTAACTTGGACTAAAATTAGCAATTATGAATGCATGGAGGTTTCTTTCAAAAACACCACTTAACATAAGAGATCACACTGCTCATTTGCTAGATGTTTCTTCATGTTTTGCTCTCTTTGCAGCATATTGATCTTCACTTCAGAAAATACATGGGGCAAAATCTGCAAGTTTTCTGTCCAAAATAGCAGACAAAGCACAGCTGCCATTCCAATGCCTTTCCAATGGAACTGAGGCAGGAGGCCAACTCTCACTTTGAAAGCAGAGGCAAACCATAGGCAACTCATCTGAGGCCCTGAGGGCTTCTGTGTGCCAGTCAGACTAGATCAGATGCAGCAAAAGAGCAAAGAAATGGAAGAGACAACTTAAACTCAGAATACTTTTCCAAAGCTCTCCCAGCAGAGTAGGTCTAGAAGAGAGAGACAGCGGCAGCACAGGGGAGGGATCAGGGGAATCAGGACACAACTGACTTAAAGAACACAAAGCTGAGAGTGGTCAGAGATCGTGGTCCTCTCAAAATCAAAAACTGAAACCTCAGTTGATAAAGGAAACAAGAGGAGAAAAAATCCAAAGGTGGCTTTGTTGGTGGACATGGAAGCAGCTGCAGGAGTTTTGGCTGTGCTCGCAACACAACTTTGTTTCATGACTCTGTGCGTGGCCTCACCAGCAGACCAGTGAAAACAGAAACACTGGGTGGTAATGCCTTTGCTAACTCAGACGTTAAGGCATGTGCTTCAAAAATTAACTGGTGCCTGGCAAGGATTCACAAAACTACACTAATTTTTTCCAGCAGTTCGTATCTCCTGGTTTAATGACATAAGTACAAGGAAACAGATATATCCTGTTTACTCAGTCTCACTGCAAAAAAAAACCCCACACACACTCAAAACACTGAAACGAAGAATGCTATTATGATTTTTTTCTTCTTCTGCCCCAAAAGCACAGCTAGGAGGACCTTAAGCTTTCTGAAGCACTTTTTTTTTTAATCTGCATTGGCTTTTTCTTTCTACATGGTAACATTTTCATTAATAAGCATTTTTTAACAAAATAATTGGCCTCTGAAGGTCCCTGAAAATGAAACAGCTGTAAGAGCTAAAGAGATTAGAATTCCAGTATTAATGAAGTCTGGGAAAAGTGTGAATTGCTTCAGGGAAGAAACAGGCTTGGTCACTTTGAAACCAAATTTTATCCAATTTGCTGTTCAACATTTTATGGAGGAAAAAAATACCAACAGTTCTAACCATTTGTTGTAGACCATCTGCAGCATTCATTAACACATCATTTTAACCTTCCTCTGCAGCCACAGCAAATCATGAGAAAAAAGATTTTGCCCACTTCATTAAAGTGTTTTAGGAAAAATATTCCATTCCTGCAAGGACATCATTTCAGTTCTTTAAACACAGCCACAGAGAATGGCACAACTTTTACAGTCTTCCTCTCCTAATGTTCTGCTGTATATCAGTACCTGAGAATCCATTCTTCCACAGCTGGAATCTGCACAAAAATTATAGATTCTGAAAAGCATTGCCTTCTCTAGCCTTTTTAAGAGTATTCAATAATAAAATCAAATTCTCAGTGATAGTGACACTCACTTCCAATTGCTCAACAAGGCCAGATAAAGTGTGTTGTCTAAATGTTCTCTGAAGAACCCTTCATAGCTGAAGACTCTGCAAGCTCTGTGAGCAGACACCTGCAATTGTCCTTTCCTCAGGACAGTAGTGAAAAGAAAATATCATTGTACTTATATAGCAATTTCTACTCCCTGACCAGATTCCTTACAATAATCACATTATCATCACCTCGTTATACTCACTGCATATGTATTAGCCCATGGCACATTCCCCTGTGGGTCATGGCAATCACTAAGAACCCTTTCTCCAGAGCAAAAGAAAAAACTATAAAAATATTTTAGTCCATGAAACAAAGTTTTAAATGAGAGTTGGAATACTCACCAAGATATTTTTCAGTGTCAAAAGCGGTTGGTTGGTCTAGAACACCTGATCGTTCACATACAGAAATACCACCACAGAATGGCAACAAACGTCCAGCACAGACATTAAAAACCTGAAATGCTTTGGGTGTCCAGCTGCAACTGCAACCCAGACTGCCCACAAATTTAGGTCATAAAAAGAGCTGCACAGCATGTCTGACATGCAGACATCATCTCTTGCAGCTTAGGCTGAGACTAGAGCACAGAACTCACAAGGGTTCTGTTATGGGTACTGCAACCTTCCAACCACGTAGCTCCAGGGCTGTTAACAGGTTCTCTTTTTCCCTAATAGCCCAGGATGACAAGCAGCAAACAGCACCGTTTTTCCAAGTGGAGAGTACCTCTTCATCCCATCTCCCTTGAGAATTCTGTTGCTGCCTGAGGCACAAAAGAACAAAATACAAAAAAAGGCAGCAATACCCAAAGAAAAGTCAAGTTCTCCTGCTTCACATAAAGGGGTAAAGATAACATTTCCCCAGAAATTAAAAGTATATTCTTGTCTAGGAGATGATGTTTTAAAAATTTTTAGAACATAGTTCACCATATTCCAACAAGAATCCCAAGGCCAGTCTGTCTTTTAAAGGCTGATGAGCACAGCCCTCGACTGTCTGATAAGGAGTGCACCAGGATCCTACTCCTACCACTTCACCTTTACATTATAAATCTAACATTTATATAAGCCTGACTAGATTTGGAGGCAATATTATAGTGTTGCATGGTTTTCTTAATCTCATGCTTTTTGTAAATGCAAAGAAGAATGTAGAATTAGAAAGAACATGCTGAAAGAACATGCTCATCCTTCTTCATTGACCAGTTTCCATCATAACCCCAGCCAGCTTCTTGCCATTCCTGAATGGCAGTTACTTGCCATTCCTCCTTCATTTTCCATCTAAATACCATTCACCACTTTCAATTTCCCACCTAAGTTTCAGTCCTCTGACTCATTTTATGTCGTTTAATCAGTTTTTCTTCATCCTGCATCCAGCCACCATATCCTCCTCCCAGGCTCATTTCTACCAGATTAAACAAAACCAACTCACCTCATCTCCTGGAGGTGAGACTTTCATCCCCTGGTCACTGAAGTAACTAATTTCTAAGCTCGTCACAGGATCAGGGCTTTTTAGAAGGTGGGAGGCTAATTGCAGACAGTATTCCAGAAATTTCTCTATTTCCTGCATAGTGAAATTGTGTCTATTTCTAATAGCTGCACTGATAGAATTGAAATACAGGAAAACCCTTCCAGCTTCTGGCCCAATAACTTTTGCTGCATTCAGCCAGTCCTAAACAAGATGTTACAATTTGGTTAACATCATTCCTGTTTCACCCAATTATTTTTTTCTAAAGTATGTATTTCTACAGCCTCAAAGACGATAAATTTATTAATACTTCAAACTACAATATTAATCTAGAATATACTAAACTACAAATCGTTGTCCTGCAAACAGGCAAAGCATGTTTGGGCTGTATTTTTAATCAAAATGCAATGCAATCCAGTGAATTCACCGTACTTCTTTTAGCTGTAGTCTTAACCTCAAAAAATTTCCCATCCTGGTCAACAGACATAACTAATCAAAATCCAGAATAAACAGCCCCAGTGAGCAGCACAGATTTTAATCCTATCCACCCAGTCATGGAGAGAACTGCTAAAATCTGGGTTAATCCTTCCAATCCTTAGTCAGAAATGAAAGTCTGTGCAATTGAAATAGTATGCCAGAATTAGATTTGCTTGTGGTAAGGATTCGATTAAGCCAAAAATTAAGATCTGAAATAGCTTCAGTTAAAACCAAAGTCGTGCATTTCTACTGACAGATATTATAATCCAAAAGAGTCATTGTACTGAGACCAAACTCGTAACTCTTCTCTCCACAGGAAATTAATTTGGGACAAATCCCAGACACAATGATTTTCAGATAGTTT
>VZRR01009035.1:141109-156291 GCA_013398015.1 Oreocharis arfaki | reverse complement strand
AAAAAAAAATCGAAAAATTAAAAAAAAAAAAACCCAGCTTTTCTCCAAAATTATGATGACAACCACTGGACTGGAATGTCATGAATAAGGTACAGTCCCTAGTGAGGAAGACACTGAAGTAAAGTCAGCTTTTTATATTGACCTAAATATGAATCAGATTCTCACAAACACTGGCAATTTTAACTACTTTAAATTTGTTACTGCACTCAAAAACATGACATACCCATTAGACATAAAATATGCATCCCCTATCTATCTATCTGTATTGGGCAGGGGATTGACTTTATTTTCAGCAAGGTGAGAGATTCCACATGTCAACATAGAAAATTTTAAAAATGAAGAAGGGAGGTTACCACTCTCTCAGGAGCCATTTCACCTGAAGCCTCTTCATCATTTGATTAAAGCCTGCACAAATCTATAATATTACAGATAGTCTGCATTTGCTGCTGCAAGTTTTCAGACCTGTCTACAGACAATTTACGTCAAGGCTGAATTTTATGGTTGTTTTCTTGCTGGAGTTACATAGGAGATCACTTCAAGACCCAGAACACCAGTGATCCCCTTGAGCCTCCAAATGCCACGTCTGTGCACTTGTGTAACACATCACACTGTGCAGTCACCACGGGAGGCAAAAGCAAAGTGGCAGCAAAACTCTCAGTTACAAATATTTAAGGTCTACAGTAACAGAATAATAGAGGGAAATATTCAGTTGTATTCTCCATGTCAGGATAGCCAGAGGTTTCAAGCAGTTGCATAAGCATATTTCTGTAATTTTTGTTTGCTCCAAAAGCTGGAAGCTTTTACTCAGGCAAGGCTCTTTGAAGTAACTTTGGGAGCTGGCTCTCTGCAGATGGAAAAAACAAATGATTAAACCAGCTCAATAGGGAGCCAAGCTTACTGTACATACTTGATTTAAAAAGAAACTAAGGGAAGGAGAATTTTTTTTTTTAATACAAACTAGAATGCTTGTTAAGAAGGAAAATATTCCACCATCTGAGCTGAATTAGAAAAGCTGTTTAAATACCAGTATTTTTAACTGGGTGGAATATGCAAATGAAACCTCAAAACGACCCAGTAAGACAAAAATCTAACTATCAAAATGAAATTTAAATAAGTTACCAGGTTTAACTCAAATAAAACCAACTAGCTTGTCAACAGGGTATTTCACTGGCAATCCCGCATGTCATGAGAGAACACCCCAAGTGCAGCCCTTAACAAACCAAATCATTCCTTTAACAAGAGATTGCTCTTCTAAGCAGAAAATGCTTTAAGTCTATCGTGTGCTTGGCCTTTCCATCTCAGATGTTAAGAGAATATGTCTGCATCTTTATGGCTGTTACATAAAGAACATACTAAGCCCCTCCTTTGAAAGGAAAAACCCCCTCCATTATCTCTTTACATGGCAGCATTCAAATCTTCAGGAAAAGCAATTAAATAAGCATTAAAGAACTAATTATTTAAAGCATTTGCTTACTTTGCACTTGCTCTTCATCCTTTACCTCCCAATGAAATCAATGACACCAAAGTCAGGATCCCACGAGCAGGATTTTTGCTTTCCATGTACACTTGTACATGACCTGCATGCTATCTTTTCCTAGTGGAAGTATGCTCCTCAGCTTTTAGAAATGCCTTTGCAGAGCTAGAGAGCTGCTTTCTGCATTACTTATTTAAAACTATTTGCACGCCTATAACCTACTTTATACAGTTACAAAATGCAGTAGAGTGTTGGAAATGAGCAAAGTTCTCTCTTATTTTAGCTTAAGTTTTCCACTGCTTTCAGGCAGTGCCCAGGGAGGGCTCCACTGCAGCCTAGCAAATCAATAGGACCCACACTGGAAGAAGGATTGCTGAGGTGGGCTGTTATATTTTATTGTTGCCTGAAATCTCTCACTATTTTAATATCTCTGCCCCATACTGTGAAAAAAGTAAAACAAAATCCAGCTTCTCTCAAGCCAGGAGTCATCCCATACCAGGAAGGAGCCAGAAAGAATAACATAAAACAATTTAAACAAGCACACTAAGGATTGGTAAGGCTTTCAATGAACAGTAAAGACACATCCTGCAGGTGATAGCTAGGTCCACATAAACTTCCTGCACACTCATTTAAATTTTTATTCAGAGATCATGCAATGTGTTTTTATGAGAAACCAGGAATCTAAAAATATCTATATATAGTGAGAAGGTACTGAGCAACTGTTCAGGATACTATAATGTGATTTTTCTTTTATTATTTGCACCTGTCCTAAGTCATCTATTTAGTGTCATTTTTTCACTGATCATTGGAATATTTCAGTTACTCTGACACTATAAAATAGTGATGGATAGCAAAGAACAACAGGAATGCGAGAGATTGCGAGCCTGAAGCCTGGGAAAGGTTAGAAAACGTGTGACATGATTTTTGCAGTTGTTAAAACTGGTAAAAATGACAGGATAAGTATATCTGGAAATGGCAATGAAGATCATTTTTTTGTCTTTACCGAACCCAAAGTGTGGAGGGGATCATGTAACTCATGTTTTCTGCTCACAAGTGAGCCCACCCCGCAAAGAGCCAAGACTTATCCCTGCCTGGCTCTTCCCCGTGCTCTCTTCCCTGCAGACCCTGCTCATTTTCAACCTCATGATACAACCAGTCCCTTAGACAACATCAAGATGTGTGTCATTCAGGATCCATAACTTTGTTCAATGCACATAAGAACAATTTAGCTGGTAAGTGCCAGTGAACCTGAGCCTCAGAACAGTGTTTTTAAAGTAACAGCAAAACACATTCACTTACAGGGGAGACTGCAGAACCAGCAACCACCTAACACTGCAGGAAGAAATTTGCTTCCGTATTTTTTTCCTGTCAGTCTGTCCTGTCCACAAGTATCCCAAAGGCCCTAATGGGAGATGTGAAATTCAGAATTGAATTAGATTATTAAAGGGAATTATGAATATATTTTGAGACTCCAGTTCCTAAAAAGTGCAAGGTAGTAGGCACTCCCACAAAGCACCTGAACAGAGTGAACATACATACATAGAAAAAAGTACTCCTATTACAATAAATCAGAGAATTCTTGAAAACTCTTTCCATTTTTTATAGAAATGAATGCCTGCACAGAACAGCATCAGTAGCCAACCAAGTACACAGCAAAATGAGGGGAGGATTTTATTTCAGGAAAGCCTATAATAGACTGACCCTGTCTCAGAGGTTATACCAAAGGAAAAAACAAGAGCATTAGGAAGATTTTAAACTGCATTAGAATGGATACAAGTAGACATTCCAATACATCAATTTCCAGATGGTTAACTACAGCCCAGACTCCCCACATTGCAACAGGAAAAGCAAGCACTTCCCTGTACAACTACTATGTAAAGTAGTCAATGAATGCAGAAGGAATGATTTAGGACTGAAAAGGATTGCACAAAATCCCAGGGTCAGGAACCCTGAAGAGATAGAGATGGAAACTGTTCAGAATTTTGAGTAATTCTGGTTTTCTCATACTGTTTTCCTCACAAAAGGTCACTTCCATCAGTAATTTTTACTTCTGGTTTATCACCTCAGTTCCCCACCAACACTGCCCTAGCTCACCTGGTTCAGTTTATACTTCTTTCCTCTATTTCCCGCTTATTAAATAGGAATAGGTTCAGCTTAAATTCATAGTTTTTACTTTGTTCTTGGGAACTCAGAGAATTTTTATTTGCTCCAACTAAGATTATTTTGTTGGCTGAAGGAGGTTGGCAGACAATGGACTGGGTAAGGAAAATCCAGTCTAAGAGCAAGTGAAGAAAGCAAGTATCTGTTTTACAACTTCAGAACCAGCTTGCTGTTACACAGTTAAGGGATAGAGCTTAAAGTTTCACATGCTGAGCAGCTGAGCCATCCACAACATCTTTCTCTGGAACCCAGATCCCAGAAAAGGAAATGTCAGCCTTCTTGCAGGTAACAGTAGCTAAAATGCAGATAAAGGAGAGGAGAGGATGGCAAAGAGAGCAAAACAAAATAAAGGACAGGGCTAGCTTGTTTCCTATAAAGATAATGAGACAGCAGAAAATAAACCAGACTATCCTAAATGGTGCTTGGCTAGAATAGACACTTCTCATAACTCTTGCATCTGTTTTCTTATGATGAATTCACAAGCCTTATCTCATCCCAATTAGGTACTTCATATAGCTCTGATGCCAATGCAAACACAATTTACTCAGAACTCTTAATTAGCCTCACACACAAAAAATAACATGCAATTTGTCTGGTAATTATATGTTTCTGTAACTCCTGAAAGCAACTTGTTACTTAGAACAGATTACCTTAATTCTATTTTCTGTCATACCTAATTGTGTTGCAAATTTTGTCAAGCTGAAAGGTTGCTATAAAATCCCTGCCCTTTCTTCTTTCATAGTGGTTCTACATACACTGTGTTTCCACTAGACACAAAATCAATGCAGTGAAAACACAGCAGTCCTATTGCTAATTTAGTCATGTGGAGAGGCAAACTGTTCAGCACAAACAGACAAAACTTTGTAGCAGTAGTTACAGAAATCTTGAACCAAAAGTTAGGACACTAAAAACAAACCACCACTGCCAAGAAAAGAAAAAAAAAAATGGAAAAGATAAGCAGCTTTCCACCAAGCAATCCTTTGAATGAAGCATGTTTATAGAAATATCTTGCTGCAAGATGCACAAAAGGCAGGTTATAAATAGGCAAACACTGAGCAGAGGCCATGGAGCAAGACCAGTGTTGGTGTTCTCAGTCTGCTGCAGCAAGGAACTTGTGACAAGGAAACAGTTCAGCCTATCTTCCTTAAAAGCCTAGAAGGAAATTGCTTTCCCAAACCTATGATGGAGACAGGAAGCCCAAAACACTGACTGTGTAGTCATCTGGAAATGAAGCACCTCTCCAAGAGAGCTTACCCAGCACCCAAATCAAGGGATACGAAGCTAAAAGATATAAGGTCTTAATCAGAAAAAAAAAATTCTACTTTTCCCAAGCTACTCCCAAATGGGTGTATGTGATCCTGCTGGGAAATGACACTACTGCCAGCCAGTGCAGCACACCAAAGCACCAGCACCTGTAGGCTCTATCCTGAGGAGTAGGTAAATCAATGTACTTGAAAAATATTAAAAGCATGAAGATTACCACCTGGTTTTATCTCAACCTTCCTTCTCCACCTTCAGCAAGGGAATCCAGGAGGAAGCAGGGAGAAGAACCTGCACATTTACCAAAAACAACCGACCTCAATTTCTCAGGTCTGATCACGCCCAAATACGAAACAAAAGATGAGGTACAAAAGAAATGGAGATTGTTTTGGAGCTGTATGCAGAATACTACAGAGTTTTAGTCAAATCTCATCCAGAACCCTTTGATGTGTCTCTCAGTGTGTTACAGCCAGAATGAAGTGTATGTCTGCTTTGTATTTGCCCCTGTCCAAATACATGCTAATCTTGCTAAGCAAGATTGACTTATGTACAACCAAATGGAGTTATGGCCATGCTCTAGAAGTTTAGGACCAGTTTGACCTCAGATGTTTTGCTAGATTTCCTGATTTTAATTTAGTCTCTGTAGCTGTTGAAGAGGGGAAGGGAATAGAAATGGATTACACAAACCGTCCACATATACACATTTATGAATGATTTCTTTAGTCTGCAAGTGAAGCTGAAAGAATTTTTATTCAAATAAAATCTTAGTCACAAATTTGGACTAGAAACTGTTCTTTTTTCAAGAGGTTTAAATGATTTACAAAGGTTGA
Organism: Oreocharis arfaki; assembly: GCA_013398015.1. Lineage (NCBI taxonomy): Eukaryota > Metazoa > Chordata > Aves > Passeriformes > Paramythiidae > Oreocharis > Oreocharis arfaki. The sequence continues at coordinate 150,567 of VZRR01009035.1, read as the reverse complement.
TCAGGGTACCCTGTGTACCACTCATTCCAGGATCCCTCATGTCTGAGTCCCAAAAAGGACAGACCTTTCTCCAGAGGAATTTTGCTCTTCCCCAAATAAGAGACAACTTGTACACCTAGAACCTCCTTCTCCTTCCAAACACTGAGTCTTTTTGATCACTTAAGCTTCATGTGTATGGAAAGTAGAGGGGAAATTGCTGTAGGGAAAGGAGACAATGTAAGCTGCATATCACAAACTTACAGCTGCTGGGCACCAAGCAACCTCCATCTGCAACTTGGAATATCACATTTGCATATCAGCAAAACTCATTTTCCTGCTGGTTGTTCAGCTTTTATACTACATTTCTTCTGCTCCCTTCAACTTCCCTCCAAAACATTCCCCCTTCTAAGCAATCTTATTTCCAGTTCTGGTTTCACAGAGCCTGCAAGTTTCACCTTTTCCCTGGCCCAGAATCAAGTCTCAGGACAGAAGAAGATACATCCAGCATTTACCGAAGAGCACAAAATATTTTCCTCGAAAGAGAGGGGAGACCAGGGCATAACCCATGAGCAGCATTGTCTCTCCAGGGCCATCAGAGCCCCAGCTGGGTGTCCCCCTTGAGAAGCCAGAGGGGTCCCAGGCTGCGGGGTGAACACAACTGCGGAACTGGAGCTCTGCACTCGGAGAATTAAACCACGTCCAGTCTTACAAACTGTGCCTCCAGCTTCTGCACCTCACTTGCAAGCACAGGGGTTTTCTCCTAAGGACATTAAGTCTAAATCTAATATAAATAGCCAATGATGCTCCTGCAGCTTTATGTATTTATTTCAGTGAAATACAGAAAAAAATATCTCAAGGATTTAAACAAACGATATGGTGACAGATGGTGTGGAGACAATCCAGGCTGGGCTCCCTCAGTAAAATCCACACAACTTCATAGCTCCAGGGAAGAGTGAAGGCAGAGGAGGAAGGAGGAGGGAAGAGGGGAAGAGAAAGAGTACACACAAACAGATGACCACCGATTTGTAAAATATACAAGCTACCTGCAAAGTTTTTCTGTGCATCTATACAAAGCCCTTTGTACCATCACCATGTAGGCAGATCTACTCCAGAGTCTTCCAAGCAAGACCAAAAAAACTTAAAAAGAAATTCTTCGAATTTAATTGTTAGTTCAAATAAGTGACTAAGCACACTAATGAACAAATAATCCATGCATCCTCAAAAGTAATTAATAGATGAAACACAAAATATGTGTTTCACATTATATCAAAGCCCTTCTGTTCTGTACACTGCATAATTTTGTACTTTCAGGTACATTCACTGGATATATTCTGATTGCCAGAAACTCCCCATGTATTTTTTAATGGTCTATAGTTATTTTATAGCGTAAAAGGAATAATTTTTAATTTCATATTTGAGAATGTTCTTGGGAAAACAAATTCCAAAGATGCCACCAGGAACATCTGCAAGCAGAAAATTATGCTGAAGGTCTTGTGTCCTACTTCCATAGCCCAGGAGCCTGCTGTGTTATAATTATCCATAGGCAGGCAAAAGTTTGGAGAGATTGCATGGGTGATCTACAATAGGGACTTGCTAGCAGGTTTAAGATGTCGTTGCTCAAAACAAAGACACTTAAGGATTTCTATTTTCAAGAACTGTAAAAACAGTCTGCAGAGAAAGAAAACAGTACCTTTGAGGTGAAAATGTATAGCTTACTGCAAAGGACTAAAGCGAAGACAAACACTCCTCTCTCCTAAATTAGTGGTTTCTAGAACCCAATCCTGCACCCTCAGCTCAGCTGCAGCTGTAAGTTTAAGCAAACTAAAAAACCAGGAACTTACCCACACCTAAACTACATGAAAAATCAAGTAAACTCTAGAAGATTTCCATTTCCTACAACCCGCTCATTAGTTCCTGAATGAGCTCCATAAGAGTGACAGTTCAAGTATACTCTTGCAGTATTCCAGAAATTCATCCATGTTTTCCTTCACTGAATTAAGAGGGAAAAATTTACATAGACAGGAGAATGAGGAATAATATAATCACCTCAGAAATAGCTAGGAAAACCCTTTAGAAAAAAAAGAAAGAGCAGGAAAGCTAAGCTCACATCCTTAATAAAAGGCTCCTCTGAGTTCCAAGACCCAGCTGAAAGCAGCAAACGCAGCAGCTGCTGGAGCTTTACGTTCTCCCAGCCATGCCAGTACAGGAATAGCAATGTCTAAACCAGCAGGTGCTATCCCAGCCACCTCATCCTCACACAGCACTGCCTCCTGAGGAGGAAAAATACAGGATATTATCTCCACTCCATTCACCTCAGTAAGACAAATTTCAGGCATATTTTTAACCGTTTAATACCACTGATTACAGCATGTGTGTGTAAAAGGTACTACCACAGATTACGTTCTAGTTCTAAAAATCTTGTGGATGTGCAAGACTTTCTTTAAAAGTACATATAGATTGGCTTTCATGGATACAGACAAGTAAACACAGATTTGCAAGGAGGTCAATGATACATTTTTATTGCAGCTCAAAATAAAAATTAGAATATCTGAAGGTTATTCTTCCCATAGGGGCCCTCGCACAGCTAGAAGGGAAGAAAATCAAATTCAATTGCTTCTTTAAATGAGTCAGAAGCTGGAAATATTGTGTGCAACAGACTATGTAGTAGTGCAAACTACTGTGTCTAGACCTGAAACACCAGTTATATGAATACTGGTATTTTTGCACTGAAGTATTTATTAACCTACAGTTTAATCTTCCAGTCTTTTGCAGTGACGAAGCCAAAGTGAATGTCATGCTCAGACACATGGTGCCATACACACGCTAACATCAGCCATCAGTAAGGGCAGGAATGAAAAGTTACTGTGGAAAATCTTAAATTTACAATTTTCTATAATGAAATACAGAACTGCTTTTACAAGCCAACTAAACAGGCTGGCCAGAAATCTACATATATATATGGCAGACATAGGAATTAATGAGCACATTCCAGGTAGTATGACCTCCAGAAAAGATTCTACAGTAAAAAACAAATGCAACACCCCACTGCCATCTCCATCAAACAATTTTGAAAGCAGTGAGAGTTGAAGCACAGTTACACATAGTACAAAAGTAAAGCATGACTTCTGAACTTTTTTGGTCCTTTAGAGAATCACTGCACCATGGAGACATTTGGCAAAGAAGCTGGAGGATGTGAGGAGGAACTTTAGGTCCAAGAACAATATCACGTACAGATAAGGGAGCCTAAACGCTCCAGAGCCGGGAGCCTGGGTGGGCTCTGATCACAGCTACTTAGAGCTCTGGTTTCCACAAGTGCAGCACAGATTTTTGCATCTCAAATAAGCTAAAACAAAGCAATTTCAGCTATACCTATAATGAGGTGAAAATGACAGGTAATGTAAACACATCTGCAAGTATATCAGTAAAGTACCTAAAAAATCACCACCAAAAGAATGAAAGATTTCAAAGTACAGTTTCACTCAGTGCTTATTAGCAATTAGATGCCTTATCCCGGCAGTGCTGGAGGGCATGGGGGGCCCATGGGATGGGCTGAACATGAGTCAGCAGTGCTCCCTTTCGGTGGCACAGCCTTAACGAGGCTGCGGCGGCAGCAGCCCGGCAGCTGCTCCAGGGAGGGACTGTTCCCCTCTCAGGATTACGAGGCCCTCTCTGCAGTCCCCTGTCCTGTTTGGGGTCTCCCCATACAAGGCACCAATAAATCCAAGCGAGTCCAAAGGACTGCAAGTGCAGGTAGGGGCTGAAGGAACTCTTTCCCCAGGAAAGTGACAGGTAAGGAGCTGTAGAATTGCAGCCTACAACTGCACTGAGACAGAGTTGGACTCAGATTCACAGCGAAAGAACAAGAGCCTGTGGTATCAAGGGAAATTCTAATGAGATAAAATGAAAATATTTGCATGGTGAGAGAGGTTAATTACTGAAACAGATTGCCCAGAGAGGCTGTGGTATCTACTTCCAGGGAGGTATTCAAAACTTGACTGGATGATCTGATTTTGATATTAGCTCATCACAGAGCTAGGGCTGGGTTAGACAACCTCCAGCGATCCTGTCTAACCTCCGTGGCTCTCATAGAATCATTATGCAATAATATATAGTGCTCACCTTTTGGAAAAGCAGTTAGTTATTTTGCATAACATTTCCAGCTCTGTTTCAGTATTTTCCAGTACCACTCTGTGATAGCCTTTCTGGAAAATTACCCTCACCTTTAACACTTCTTGACTATGTGTTATAACTGAGTGCTTCCACAACAATAAAATGCCTCAAATTATGTCTTTCAGAAAGACTTCTAGAAAGATTTAGGTTTGCAATAGGAAAAAGCAGCATAGTTCAGAGACACTAAATATTCCTGGATGTATTTACAATACGTAGGGGCATTTTTTCCCCGCATGTGAAGAAGCAAGTCTTTTAGCCTTCACAAAGAACTAACCATGATGTTCTGTTTTTTTTAAAAAGTATCACAAATACTATCATTATAATCATAGCATGTGGTGAAACAAAGGTAACTATGTTTGAAACCAAATGCTCAAGTCAGAAAACAGTTCCTAAGTAATGTTTGTGTTGAGATGTCTCAAATGTCAAGAGATACAAGCTGAATAAACAGTCAGTCTGTTTTCAGCATCCTCCAAGGGATGCTGATGCACAGCAAGCTGGCACAGATGCCCCAGACAATTCTCATCTTGTTTCAGTAGACTATCCCACATCTGAACATGTTTGAAGTGTGTGGCAGAATTGGGGACCAAAGCCAAGGAGCAGTTCATTGGCAGGAGAGCTCCTGCCAAGAGCAGGTGATAAAATCAGCTGGAGCAGAGCATGTGGCACAGTCCAAAGGGTATCTCTGCAGCACAGTTAGGATCAGGTAAGTGCCATACACCCCAGTGTCCCATTGGTTCATTGGTAGGGTTTTGACAGCTGATGTCAGGTGAAAATAGATCAGCAAGGCTCAGAAAACATTCCAGTTTGGTTGGCTTCACATGCCTGTCTATTTTCATTGCCTGAATCATGCAACGTCTCTCCTCAGATGGTGCAGGCAAACTCTGAGCAAACTGAAGCAGAGCTGGGCCGGCAAAGGAGGCAGTCTAGACAACACACCACTCACCCCAGATGTTCAGACAGGAACTCAGTGCTTCAAAAGCTGTATGTCCTGCATTAATCACTGCAAACTCCAAATGTGGGCATATCTCATCTTTAGAAATATAGAACAGATATGGCTCTTCAGTCAAGATTCACATTGACATTGTATTTATTAGCCACAAAGAATATGGCAGCTTATCTCCTCTGAGTCATTCAGTGAAGTCTTCAGCAGTATAAAGCATTATAGATGAGTTCTCATTCCTGTGCCCTCAGTTTTAGTTCAGTTCAGTATCACATAACCACCTGGCACTGAACTCATACAATAAGCACATAAATGAAATAGCCTAATTGGAGTGCCAGAGCACTACATCCCCACACAGGAGTGGGACCAGGCATCTTTTGCATAGCCAGGCATCTCAACGCATGAGACAAGACAGCAGACTTAGTTAATAATCTTCACAATTCAGCCAACACCTATGTGTGCCAGCTAAAATCCTGACAGTGACTTGAAAGATTTCATATTTGCAATCCTTCTCCTTCAGACTTCATCTCTCCTGATTTTATGACAGCACCGTGAATTTCAACTTCATCTCCCAGGAATTCATTCCTAAATGAATGGTTAATTGAGTGACACATACAAGTCTCATTACTGCGATGTTCCAAACCCCATTGCAAGACATTGCACATTGCAAAGGTCAGGTTAAAAATTAAGGCAATATTAGTTACATGAACAAACAATTCCTTCAGACAACTGAAGCTCCTGAAGAGTGCTCTGTTAGATTGTTTTAACACACAAAAGACGATTTTGATTTCCCAAATGGAAATCCTAGGAAGCTAAATTTCAGCAGAAAAGTTTGCTAACAAAACTCTGATAACCCCTAAAATCAATGACAGTGATATAATTATGATAATATTAGCATACAATGAAAATAGTAGTAACTTACTGAGACAGAAAAAAGACTTATATAAGAGCCTCTAGAAAATGAAAAAGTAAAAATAGATCTGTATCAGTAACAGCCTGCATCTGCTACCAAGAGTGAAGATGACTCTGTAAGGATTTCTTCCAGTGTTTCATCACTTAGCACTGGCTGGGATCTTCAAGTGTTCTTATACTGGCAGAGACAGTTAAATGAAATATGTATTAAAGAGAAGCACTAAATACATATAAACCCAGCTTTAGAAGACAAGTAAATCTACACTGTAATTTAAAAGCACATGAAACAAGTGCCTCTGTAACTTGGTCACTGCAATTGCAGGAAGACAGCAGCATTGACTGTAATGATCTTTTCTGTGTAAATCAAGATGTCAAAGCCATTGGTATAGGATCTCTGCCATAATTCAGCACCTATTGTCCTCCCCCTGTATGACAAGTTCTAAAGGAATATCATTCAATATACCAAGAGAAACAGACCTCTTATCCCAATGGAAAAAAAGTCTTTTCCAGAGGTAAAAAGTTTCAAAAGTTCAAAGCTGATTCCTCAGTCATAGCTAATCATTATCACTTTGCTGCTTCTTTTTCCCCCTTACTTCACAAAATAATATATCTGGACCGCTTCCTTTTCAGATGTGTTCAGAGCCCTTTACTATTCAAAAGTCACTCATATGAAGTAATAATAGTTCATGAATAAGAAACCCTGAAGCATGGAAATACCAGGAAATAAGTTACAATTAGCATTAAAAATCCTCATGTGCTGGCAAACCAGTGACTTCTCACATGTGCACTGCCTCTTTGAGCTCTCCTCTCTTACACCAGTGGGAGCTCCTCTGACTTTCCAGCGAGGCAGAGTCCCCACCAGAGCTCAGCCCCGCACTCCGTGCCTGTTTCAGAAACAGCAGTGATCACCTCACAACATCAGTGCTGCAGTGCCAGCAAGGAGTTCTTAAAAATTGTTGCAACCTAAAGGAACTTGAGACATGAGTCACTTTTGCTCTTCCAGTCTCACAACAGATTACACAAAGATATGTTTTCCAAAAAAACCATTTGTCATTATCTCCAGATTTCAGACAACCCCTTACTGGATTCTCATGAACTATAGCAGGAAAGCGGAAGTATCCAGTTAGCAAAAATGCAATTCAATAAATCTATGGAATGCAGTTGGTTCAAGTGTGCAAGACTACTTAATTCAGAGACGGTAGTAGATCACTGAAGTCTGGCTTATTATTGACCTATTATTACTATTGTCCTCAAACACATTCAGTCTATTGCTTACTATTTCTTACAAGCACCACAGAACATCTGCTTATGATTTTGCATCTTATCCTCAAAATTATTTTATTAACTTACTCTTATGAGGTTGTTTTTCCATTTATTTACCATATTAGCTATTAAAATTTTTAAACTGACCATCATTCAATGTGCTGGATAGTAAAACCTCAGTGAGATTTTATAGTGTTAGAAAGTTGAGTTTCAGGCATGAACCCCAAAATATTTCTGAATACTTGATGAGCCATCAAGAAAGACACCATTATGCATTTTTTTTCTTTTAAGTACAGAGAGACAAAAGCATCTTTTTTTAACTGCTTGTACCGCTTACTCATGGTAGAGACCAATACAATGAAGTACATTAGAATAGCAAAAGCTCTTAAGAAATTTTCCTACCTTATCTGCCATTATCATGGAGGCCCCGCCATGAATTCCAAGAATTGGAATAGAAGTCTGAGACGAAATAAAATCCAAAATCTGAGCTACTGCCTCCTGATCAGTGTCATCTCCAAAAACCACTCCATGGATCTTGGTGCCTGACATCAAGTCACAAACATGTGTTATGATGCTCTTAGGATCAGTCTGGTTCACAAGAAGGGTCACTACATTGATATCAACAGTCAGGTCTGCTGACATTTCCCTGGTCCAGAGAGCTCTGATATCTCTCTCTGTTATATGCTTGGTCCTCCCCAGAATCACTGCAATGTTCAGGATGGGATAACTTTTCTCTGCTCCACGAACAAGATCCAAAGGCGCCAGAAGAGCTTGGAGTACCAGGAGAGCACAGCCAATTTTCCTCATCTTTGCCAGCTTTATCCCCTGTAAAAGCGATCACATTGTATAAGAAGAACATAGAGAAAAAAATATATACTGTATATCTTCAATGAAGGTTTTAAACAGAAAGCTTCTGGGCATAATGCAAACTTTAGCAGCTTTTTATAATGCATCCTTCACCTTACATCCAAATCAAGCCTCTTATATCCCATCAAAAACTTGGCTTGATAATGACAGTATTACAGCTGGGTCTCCCACAAGCAAGGAAAAAAATGCAGAAGTTCAGAGAAAAGACCCATTAATATTCTTCCTCGATAGCCAGCAAAATTAAAATTACTGACATCATTTTAAAAAAAGACAACATTACCATCCTTGTCTTTAACCTTGCTGTGCTAAAAAACAAATCTATTTTCCTTCATCCTGAACATCTATTTAAACTTTAGTTACAGTCAAAAAGGGAGAAGTATTTTAGCTCAAAATAAGAGAAGCGAGCCAGAGGTCTGCTGGAAACCCCAGTCCACGTACTTCATACATCTCACAGCATCCCAAACCCATGCTGTTTTATTTCTGAAGATCTCTCCTAGGCAGCTGCTGCTCAGGGAATCCTACTGCATTTCTGGAACAGATTCAAAAGCACGATATTCTATCTTAATTCTTTTCCATCCTCTCATGCAGCGTTCAGAATTTGAGCCTCTCAGAACTGCTGATGTCGGACACAAAGTTGTCCCTAGTGTTGAAGGGGAGGGTGTTCCATAAATGAGCATCACTGCATTGGTTACCTCATGTCTTCACTGAATCTCTGTAGGGGGCTGAATACAGACGGAGTAGGATGGGGAGAGAGATGAGCCACAGAAGGGGTCTGAGCTATGTGAAGGAGAGAGAAGGAAAGCAGCCCTGACTCTGCAAGATCTCCCCCTGTTTCTGCGCCCCGAGGGACTTCCACCCCCATAACTGGCTCTCCGCTAGCTGCAAGAAGGGAGTCCCTGTGCCACATAAAGCCAAGCTTGTTGCAAAGCGTCACGCAGAACACACAAGCGGGGCTGTCCAATCAGGGGTGGCATTTTTCACATCTCCCCTCTCATCCTGCCAGCCCTATCTCCATCCTCAGTCAGAGCCGTCTGCTGCTGAAACACACAGCCGGACACAGGCTTGCAGCATCACCACCGCCTTTCGGGGCACGCACGGAGACGAGCACTCGACAGTGCATTTAACTGCACATCAGAGCCGCTGTGCCGCCTGACTGCACTGCGGGCCAGGCTCCCGGGGCGGCACGGGGCGGGGTGGAACAGCAACCCCAACCGGAGCCGCTTCCCCCGGCCCGGGAAGGCTCGTGGCCCCCGCGGCTCCCGGCGCGGCCGCGGGCACGGCTCTGTGCGCGCGCTCAGCGGCGCCCCGGGAGCGCGCCCCGCCACCC